>JAULUF010000005.1:3600000-3955000 GCA_031834385.1 Semotilus atromaculatus | reverse complement strand
GGACGTTTGATTGAGATTTTTGTGTGCCAATATACCAGCGAATTTCATGAATGTTTGTATAAACCACATTTCAGTCGGAGAATGACTTTTATCGGATGTCTGATAATATCATAATGATTTTTTAATGAGCTTATTTGAAGATGGACAGTTTATCTCCTCACTTTTATAAAGTATGTTTTATAAAGCATGTCAATAAAGAGTTTCTCTCTCTGCGGAGCAGACGCTTGTGTTTACGAGAGTGAATGAGCACAAACACACACACTCGGTCAGTCTGCGGGTCATGGGTCTTTATTTTCAATTCATAAAGTCAATCACAATCGTGATGTTTGAACAGACATTATCATTGAAGCTGTAATAGTGCCTTTTTTTCAAAACTACACACAAATCCAAGAATTGCACACACTAAATGCAAAATGCCTCACATCTCTTGCAAAATGAAGCACTGCATTCAAAACATCACACACATCTCAAAAGCAAACATTTGTCTTGCGTTGCAAACACCTCGGATATATCATACAGTTATTCAAAACCTAAAGCTCTTCTTTCATGAGCTCCTATGTACATTTCTGTGCAATATTTAAAGTTATTGGCAGAGAGATGTTAAAAAAATTCACTGTAAACATGAAAGCAAGATTGAAACCAAACTATTTTTATTTTAACTGTAAGCATTTGTGGTTGTGGACACAGTTTTGCACAGTCCGAAAAACCTATAACTTGACCTTTGGCCTATTTGTAGGCCTATGCTAAAGTCATGATTGGTTGGTTTTCAGTAAAGCAATGAGTGTTTGCACATTAATTACTGTGGCATTTTGATAGTCTAGCTGGAGAAATAAGTTCCCATGTACCCATTTGTCATTTTTTTGTAACGTTTTTTAAACTAGGCCAGTCACTCACTGAACAGTTTCAGAGACTTGGGTCTCATGGCAGCTGCGTCCAACGTGATAACTTTTGGCCTCCTGTACATGAGACCCCTGCAGGACCAAGGGGTTTTCTCCGAGGGGAAATCTGCTTCGCATGATCAGGGTCACGAGGTGATGCCTATGTGCCTTTGTCATATGGAAGAAGCCTTGGTTCCTCGCCCAAGGCCCAGTGCTGTGGACTTCTTTTCGGCACGTAATGTCAACAACAGTTGCTTCCCTAACAGGTTGGGGGCGATCATGAGTGGTCTCTCGGTGCAAGCTCTGTGGCAGGACCATCTACTTTCTTGGCACATAAATCGTCTAGAAATGATGGCGGTGTTTCGAGTGCTCAAACACTTCCTCCCAGAACGGAGGGGCCATCGTGTGCTTCTCCGCACAGGCAAAACACCGGTGGTCTCTTACAACAACCATCAGGGGGATCTGAGGTCACGTTACTTATGCAAACTGGCTCACCAGATCCTTCTGTGGGCCCAAGGGAATTTGCTCTCTCTAAAGGCAATCTACATCCCAGTGTTTTTAAATTAGGGAGTAGACATCCTGTCGAGGCAGGGGTCGAGGCCTGGGGAATGGAGACTCCACCCCGAGGCGGTGGAACTCCTATGAAAAACTTTGGTCGAGCAGAAGTAGACCTGTTCGCATCTTAAGAGACGACACACTGTCCACTGTGGTTCTCACTCAGTCAGCAATTTCCCAATGGGGCTGGACACTATGGTCACGTCTGTTCGCTTTTCCCCCGATCGCTCTGCTCCAGGGAGTTCTGGAGAGAGTTCGCCGGGACGGGGCCCAACTTCTGTTAATAGCCCAGTTTTGGCCGGCCTGAGTATGGTTCTCGGACCTAGAGTCTCTCCTCTATGCTCTCCTCTGGAGATGGGAGGGAGGGGGTCCTCAGGGGGGACCTTTTCTCTCAGGCGAGCGGGTTGATCCTTCACCCCCGCCCTGAATTGTGGAAACTGTGGGCCTGGCCTCTGAGGGGGCCCAGCTCATTAGTTCAGGTCTCTCAACCGAGATTGTGGAGACCATCCTCCACTCCAGAACTCCATCCACAAGGGAACTCTACGCCTTGAAGTGGATATATTTTTCACTTCCTAGTGCGGAGAGAGCATCAGCCGGACCCAGTTATCTGATTTCATACATGCTTCACGTCGCAATCACGCAGAGATGTTTCCACAGCGTCTCGTTCCTTCTTCAGGGAACCAGGGTTACAGTCGTAACCTGAGACGTTTTCGCCCCCTAGCGCTGACATCACTTTAAGATGGCCGCCAAACGAACCCCATGGGACATTAGTTAACCTAGGCAACATCAAAAATAACTAGACACCATTAGGGTCTCAAAAGACCAGGTTACAAAAAAATGCCAAACGGGTACATGGTAACCTATTTCTCCTGCTAGACTAATACAGGGTTCGTACACCTTTTCCAAGGTCAAATTCAAGCACTTTTCAAGCACTTTCAAGGTCCATTTTAAAGCTTTTTCCAGCAGCTTACACCACCGTAAATGACATACATAATAAAAATTATTAATTAGCGGTTTTTCCACATTAAAAGAGATAATATGCAATAAACAGGCAAAATTGTGTTTCGTAATAGCAGAAGGATCAGAAATTTAAGCAAAACAGGTTTTATTTTTCAAAATGTTGTTGGAGGATTTGATCCAAATGACATGCAGTAGAGGTGGGCGGTATGACTAATTTTATATCACGGTAACAATATATTTCACGATATAGTTATTTATACATGTAGTTATTCTCGAAAAATCGTCATAAAGGGCTTTGTATACTAAATAAACCCAAATACTTTAGAAATAAAAAGTTATTCTCCTTGTTTGACTTTTTTTTTATTTGGCAAATAATTTATTTGGTAAACTATTTTGATAGCTAAATATAGTGCACAAAACACACTCATCAACTTTTAGAAGAACTTCCCCCAACTGACTGATATTAAATACAACTCATAGGTGCAATTAAACTTTAAATAAAGTGTTGCTGAATAATTTTTCAATCTCATGTTATTGCTTTACCTCATCAATCAGTTTATAATATCTAATTATTTTATATTGAACTATTCTATGCATAATAAAATAGTTACTTCCTTTTAATTTGGTAGGATAATATTAGCAATACTATGTTTAAATGTGTTCCCCGGTAATTTTTTTGCCATGTCTGCTTATTATACTGCGTTTTTTAAGGGGCTTGTTTTGCTCTTTTTGTAATATCTGGCAACCCGTCACCTGGAGCTTTAATCAAGAGACGTTCAGTTGTGTCAAGTTCAGAAGTGACTAGAAGGAGAACAGCAGTATGAAAACCGAACAGCAGCTACTGTTAATGTTGACTAAGTAGTTTAAATTATACACACCTTGTAACTATGTCATTATTTAATATTTTACCACAGCCGGTACACACTGACTCGTCCTTCTCAGTGTGTGTGCGCGCGCGCGTCTTTTGCACCAGTAAAATGCGATCGGTTCATTTGAGTGTCAAGTTGTAATCACGGATCGAATCAAATGAAGATTTTATCAGCTGGTTCAGTGGCCAATTGTTTGGGGTTAGAAATATATAATTCGCGCTGCATATTTAGTCATTTTGCCTCAGGTACCGAATCCGGGACTACCTGGAGGAGGTGCTCTGAGTTCGGCTGCTCCCGAACCGGGACGCGGTTCGCGTGAATGTGAAAGAATCACAGACTCGGGTGCGCACTTAGTAAAGTGATCTGCGCATGCGTTTTAGCTGATTATGATGTATTTAGTTAAATAAAACACATGATTGTGGGATGATAGTGTTGATGATTTACCTTGGATACGAGCAAGAGTGAGTCTGCAGTGTATTCACACACACATAGCGCGTGGACTCAGGCCAACAAATTATTAGAAATCCACTGTCTCCTGCGTTTGGAATCAGCAGAAAGCCAAATGCGATACACAGTAAACCTGTGTTGTTCACTCGGCTGTAGCATAATAACACCAAATTAATAAAAAACACAATATATTGACCCGCGTTCTGTTTTCTATCATGCGTTGTGCACGTTTGTAATGACGTAAAATGCACGCAAACGCACCAGGATTCGATAGAATCAAAACCCATCTACGGAGAGCCTGGCCACTCCCTATTAAGTCCTATTGTACCGAATTTTGGTTGTAGTTCCTCCAGAGTTCCACTGGGGGCGATCGCCCGAGTGCAGAATGAATGGGAGTCTATGGAGCTCAACGGCTAAATTTGTCTCTTTCACCCAATTGCCGTTGAGAAATCTCAGATTTGAATGTAGGTTTTGCAAGTTCAACATGGGTTATAGGTCGAAAGTTGAATAAACGAGTACTTATGTCCTTTCGATTTCTTACAGGATGGGTTGTTGTTGCCCATAACACACTAGCATTCTGCTAATGGATGCTGATTATATGACGTCATTGACCTTTTAAAATACTTTTTAAAGCAAATAAGAGACTCTAAAAAATCTAACACCCAGCAATCTGTAATTTCTTCGCATCTCCTTACGAAAACAACATTCAAATTACTAGACAAAAAATTATATCCTGAGAAAAGTGTATTTTGAGGGGTATATCTCCATAGACCTCCATTCTATCTGCACTCGTCCTGTGAGCGCCCTCATATGGAGCCAGAGAGGAACTGCAACCAGTTCAGAAGCCGGAAGTTTACTGAGAGTGGCAGTTCTCGTTATATTGGACATTCTCTGATAGAATCAAGTTGAGTGTGAAACCAGACCAATTGCGCTCGGGCCGCAGCAAACGATTTATTTCACCATTTAATAAACAAAATATTCAGTCAGATTCAGTCAGTATTTGTTGTGAAAGAAACAGTTACAATTTCAAGCACTTTCAAGCATTTTATCCAAAATTTAAGCACTTTTCAAACCTTGAAAACACAACATCAAAATTCAAGCATTTTCAAGGATTTCAAGCACCCGTACGAACCCTGCTAATAGGTTGTGCTTGAAAAAGGAAATCAAGATACTGTCTGCTTGATTATTGTGTGTTACATAGAGAAGTGTGTGTTTTTGCAAAATGTGTTTTATGAAATTGAAAACTGAGTCGAAGGCCGAGAATTAGTGTATGGTTTTGCAGATTTTAGTGTGTTGTTCTGGTGTTTGAGTGGCAGGTTTTTAGTGTGTAAGCAGTTGAAAAAAACTGTAATGTAATCATGAAGAAACTTCCAGCTCCTTTTACCCCCAAATCAAAAAAATAAATATATATAGTGTGTGTGTGTTAGTGCAGGAGTGTGTTCTTGTGTTTGATCAGTACTTTAGTCCCCTCTCTCACGGCTCCGCCCATCACTTTAGCAGCGGTTGTGATTGACAGTGGTGTGGAGGCGATGGCCGCCGCCCTCTGAATAGCTTTGACCTTCTTCCCTTTGCCCTTTCCTTTCTCCATCACTCCGGACGCCTCCACCGCTCCACGACCCACAGCGCTGAGCAGCTCGTACCAGAACACACACTCAGCACTCTTCCGCAGCTCCTCCTCCTCCGGTTGCTGTCCCAGAATGCTCTGCTGCGCGTGTCGTACGGCGCTCTCGGCCTGCTGAAGCATGTCTCCGGTGTAATGATCTCCTGCGTTACGCTGAACCAACACATCCATCTTCTGCAGCAGCTCCGTGACCTGCGACCTCTCCTCCTGACCTTTAGACAGGTCACATTCATTTATATAGCACTTTTCACAACACATTGTTTCAAAGCAGCATCACAGAAAATCATGATGTTGATATCCTCAAGCTGGACGATAATGTAGTTAATATAGTTACATTTTGTGACGATCTCAAACAGTTGAGATTTGCTGTATAGTATTAAAGGACAATTCCGGTGAAAAATTAACCTAGGGGTAATTAACACATGGTTACCGAGTTGATCGTTCTCTGGGATGCGTTTTCATGATTATCGAATGTAAAGAGTTTTATCTCTAAAAACAGATTAGCTTATAAAGCTTATAGCTGATTACCTTAATTCATTATTTATGTGGTGGAATACCTTTAGTGTTATCCAACACGTGGAAGCCACCCGCACTCTCGCCCACAAACTCCCACAATTCCGTGCTCTCCTTCAGGAAGTCCTCGGCGGGTTTCTGCCCGAGGGCGTCGCCCCACGTGATCAGAACCAAGGTAAACCGGAGCGCCTGCGGCCCGAACGCGGCGCGTATCCAGTTGAGAGCGGCGCTGCACTCGCGCGTCACCCTCCCGGCGCGCAGCAGCAGCAGGAACACATGCGGTCCGGGCGTCGACAGATCCACACACCGGCCCAGCTCCACTCGGACCTCATCTGTGCTCATGCAGGTGTGGAAGAACCCCGGGGTGTCAATCACGCGCAGGCTCCGCCCTTCCGACACGCCCCCCGCCCGCTGGCAGCGGCGCGTCACGGACACGGGCGAGGCGTCAGTCCAGAACGCGGATCGACCCAGAATAGTGTTTCCAGCCGAACTCCTGCCTGAACCCGTGCGACCCAACAGAACCATCCGCAGCTCAGAGGAACCGGCTGAGGTCAACAGACACGAAATATTAATCATCGCTAACGATATGGTATTATAAGCAAGGGTTTTTTAAAACTGGGGTCCGGGGAAAAGCTTGAAGAAAAACTGTGTAAAAACTGTAAAATAAAATAAAATAATAAACATAAATAAATCTGACTAAAATAAAAAACGAATATTACAAATGTTTTAAATAAATAGGCCTACTTTTGATTTTGAAATAAAAATTGATTGACTATAAATTAATAATACATTCATACATTGGATTAAAATAAATAAATAAAAGTATTTACTTTAAATACAGTAAATGTGATTAAATAAAATAAAACATGATTTAAATAAATACATTTGATTAAAATGTATTCAATTTAACAAAATTATGTGTAACTGCATAAACAAAGATATTTTGATAAAAAAACGATTCAAATAAATACTTTAGTTTTTTTTTTAATTGACTGAAATAATATACATTCATTGTTTAAAATAATAAAACACGATTTAAATAAATGCATGTGATTAAATAAAAATGTAAATAAATAATAAAATAAGTAGCATAAATAAATGAACAGGGTTGCAATAAGATTTTTTTTTCAGGATTCCTAATGACATTTTTGTCACATCATGATCTTCACACGATTTCCACTTAAATTAGCTAGATCTTTTAGAGATTAGAGTTCTCAATGACAATTACGAGCATCATTAATAGGATAAAGCAATGTACGACATTAAAATGACTTTAAGTCCGTGTCTCTTTAACCGTCCTGCAGTAAGACACGAATCTATGAGTTCAGTTAAACGCACGCGATCATTCTGCATCACTTCACTGCGACGCTCTGAAGTTATTCTGGGTTTATTTTCACTCACCAGCAGCTGAAGATTCGCCTGATTCCGCCATATTTCCCACAGACGACAGACACTGTACTTAAAGAGACAAACACTCACAACCACCTCAGAAAAATACATCAGACATCACGACAATACTGTACCTCAAACCGCTCGCGATCTGAATCATCTGGCTCATACAAATCTCAGTAGGCTAATATTTTCTAACTTCAGAATCATCACATTGTGTTTTTTCTTTATCTCTGCTGTTATGCATTAATTATACACACACTAAAGAAATGATGTGTTGTTTTAACCCAATTTGGACCAAACGTGGATTTGAAGAATCCAAAAGAATCCAAAGAATTCATTGTACAAAATGAATGAATTCAAATGTACAGAAGTACATTTTTTTTTTACGTTTTAAATATCCATATTCAAGCCAAAGTTGAGTTAAATCAACCCATCATTTTTTTTAGTGTACTGTAAGTAGTTTGTGTTTGCTTTATTTTTGTAAGTTTGTACAGTAATCATTCAAGCGCATTTAGTTTCTATCATGTTCTGATATTAAATAAAACGAACTTTATGAAAAAAAAGCAACATTCCTGTTTTTTTAACAAGATCTGTTTACAGAGAAGATGTTGTATATTTATTAATTTTCCAAAGCAGTCATCATGAGACACAAACCTACATCTATATCAATATAAATATACAGTAAGTAGAAAGTCCAGAGGTGCCGTGACAGATGCTTTTCTGCAAATTACATGATTCTGCTACAGATGATTTGGTTGATTTTCAGTCTGCTGCTGATATATAATAATAATAATATACTTTCATGATAATATTATTAAATATATATTCTGTCGGTTATATACATATATGGATATAATCCAGATGTGGGCCGGATCTGTGTTGACTGTGATTGCTCATGGCCTCCTCCATCAGAGAGTGTGGTGACCTTTGACCCACTCCACCAGGCTCCTGACGGGACGTCCCGTGAGCGGAGCGGTGCAGTCCTCGTCTAACAGGGCCGGTTCTAGATCCTGCAGGTCCAGATCTGACAGACTCCCTCCCAGCAGATCCAGACACTCGAACAGGTCCATCATCTCCGACGGCAGGTCGTGACCTTCAGCCGCAGGGGTCACAGGGACCTCAGGGTCGTTGCCATGGGAACAGGGTGAGGCGGTGACCCCGTGTGTGACCTCTGACCCTTCGGGTTGATGAGAGCAGGACGTAGCTTCGCCCTCTGATGGAAATAATGCAAACATAACGTTCTTTGTATTTAGGAGTTTAAACTTTCATTTCTTAACCTTTAACCTTTATTATGATTATCAGCTTCTGTGATTCAGTAATTGAAAGCTTGAAGTTTCAATGTTTCTGTTGATCATTTTGCAACAGAAAGACTTTTTGGAAATAGATGAGTAAATATAATAAATAAATGAACAACAGACATTGTACATGACTGCGCAGAGTTGATGAAAAACAATAAATTATTGAAATGTAAAATAACATAAAAACAAATATGTTTTGTAGTTCTAGTGTTCCTCTTTCCTTCAGTGATTCTGCTTGTTAACAGCAGGTGTTCATCACTAATGCTCAATCATCACTCATCTCTTAATTATACAATGATCATGCTGGGATGTAGAAATGTTCTCGAACTCATTCAGTTATTAACTCATAACTGGTTCTGCTGCTGATGAAGACGTTTACACTGGAGCAGAATCGTCAGTTGTCACTGTTCTCACCTGTGCTGAGTGTGTGTGTCGGAGGCGTGTCCTCCTCAGCAGCGGCTGATCGGATTGGTGGTCGCGAGGTCATGACCCGTCCCAGAGGCACCGTCCCCTCAGAGCTCTTGGAGCGAAGTGTGTGAATGACATCCATCAGCCAGCGGCGCTCTCTCCACAGCGCAGACAAACCCTATACACACACACACACACCTGTGAGTGACACGTCTGTGAGAGTGAGAGTGTGTGTGTGTGTGTGTGTGTGTGTGTGTGTGTGTGTGTGTGTGTGTGTGTGTGTGTGTGTGTGAGAGAGAGTGTGTGAGTGTGAGCGAGTGAGGGAGTGAGTGTTAGAGCAGGTAAACACACATACACCTGTTAGTGACACGTCTGTGAGAGTGTGTGTGAGTGTGTGTGTGTGTGTGAGTGAGTGAATGAGTGAGAGCAGGTAAACACACACACACCTGTGTGAGCTGCGTGACGTGAGTCAGTCTCTCCGTGGCCTCCGTCACTACACTGCTGTCCAGCGCTTCCCTCAAAGCCTGCTGGGACAGACGGACCTCCAGCTCCAGTCGAACCCACAGCTGACAGAACTGAGACAGCAGGTCACGCTCGTACGCCCACAGGTGCACTGCAGCACACACACACTATTACAGTCAGTAATTAGATCAGTAGTTATCAGTACATTTTAAAATTAAAAAAATGATTTTGAAGTAGATCATAACATTACATCACGGTTATTCATATACCAATATGCCAACACAGTGAAAGCTTGACTGTATGTTTGTACACATGTATATTCCTACAGTGAGTTTGTGCTGTTTGTCAGCATACACTGATCAGAGCTAGTGTGTGTGTGTGTTTGTGTGTGAGCAGCAGAGGCTGCTGGGAGGTTCTGACCGAGCTCAAAGATGTGCAGTGGGAGCGTGAGGCCGTGCGGCTCCAACTCGGCCTCCAGGGGCCACCGGCTCAAGTCCTCGCTGGGCGGCAGCAGCAGCAGCAGAGACACATGATCACCCGCCTGCAGCAGCTCCTGTGTGTACACGCGGTAATCACACGCCTGCACACAAACACACCAACAAGAAATATAACAACAAATAACAAAAACAAACAATACAAATCAAAATCAGAGATTAGGCTCTAAATGAGTTCAGTGATTCAAGTCAAATTATAATTATGTTAAAACATAACCAACACCATCAGATCACCTTTTCTCTTTGTTAAAGTGTATATGTCAGGTTACATTTTTTTTTGTTGATATTTTAAATAAGGGTTAGATGTCCTAGTGAAAATGTAATTATCATTAAAATTAATTATTTTAATTGTAATTATGTAATTATGTAATTGCCCTACAGTAAGCTTTATAGCCATTTCTGTCAAGATCCTATTTTTAATAGGAGGGAGGGGGGGGGGTAGTTTATTTGTGTTAACTACCATTAACAAATATGAATCATAACTGTAACAAAAGCATTGTTCATTGTTAGTTAATGCATTAACGTTCGTTAACTATAGTCAAGTGTTGCCAGGTAACTCAATAAACCGAATCTGCTGGTGTTTTGTTACCCGCTCCAGTGGGACGTTGAGTTTGGTGAGCAGTTGAATCACTGCAGATCTCAGTTCCTTCACGAAGTCCTCAACACCTGAGCTGTCAATCACAGCGTCATCACTCCCACAGGCCCCGCCCACTGCATGCCTCTGTAGCCACGCCCACTCCTCCCTGCGCGCACACACACACAGGTCACTTCCACTGACAGCATCATTGAGTGTGTATGGATGAATCAGTGCTCCAGTGTTACCGTGTGACGTGCGGCTGGTTCCTGACGCGGCAGCAGAAGGGCATGCTGGGTAATCTGTGTGAGACCAGGACACGCAGCTGCTTGACGGAGCTGCAGAGCTTCAGGACACACACATACAGACCCGACTGAGCTCTGTGCTGACTCCTGCGGTGATACGCCAGCGTCTCCTGCACACACACACACACTCTTATCAACCACCTTCCTATACAGATACTGCCACCAGCCAATCAGCTCATCATGATTACATCAAGCCCCGCCCACATTTATTCTCTCTTTAAATATTCCCTTTACAGAAGTCAACTGTTACTGATAATAAAACTAATGAAAAGGAATACAACTCAACATGAACAAAGACTAAGATGAAACTAAAGCATCTTTGTTCAATGAAAAACAGTGAAATTACACTAAAATACACTTTTATGACTCCAAAACTAACTAAAATATAAACACAAATGGTGACAAAATGCCTTTAGATTTAGTGTTTTATACATACATGGTATATTAAAAATCTTTACAATCCATCTGTGTTAAACTACAACAATAAAAAACTAGACTAAAAATAACAGCATATTATAATATATTATAATTCCACTAGATGTTAAACATTTATAAATTATATCAGTAAATGCATTAACTTTGGCAGACCTAAAATGCTAAAAATAAAATTAAAAAATAAAACTAGAAAGCTCAAATTTAAAGAGACAGTTCAGCCAAAAATGGTCATTCTAATCATAATTTATTCATGTAAAAAAGACATTTTGAGAAAAATATCTCAAAGGGTTTTTCAGTCCATATAATGAAAGTCTTCAAAATGTCTTATTTTGTGTTTCAAAGAAAGAAAGAGATCATGATGAATGACTCCGGTGAACTGTCTCTTTAAGGTTAATCCGTCCCTTGGTGTGACAGACGTCTGACAGCAGAGGGAGACATTTCACCCAAACACTGGACAGATGAGCTGTGTGTTAGGATTTTTAAATGATGTTTCATAGGTTTCATGTGTGTGTGTGTGTGTGTTCTGACCTTGAGTCTCTCGGTCAGCAGCTCGACAGCGGTGGGTTCGGGCAGCATTGGCGTCTGGATCTGGTGTTTCTCCAGTGTGCTGACAGGAACCCAGTGCAGCGGGGGGTCGGACGGGGTCAGCGGGGTCGTGACCTCTCTCAGGGTCACCAGCAGGACGTTACCCTGCCTGTCCTTCAGAGGCTCGAAGTACACCTGCCCCAGATCCACACACCCCACTGACGCCTGTGCAGACACACACCAGACACATGAGCTGCAGTATATCATTTACAATTATATAACTATAAAGACTTGTGTAAAACTGGAACAAAACTAAATTTAAAATTAATTCAACTTTATAGACTTGTTAAAAAACTATACAATTGTATAGCCTTATTTAAAAAAAAACTGTATAAAAGCAAAACAAAACAACTAATACTGAAATATTTTTTTTAAACTTTGTAGACTTGTTTAAAAAACAGTAAAACAGCCAAACAAACCAACTAAAACTGAAATAAAAATGAATAAAACTTTAAATACTTGTTTAAAAACTATAAAAAAGCAAAACAAAACAACAAAAAACTAAAAAATTATGAAACTTCATAGACTTGTTTTAAATTTTTTTTATTTTAAGGTTTATTTAATAAATTAAATCATAATAAAAAATGTTAAATAAATACAAAATTATAAAGACTTTTTTTTTTAAAAGTCATAAAAATGACAAAAACAAACCCATTATTTAATAATATTAAATCATAATAAAAAATGTTAAATTAATACAAAATTATAAAGACTTTTTTTTTTAAAGTCATAAAAATGACAAAAACAAACCCTAACTAAAATGAAAGCTTCATAAGAATAAAAGCATTGAGAAACTCATCAGCATTAATGATGGAGGTGTGTGTTGAGCAGCACCTGCAGCTGAGCGACGGCCCTCAGGAAACTCAGTCTGTTCTGGAGCAGCGATGAAGACGAGGAGAGCGATGAAGACGACAGCACCTGCTGCAGGAACGACACCTGCGTCCACGCGCACGACAGCTGACACACACACGCACAGAGAGAGAGTCAGACGCAGGAAACACACAGGACAAACACACACACTCTGAGTGATGCTGACCTTAGTGAACCACGGGAGAAACACACAAACACACACACACACACACACACACACAAACACACACACAAACAAACACACAGAGTGATGCTGACCTTAGTAAACCACAGGAAGTCCTGTGTGACGGAGGCGGAGCAACACTGAACCTCCACTAGAGGGAGCTGCTCGTCACACGACACCAGGACACACTCCTTCTGATAGAAGACACACGCCAGATATACTCCTCTACACACACATACACACACAGAGAGAGAGAGAGAGAGAGAGAGAGAGAGAGAGAGAGAGACATGCCAGTCAAAAAGCTTGAGAAGCAACTCTTAAAGATACGTTTACATGACAACAATATACTAAATATTTTTCATGGATGGACGACAATGCTCTCAAAATGATCCTTGTTCACAGGCATCCATGAAAACTACAAAAAATGCAGTATTCTGCTGTCAGGCCAGTAGATGGCGATGTCACTTTGTAAAGAAACACTACGCGCCTATAGATGCACATGCGTTTACACAGAGACAATAACAGTATTGTTTTCAAAAACATGCACTTTGAAACCAGTTTACAAATGTGTGTGTTTCAGGCCCACAAAACCCAGTTGTCATGTAAATCAACAACCAAAACACATAAACGTAGCCAGAGACTATTTATACAGAGACATGCCACTTCCTTACTCCTCAATACAACTATATAGGAAAAACCCGTAACGGCAAATATGACGGTTGTATGCACATCCAATCGTCTGCTTTTTAACAGTAGCCTACAGCCGGGAAACATTTAAGCCTATCGTCTGGTCCCACTGATGCATGCGCACAGTTGACGTTTGCGACAGCGGAGACGAGAACCCTTGCGCATGCGTAGTAAAGTATAACCTGTGGGGAAAAAGGCGTTTTAAACCTTATTTTGGGACAAAGTCATCAAACTTTTTCAGCGATTTTTATCATATTTTACTGCTGTTTCTATACATTACTTTTTTATGTCCCGGTAACCAGTGAATGTGCAGTTCTGACTCTCTGCCCATTCATTTAGATAGGAGCCTGGTCTTGTTAGTTCAAAATAGCTGCCTGGAGGCGTTGCCAAGATGGCGGCCGAGTGACATGACTTGCCTAAAAGGACTTTGACGTAGCCTATGTTTTTAGTTGAAAACGGTGTCGTGTAAATGGCCCCTAAAATCATTATGAATGTCAGAGTTTTGTTTTCCAAAATTCTAATAGCTTCTCAAAAGTCTATGGACACTTAAGTATGTGAGGAAAATATAAAAAAAATATAGAAAATAAAATAAGTTTAAGATTTTTTATTTTCATTTAGTTCAACTTGAAGTACTAAAAATAACTACAACAAAAACGCAAGTATCAAGCGTGAAGCGCAAGTAACTTTGTGGGCGGGTCTTGGGCGCTGTTGCGATTTTACCGGCAGGATAAATGACTCATGCGCCTGGCGCAAGTTTAAAAGGGGTTGGTCTGAAGTAGCTTCATTATTCATAGGTGTGGTTTGGGCGTAACGTGAAATAAACCAATCAGAGCGTCATATCACATTCCCTTTAAGAGCATGATGAACGAGATGTGCTTGTTCCATGGCGCAATACTATTATAACGGCGCATTTACCAGGAGCGCTTCAGAGTCGGTTCACAGCCGAGGAGATCGATGTTCTCGTCAGGGCCGTAAAAGAAAGAGAAGTGACATTGGGGATGGGACAAACCCACCCAAATTAGCTTCGGTTATACATGCATATAATAATTTGGGTAAATATGTAAGCTTTATGCCTATTTTTCCCATCGTCATGGACACAACAATGATTTCCCTCGTGTTTTAATATTTTTCCAAAAAGGAAAATGCATCTGTGTAGATGAGAGAATCATCTACAGTGTATGCGCGTTGTTCACACTCTGTATTATGACCAAGCATGCGCGCTTAAAACAGCATCTGAATGTACGCGCAACGCGCCACTGACTTTAGACTAGTTTTTTTCTGGTCAGTGGCGCAATTGTTTTCTGGAACTGAAAAATAGCACCAGGGATTGTTTGCGCCGGAACACGCCTCCTTTTTTGCGCTGAACCGCCCAGGGAGCGCAAGTTCATTCTCTAGTTTACCGGCGTGCGTCTGTGGAGGGAAAAGTCCGCTTTGCGCGGGTGCAAAATACGAATGATACATGCGTCAGTGTACAAAGGCATTTGCGGTGGGTGTGGTGATAGAGCCCTTGATGTATTTACATGACTTTTTCAGGTCTAGAAATCACACTTTTTACAACAAGGCTTTCTCATTTATCACGGTTTTCCAAAAATGTGAGAATCCTCATTCTTCAAAGACACCAAAATGTATTAATAATAAAATATGAAATATATGAATTTTTAGCTAATTTAAAGGAATGTTTTATTTTATTTGAAATGATTTGACGTCATTTTGACTCCCCCTGGTGGAGAACGGCTGATATAAAGTGACTTTACACTGAGAAAAGGCACAAAAATGTAGGCCTGTATTAATATTTGTGTATGATTTCTGCTTTGTGTAGATGTGTTTCTCACCTCTGTAACAGGCGAACCACCCTGCTGGAGTGAAAGAGCTGCTTCAGGCCACGAGACACAGACACTTTCCTCACAGAGCTACTGTTCTCTGAGACACACACATACACAGGTGTTGATCAGTGTGTATCCAGTGAGTGTGTGTGTCTGTGTGTGTGTGTGTGAGTACCTGTGAGGAGCTCAGGCTCTGTGATTTGCTGTGAGATCCTCCTGACAGCTGAGGCCTGATCCCTGCGTCTCACCGTCACACCAATACACTCGCTCCAGCCTGCAGGGGGCGACACACACATTCACTAGTCACTATATCACACACTCACTATATCACACACTCGATTCAGCCTGCAGGGGGCGACACTCGAGCGTCACACACTCACTATATCACACACTCACTCCAGCCTGCAGGGGGCGACACTCGACCGTCATTAGGGTTGGGTACTGAAACTCGGTTCCAATAGGGAACCGGTTCCGACGTAAACGGTAGAAACCAGACCGAATAAGAATGAAATATTCGGTGCCTGATTTCGGTGCCTGTAAAACATCTCGCGGCTCGAATGATCTAATACATATAAATAAAACATCTCCAGTTAACCAGCAAAGCATTAATTTTGTTCGTTTGTTAAATAAGAGACGATCTAGCGCTGAAATGTGTTTTTTAAATCAACTGATCAAAGTGCTCTTTGCCTCTGCGATCAGTGGCGCGGATGGCTCGCGCACACTGTCTTCACTCGGACGTGCGCTTCAATCCGTTGCGGAGAGACTCTCTATTCGTTCTGGTGAAATCACAAAATATAATGCACAAAAACGTGTCCCTGCTTGATATACAATAACTGATTAGCATAATCAAACAAATTTTTTTTTACGAATGCGCAACTCAGATCCTCTGACACGCTTGACGAAAGTTCAAGTTCAGCAGGCTGCCAGTGTCTCTATAGCACACAGTGTGTTTATCGTGCAATTTATATGCGAAAATTAGATTTTACGTGCATATGATAGGCTACAAGGTTTTCGCGTGCATTTGATACGGCACTTCATTGTGTGTAATACACACGCATCCCACACCACTACTAAACATACTAACCAACCCATGCGTATCCTATGCACGTAAAAACTAATTTTCGCATATAAATTACACGATAAACACACTGCTTGCTATAGAGACGACCTAAGTGTGATCGGGTTGCGACATCACAGTCTGACGATGATAACAGCAGCCGTTCCTCTTCGGGTAAGTCTAGTAGGCCTATTTTAATGCCAACTGCAAATCTTGCATATCAAGTAGGCTACCAAACACCATTAAAACACCAAACACCAGGGGGTGACACACACACTCACTATATCACACACTCGCTCCAGCCTGCAGGGGGCGACACACACACTCACTAAATCACACACTCGCTCCAGCCTGCAGGGGGCGACACACACACTCACTATATCACACACTCACTATATCACACACTCGCTCCAGCTTGCAGGGGGAGACACACACACTCACTATATCACACACTCGCTCCAGCCTGCAGGGGGCGACACACACACTCACTATATCACACACTCACTATATCACACACTCACTCCAGCCTGCAGGGGGCGACACACACACTCACTATATCACACACTCACTCCAGCCTGCAGGGGGCGACACTCGACCGTCACACACTCAATATATCACTCACTCACTAGCTGTGTCCCAATGTGAAGGCTGCATCCTTCGAAGGCTGCGGACTTCGAAAGATGCAGCCTATTCGTCCTTCGAAGGACGCTCCATGTAGCCTTCGTGGGATTTCCTAATTGCGCATCCAGGTGTTCCCGATTACCGCCCCTGGCGCCAAGCAACAGTGCGAGAGTACAGCGGAGCAGCCATCCTGAATCTCATAAATCATTTGTTATAATTGAGTAAACAGCTATGGAGCCAGAATTGGCTATTGTCATTTTGATGTTTTATATTTTACTGGAGGACATGGTGAGGATGTTTCACCCCCGGCGCCGCGGGTCATGTATTTTCGGTTTAGCCAAGACCATGCAGAGCTGGTTTACGGTCCCAATTCAGAGCGTCCTGACTCCTGAATTGCCGGATTACACTTTAAACTGTTCAATTATTGGGCGTTAAATAATGTAATGAAATATGAAAAGAAAACATACATAGGTATATATATATATATATATATATATATATATATATATATATATACAGTATATATGCCTATGTATGTATATATGTTCTAGGCTAGTGTTTTTTTTATTATGTACATAAATGGACCACGCTTTCGCAATCCGTTCCCACGGGTTTGTATACGGATTTGTGGCCGCTCCCAGTCTGTGCTGGATGATTCAACCAGGCCTCCTGTTTAGGTGCGGGATTTCATTATATTTAAACTTAATTTATTAAAATGTATAATTTCTTGAATTTTCTAAAAAACGACATTTAGGCTACTTGTATCTTTAAAGGCACACTGCGGAACTTTTGGCCACTAGTGGCGCTCGACCTGTAATTTTCACGTCTAGCGCCCCTAGAGGCCACAAGCGCCACAGCACTGTCGCAATAGTCAACCAACAGTCAACCGGTCAGCCTCCCGTGTCTTTAGATTGTGTGTGCAGACAGTAGCTGACTTGTTGGTTGGAGAGAGATAATCGACTCACTATTGAACAAAATAATAATTTAAATATAAGATGAATAATATAAATTATATAAAGAAAATAAATTGAACAAAAGTAAAGAAAAAACAATGTCTGATGTAAGTCGCATAGACAAGGGGTGCCCAATCCTGCTCCTGCCGATCGTCAGTCCTGCACAGTTCATCTCCAACCCAAACACACCTGATGCAAACAATTAACGTCTTCAGGATCTCTTGAAAATTAGAGACAGGTGTGTTTGATTAGGGTTCGAGATGAAGTCGGCAGAGCTGCCAACTCACGCATTGACCGTGAGACACACGGATTTGATTTCTCACGCTGAAGTGTCAAACCGGTCGGTCAAATGCCTGAAAGATGAGTTTATCTATAGATCTCCCTGTTGAGCCACTCGTGATCGACTATTTATACCGCGAATTAGTTAAAATCTCCTGTAATCTACAGCGACCGTGCATGCGAGACACGGAGACAGAGACTGCTCTGAACCGCGTCGCGTGCACATGGCAGAGAGGGAGAGTGAGCGAGAGACCTTGCGTGTACAGAGAGCGCCTGGCTCGTCCTGGCTTTGAATGTGTCACTCTCCCTTTTTCTTTTTTTAGTGTCTTCTGACAAAACCTTTGCCTTCTTCCTTGTAGCTGTTGGTTCGGCAATGACGAAAACATACAGACGGCAATCAAACGCGAGTTGAGCTCTCACGTCAGAATCTGGGGGCGGTGGGGGAAGTGACGTATGCCGTAAAGCGGTCAAATTTTGTAGTTCTTTTTGTGCTCGGGTTCCTACCCGCAACCCGAAGTTACATATAGACAGAAAAAATGAAACACACACTGTCAGGCTATGGCAGACGTGTCATTCAACCTATTGTAAGTCGATGTACCATCTCAAGGGTTTTAGTAATATATTATAAAGGTTGAAAAGTTCCGCAGTGTGCCTTTAAAGTCAATTTTTTGGGGAGGAAAAAGCTCAGTATAATAGAATAAGCAAAAAAACATCACATATAAAAAATACCACAGACACAAGGTTAGGTTATATAAAAATAAAACATACATCAATTATTTTATGATTAAAGGTGCCCTAGAATGGTTTTTATTTTTATTGTATAATGTTTTCTGGGTTGCCCTTATAATGTTAGTATGTTTTTTAGATAAAAAATAGTCATAATTTAGAAATCAAAGGCATTTTTCCTAGCCTGATTATAGCCTCTGATGTGAACGCTCTGTTTGAAGGGGCGTGTCTGCTGTGTGTAACCGGCCTCTGCTGTGATTGGCTGACATGATTGCATATGAAATAACTACGTATTACATGTGAAACTCTCTCGAATACTTTTACTACAGATATTATACGTTTTTACTATTACAGCTATCGAGATTAACGAATCGTGAGATGTTTTTAAAGTATTTAGATCTATTCCCATCACATAAAATGTTGCCGTGATGAGCATTGAGCACACAGAGTGTGTTGATCGCGAGAATAAAGATCTTATCATTGCAACGCAGTTTCTGCACTCTCTCTAATGCTTTCACCAATGCAAACACGATGATGTAAATACAGTATTGAACAATTTTGAGAGAAAGATTAGATTACCTGTCTGAACTTGAACAATTACACATTCAGAAAGTGTTGCTTGGGAGCTCGATCGATCGAGGCCAGCTCTGTATTGGCCCAAGTTGAGGAAACAGTCTCGTCTGTGAAATGTTTGGAAATTTCCAGAGAAAATAAAATTAACCCATTGTTTCTTCAGAGGCTCGGATGAAGGAACTAAATACCTTTGTGTTCATTTGTACATCCAAACACTGATCGACTGCCATGCTTCGGCTGCGCAGTTCCGCCTGTCATTGAACATGGGCTGGCATATGCAAATTTTTGGAGTCGTACATATTAATGATCCCGACTGTTGCGTCACAGTCGGTGTTATGTGGAGATTCGCCTATTTTTCAGGGGTGTTTTTCAAAAACGAGATTTAAGTAAGAAGGAGAAAACAATGGTGTTTGAGACTCACTGTATGTCATGTCCATGATCTGAACTCTTGTTATTTAACTATGCCAAAATAATTTCAATTTCACATTCTAGGGCACCTTTAACATATTACTTCTTCATATTATGTCTTCAGTGAACTCATTAAACGCAAATTATAATAATAAATAGCCTATCATTATTATCATTACATTTAGGCTATATTTAGAAGACACTTTTATCCAAAAAAGGAACAAAGCAATGTCAAATGTCAGTCATAATACAGGTTAGACAATATTAATGCAGGGCTAAGATGATCACAAATAAACAAGATTTTGACGTATGTGTTTGTGTGGAGTTGTGGAGCTGCATGGCACGGAGGCGCGGGCGTGATTACTTGCATTTTCCTACAGTGGAAACAACTTAAAATACTCTATCATTTCTGGTCATACAGAAAAGAATAATACATCATTCGCAACTACTTTTATTTGTTTAACCTCACAATAACAAGAAAACGTTGTGCTTTTGTAAAATAAAATAAAACAACCAGGCGCGTTTTCATGATCTCCGTGAACTGGAGCGCGTCAGTCTCATAAATGAACTGGACATTTCAAGCTTTATAGGCTATATTTTGTTTCACTTTTAAACAAACAATTAGGTTATTTTTTCAGACACATTTATTATCATTAGCCTATAAATCATCTCTCTGTGGCTCCAGAGGCTCTTCTCATTCAGCACTGCGGGGAAAATATCATTTCCAGTTTCTAATTTGGCCTTAGAAAAGCAGTAAAATCGAAATTTCAATGTTTAATAAAGGGGCAAAAGGTCATAAACAAAAATAAAAAAATAAAAAAAATTTGCGCAGCATTTGGTGTGTAGCCTACAGTTCAAATTCAAATTTTAGTGTTCAACTTTGCGTTTTAAAAATACAACAACCGTTCATTTTTCTTTTTTCACTAACGGGTTAAAAAAGGAAAAACGAATGGACGCAAATTTACACGGACCTTATATTATTTAATATTTCAAATAATGTATTTGCAGAAAAAGGATTGCGAACGGATTGCGAAAGCGTGGGCACGGTTTATGAATTTGTGGGTACATATTGCAAGAACAGAAGGCACGGTTTAATCCGTGTGCACGATTTGTTAAACCGAGGGAACAGTTTAAGAATTCGTGAATACAGTTTATAAACTGAGTGGACGGATTGCAAAACCGTCGCCACGGATTGTTTTTTTCCTCCCACAGGTGTGACTTCCCGGGCTCCGTACCACGGGAATAAAACCCAGTTGAATATAAAAAAGTGCAGTTCAAATGTTACTCCCGCTCGTCGTCATCGGTAGCAGTAACAGTTGCTAGGCGACAAGAACAATCGTCCATCGTTTTTTTTAAATAAAAATGCTGTCGTCACCGGCGCGGAATGACTTATGGGGTAGGATAGGCCGCGAAGTGTCAATTTATGTATCCTTCCCTTCACAGGGAAACGAAGGGTGCATTTGGCGTCGCTTTTGAATCAGGGTAGCCTTCGTCGCGCCGCGATGACCCAACCGGCCTTCGAATACGGCCTTCGGAGGATGCAGCTTTCACATTGGGACACAGCTACTATATCACACACTCACTCCAGCCTGCAGGGGGCGACACTCGAGCGTCACACACTCACTATATCACACACTCACTCCAGCCTGCAGGGGGCGACACTCGAGCGTCACACACTCACTATATCACACACTCACTATATCACACACTCGCTCCAGCCGACAGGGGGGCGACACTCGACCGTCACACATTCACTATATCACACACACTATACACACTCGCTATCACACACTCACTATATCACACACTCACTCCAGCCTGCAGGGGGCGACACTCGAACATCACACACTCACTATAGCACACACTCACTATAGCACACACTCACTCCAGTAAGTATTATAAAAACTCTAATAATAACTGTAATGTGTGTGAGTCTGCAGTTGTCAGTACTCACTGGAGGGGGCGACACTCGTCGGGCTGCTGTTCACACACACACCCCAGCCTCTGATGTTATACGCACTGACCCGCACGTAATACTGAACACCCTACACACACACACACACACACACATACACACACCCGTCAGAGTCTATGTGTATCATATATATACCCATGAGTGTATGAGTGTGTGTGTGTGTGTGTGTGTGTGTGTGTGTGTGTGTGTGTGTGTGTGTGCGTGTGTGTCTTACAGTCTGCAGTCCAGTGATGCTGAACTCTGTGTTTCTGCTGTCAGTGATGAATCCAGTTCCACACAGAGGATAGAAACCAGCTGATGTGCTCCATTCAACTACACACACACACACACACACACACAGACGGATGGGTCAGTGATGACTGACATCATCAGGGAACAGTGTGATGATGATGATAATGATGATGATGATGATGATGATGATGCGGCGTCTCACCTCTGTATCTGGTGATAAGGCCGTGTGTGTGACCGCAGGGCTCTCTGACACGCACACACACACAGCTGTCGCCCGTCACCAGTAGAGCGGCGCTAACGGGAGGACCAGGAGGAGCTGAGGTACACACACAGGTCACATGACATCTGAGTGTATGTGTGTGTGTGAGTGAGTGAGTGGGTGGTAAGTGAGTGAGTGTGTGTGTGAGTGTTCATACCCGTCGAGTGGAATCTCTCCCTCATGCGATGGTAAAGTTCACAGCGTTGCGTCCAGATGTCGACGCTCTTCTGCGCATCTGCGTGTGACTGAAGCTCCGCCTTCTCTCTGAGCTGAAGCTCCGCCCTCCCCTCTTCCAGCTTCTGCTCGGCCAATGACACCAGCTCATCCAGCTTCAGCGACCAATCAGAGGCAGAGCTCACTGCGGCGGGACGGCAAGAGTTTATATTTTGTCAACACACTGAAGTGTCAAATCTGCTTAATTTTATACAAATTATGTTGTGAGTGTGTGTGTGTGAGTGTGTGAGTGACTCACAGTTGGGGTTGTGTTTTGCTCCGGCCTTCACCAGCACCTTCAGCAGTGAGGCATTGTGGGTAAGAGCGGCCACATCGAGCGGCACCAGGCCGAACTCAGTGACGGCGTTCACTCGCCCATCTCTCTCTCTCTCTCTGGACAACAGGTGCTGCACAGCCAAGGTGTCTTCACTCTCCAGAGCGTCCCACAGACATGCGTACTACACACACACACACACACACACACACATGCACACATTCATGTTAACATCAAGACTTCTACTCTATATACGTGTGTACAGTGTCTTCACTCTCCAGAGCGTCCCACAGACATGCGTACTACACACACACACACACACACACACACACACACACACACACACACACACACTCATGTTAACATCAAGACTTCTACTCTATATATGTGTGTCTGTGTGTGTGCAGTGTCTTCGCTCTCCAGAGCGTCCCACAGACATGCGTACTACACACACACACACACACACACACACACACACACACACACACACACACACGTCTGGTTCGCTATCTTTGTGGGGACTCTCCATAGGCATAATGGTTTTTATACTGTACAAACTGTATATTCTGTCCCCTTACACTGCCCCTATCCCTAAACCTACCCATCACAGGAGACATTCTGCATTTTTACATTTTCAAAAAACATTACTTAGTGTGATTTATACGCTGTTCTCCTCATGGGGACCGCTGACTGGTCCCCACAATGCAGGTGATTTCAGGTTTTACTATACTTGTGGGGACATTTGGTCCCCACAATGTAATATAAACACGAGCACACACACACGCACACATTCATGTCAACATCAAGACTTCTACTCTATATATGTGTGTGTACAGTGTCTTCACTCTCCAGAGCGTCCCACAGACATGCGTACTACACACACACACACACACACACACACGCACACATTCATGTTAACATCAAGACTTCTACTCTATATATGTGTGTGTACAGTGTGTCTTCACTCTCTAGAGCGTCCCACAGACACACGTATTCACACACACACACGTTAACATCAAGACTTCTACTCTATATATATGTGTGTGTGTGTGTGTGTGTGTGTGTGGAGTACAGTGTCTTCACTCTCCAGAGCGTCCCACAGACACACGTATTCACACACACACACGTTAACATCAAGACTTCTACTCTATATATATGTGTGTGTGTGTGTGTGTGTGGAGTACAGTGTCTTCACTCTCCAGAGCGTCTCACAGACATGCATACTGCACACACACAAACACACACACTCATGTTAACATCAAGACTTCTACTCTATGTGTGTTTGTATGTGTGTGTGCAGTTGTTACATCAGCTGGTCCTTTGCTCAGTCGTCTCCTCCAATCAGAATGCTCCGCCTCAGTGTGGGAAGCTCCGCCCCTCAGCTTGACGGACAGGCTCCTGTAGATGCGTTTGGGGGAGACTGGGCCGAAGGAACGCCTCCTCTGGGGCGGAGCCATCACAGCACTGACATCACTGCACACCGGATGACATCATCATCATCATTGTCATCATCATCATCATACACAATAATCAGGAACGCCTCCTCTGGGGCGGAGCCAACACAGCACTGACATCACTGCACACTCAATGACATCATCATCATCATACACAATAATCAGGAACGCCTCCTCTAGGGCGGAGCCATCACAGCACTGACATCACTGCACACTCAATGACATCATCATTACGTCATACACATTAATAGAACAAAACATCTATGAATAAGTCATGATTATGAGATGGAAAAGTCGAAATTATTTCTTATAAGTCTAAATTCATCATTAGTGAATGTCATTATGTAAAATGTTTAAGAGAGAAATTCGACTAGGCATGTCAATTAACTTTTTATGTCATAATGATGGCTTTTTATGTCTATTATATTGAAACTCCATCATCATCAGTCTTTAGTTCTTCACATAGCCTAATCACAGAGGAACTGCTTCACTTTTTCACACGTTTAAGTGTGTATGATTATTTCTGTAAAGCTCATGATGATTATCATCTTCCTCTTTTACTCACACTCTTCCTGCTTTTACTGTCAAACATACAGTATTACCTTACATTCCTACCAAACTATAGCCTAGTGTGTGAGTACAAATAAAGATAATATCATAAGATAAAAGATAGTGTGGCAGACATTCACACACTCACAAAAGTGTTTTTGTGGCATATTTTGTCATGTTGAATCTGAATCGCGTTATAAAGCGAAACTCTGATGTAAACGAAATGTAAAAGATGTAAACAAATCTTTGGATGTTTAATGCCCTATATTTGCAGAATAATGTCTCTTTAAAATGTCGTTTTTTTAAGGTTTTCTATGAGACGTGTTTTTCATAGACACGTTTTTTCCACATAAACCAAGTCCGCAGCTCATGGATCGTCCGTTATACAAAACCAGATCAGGTAAATTAGGAGTATAATCAGAATGACAGAAATGAGTTTTACCGTTAGAAACAAACGAGCGCAGATGAACTCCGTCAATCTCCTCCAAAGTTTCACAGATAATCTTAAAATTAAAGTCCGATGTATAACGTTCATTAAAAGATCTCAATTCCCGTCATTAAGACGAACTCTATTAATAACACGGCAGTTGTGCACGAGCCCACAAACACCCTCAGTGAGCGCGCGCTTCAAAGATGTGTGTGTGTGTGTGGCTACGTTTAGATATCGAAATGAGGACATAGCCTACTACAAACAAACTTTGACATGCTATGTAAATAATTACCATAGCCTAACACTACTCATAAATGAAAAAAAAAAACTACGAATAAAAGATAAACATTTCTTAGCCGTCACATGACCGATCCTAAACATTGAAAGACATCAGTTTTTTTAAAAAAATGAAAAAACGTTGAAACAATATTTAATCCTAATGGTCGTAAAATGTTTAAGCAAAAAAAAAAAAAAAAAAAAAAAAAAAACATTGAAATGATAGATAACGTATAAACAACTCTGAGGCAACATATTATACTAAATCAATGCAAAAAGCAAAAAAAAAAAAAAAAAAAAAAATCAAAATATCATAACACACCATTGAAAAACATTGAATGCAACATAAATGTTGTTTTATGTGTTGTGTTATGATATTTTGTCAACCTTTTTGCATTAACTTAGCATAAAATTTGGTTTCAATGTTATGCGGCATAAAATGTTTTAAAAAAGAATTATAAATCAACACAGATATTTATCAAGATCTGTATGAAGATTGTTTCAAGACGTTGAAACAATGTTGCGGTATCAACGTTGATCAGATATGTTATCATATCATACAGATGTACCTGTGCTATCTTATAAATAAACACTGAAATGTCGACTGGGTTGTAGAATTAAAACTACAGTGTCGTTTGTCTACATGCCCCTGATGCTGATTATGGCCTACTTTAGGCTACTGATGACTAGTGAATATGTGTTGCCTATTGCTCCTTCACATAGGCCTACTTATACACTCCTTTCTAGCCCTCAGTGTTTCTGTGTAGGCCTATTTATTGCTGTTTTCACGAAGGTGGCGTAGGATCTCAGCCACCTACAAGTGGAAAACAATTACAGTCATGATTTATGCTGGTTAAAGATCAAGACTATATGAGGGTTGATCATGTTAAGATTCGCCGGCATCATTTGTAAAATAAGCATGCATGAATATGTTTGTAAAACAGACTCTTTTGTGTTGAGTGTTTGTCATGATGACTGTGTGAAATGTTCACTGCGGTTTCTGCAGACACTTCATCTCGTCTCGTCTCCCA
Source organism: Semotilus atromaculatus (assembly GCA_031834385.1). NCBI lineage: Eukaryota > Metazoa > Chordata > Actinopteri > Cypriniformes > Leuciscidae > Semotilus > Semotilus atromaculatus. The sequence continues at coordinate 3,928,352 of JAULUF010000005.1, read as the reverse complement.
CCAAACAAGTCAGAAATGACAAGAACCCCCACACACACAAAGCCACAGAGATTTAAATACACCGACACACACGCTTCTCTTCTTCTTCTTCAGCTGCGCTGTCAATAAACTCTACAGGAAACATTTCCTGACTGGAGCCAAATGATTTGTTAACAATTAAACAATTCAAACAATTAAACGAACATTGACCTGCGGTAGCAACAGGAAATGGAACAACAGTCCCACACGCCGGACACGTATAGGCCTATCTAAAGCCACACACAGCTCAGCTGTCGCGTTGAGAAATCGCCTGATGAAACGCCAACAGGAAGTGGTTTCACTGCTGAGCAGAGCTAGCGATGACGCACGTTTAAACTGTGGTTGCCATGGAGATAAAACACTGACGAGAATAACTGAACCACACCAGAGAATGTCTAATAAGAGGAAAACCAGAGAATGTCTAATAAGAGGAAAACCAGAGAATGTCTAATAAGGGGAGAACCAGAGAATGTCTAATAAGAGGAAAACCAGAGAATGTCTAATAAGAGGAGAACCAGAGAATGTCTAATAAGGGGAGAACTCCCACTCTCAGTAAACTTCCGGTTTCTGAACTGGTTGCAGTTCCTCTCTGGCTCCATAGGAGGGCGCTCACAGGACGAGTGCAGAATGAATGGAGGTCTATGCAGCTATACCCCTCAAAATCCACTTTTCTCAGGATATCATTTTTTTGTCTAGTAATTTGAATGTTGTATTCGAAAGGAGATGCAAAGAAATTACACATTGCTGGGTCGTAGATTTTTTTAGAGTCACTTATTTGCTTTAAAAAGTCTTTTGAAAATGTCAATGGTGTCATACACATCGTACGACCAGTAGGGTGGCCATTTCTATAACATCAAAAAGGAGGACACAGACATCCCAACCGGCAAGAAGTAATTATTAATATAATAATAATGGGGGGGGGGGGGGGGGGGGGGGGGGTTAATACACTTAAGTGACCAAACCAACATCCCCGTCGTCTTCAAAGATCCTGGAGTAATTCTCATGGATGTATTTCTCTCTCCAGTCCTGAAACTGTCGTGTTTAAACGAGTGATGTTCTGTCTTCTGTTGTGATCAGAGTTATTATAGAGACGGCAGGAATATCAGTGCTGTCCCTTTAAGAGATCCAGTACACTGACACACACACCAACACAGATCCAGTACACTGACTTGTTCTCTCGCTCTCTCCCTCTCTGCCGTGCGCACGCGCTACACGGTTTGGCGCACATAGCCACATACAGTAGGCTATGTTCTGTCTCGCATTCGCAGCTATAGATTCAGTATGCGGGATTTTTATAGGTTGTTTAAAAAAAAAAAATAATAATTCACCGCAACTCCAAAAAGGAGGACAAATGAGTGTCCGGCTTGATGCTGCGCCGGACGCCGGACAGGGGGCTTAAAATCCGGACTGTCCGGCCAAAATCCGGACGTATGGCCACCCTAACGACCAGAGATACTGCTTTACAGCAATCCTTCAGTCACTTTGGTGCTTTCGCACTCTGCAATTCTTTTCTCTCGAGGCATCAACAACACAGCTGACACAGGTAAATACACAACACAGCTGACACAGGTAAATACACAACACAGCTGACACAGGTAAACACACAACACAGCTGACACAGGTAAACACACAACACAGCTGACAGGTAAACACACAACACAGGTAAACACAACACAGCTGACAGGTAAACACACAATACAGCTGACAGGTAAACACACAACACAGGTAAACACAACACAGCTGACAGGTAAACACACAATACAGCTGACACAGGTAAACACACAACACAGCTGACACAGGTAAACACACAACACAGCTGACAGGTAAACACACAACACAGGTAAACACAACACAGCTGACACAGGTAAACACACAACACAGCTGACAGGTAAACACACAACACAGGTAAACACAACACAGCTGACAGGTAAACACACAATACAGCTGACACAGGTAAACACACAACACAGCTGACACAGGTAAACACACAACACAGCTGACAGGTAAACACACAACACAGGTAAACACAACACAGCTGACAGGTAAACACACAACACAGGTAAACACAACACAGCTGACAGGTAAACACACAATACAGCTGACACAGGTAAACACACAACACAGCTGACACAGGTAAACACACAACACAGCTGACACAGATAAATACACAACACAGCTGACACAGGTAAACACACAACACAGCTGACACAGGTAAATACACAACACAGCTGACACAGATAAATACACAACACAGCTGACACAGATAAATACACAACACAGCTGACACAGATAAATACACAACACAGCTGACACAGGTAAACACACAACACAGCTGACACAGGTAAACACACAACACAGCTGACACAGGTAAATACACAACACAGCTGACACAGGTAAATACACAACACAGCTGACACAGATAAATACACAACACAGCTGACACAGATAAATACACAACACAGCTGACACAGGTAAACACACAACACAGCTGACACAGGTAAATACACAACACAGCTGACACAGGTAAATACACAACACAGCTGACACAGATAAATACACAACACAGCTGACACAGATAAATACACAACACAACTGACAGAGGTAAATACACAACACAGCTGACAGGTAAACACACAACACAGCTGACACAGGTAAATACACAACACAGCTGACACAGGTAAATACACAACACAGCTGACACAGATAAATACACAACACAGCTGACACAGGTAAACACACAACACAGCTGACAGGTAAACACACAGCTGACAGGTAAACACACAACACAGCTGACACAGGTAAACACACAACACAGCTGACACAGGTAAACACACAACACAGCTGACACAGGTAAATACACAACACAACTGACAGAGGTAAATACACAACACAGCTGACACAGGTAAACACACAACACAGCTGACACAGGTAAACACACAACACAGCTGACACAGGTAAATACACAACACAGCTGACATGGGTAAATACACAACACAACTGACACAGGTAAACACACAACACAGCTGACACAAGTAAACACACAACACAGCTGTCACAGGTAAACACACAACACAACTGACACAGGTAAACACACAACACAGCTGACATGGGTAAATACACAACACAACTGACACAGGTAAATACACAACATATCTGACACAGGTAAACACACAACACAGCTGACACAGGTAAATACACAACACAGCTGACAGGTAAACACACAACACAGCTGACACAGGTAAATACACAACATATCTGACACAGGTAAACACACAACACAGCTGACACAGGTAAATACACAACACAGCTGACAGGTAAACACACAGCTGACAGGTAAACACACAACACAGCTGACACAGGTAAACACACAACACAGCTGACACAGGTAAATACACAACACAACTGACAGAGGTAAATACACAACACAGCTGACACAGGTAAACACACAACACAGCTGACACAGGTAAACACACAACACAGCTGACACAGGTAAATACACAACACAGCTGACATGGGTAAATACACAACACAACTGACACAGGTAAACACACAACACAGCTGACACAAGTAAACACACAACACAGCTGTCACAGGTAAACACACAACACAGCTGACACAGGTAAATACACAACATATCTGACACAGGTAAACACACAACACAGCTGACACAGGTAAATACACAACACAGCTGACACAGGTAAACACACAACACAGCTGACACAGGTAAATACACAACACAGCTGACACAGGTAAACACACAACACAGCTGACATGGGTAAATACACAACACAACTGACACAGGTAAATACACAACACAGCTGACAGGTAAACACACAACACAGCTGACAGGTGTGTTTTGTTGTGTTTAATCATTCAGAATGGATCCGGAAAGCCATATTCAGTCCAATTGGTCTTGTTTGGACTTGCAGGTTAACTTCTGCTTATTTGCAATTACTGTATAACTGAGCAAGTACTTTTAAGTTGCAAAGAATGTCTGCAAAGTATGTTAAAAAAAAAAAAAAAAAAAGTGAATTAAAAAAATGAGGGGGTGCTTACAGTAATTGATTTTTACTTGGAGTAAAAAAGGTTGGGAACCACTGATCCATGTCATATTGTGAGAAATAACAGTTTTGTCATACAGGCTTTTATCATCTATCCTGACTCAAATAAACACTCAGAATAAAGTGAGATGATCTGCTGATGATCCTGAATGGCTTGTTGAATGAGTGTTGATAGTCTGAGGATCATCAATATTAACAGATCTGCTGAAAACACTCTTTATTTCATGACATTTATTTACCTCCTGTTTTCACCTCATTTATTATGCTGATGTCTTCAGATCTCCTGTAAATTGACACTTAAAGCTCATTTTATTGGTGTCAGCAGACTGAGGGTAATTGTATCTTACTATATGTGTGTCTTATGCCTTTAAATGTTTTTCTCACAGTTCTTTACTACTTTTCAAGATATCTACCATTATTTTAACGAAGAAACATAATAATGTTAGGATTAGAAATACAAATTGCTTTACGATAGACAGACAGATATGCTAGGGCATATTGCAGGTTAAAGTACCCAGTGAGCCAATGTATAGAAAAATAATGTAGGAACTAGATTTGAATATAAACATATACGTATAAAACTCTATTTTGGCTTCTAGAGTCATTTTTGTGTGAAAATTTTAGTTCCGCATTTGAAAACCGCCGAACCAGAAGTGACGTCACATGAGGTAGTGCGCTCAAAGTAAACAATAGGAAAGCAATGGATCGCAATGACAGTTCGGACGCTGAGGAAATTGTAGCCTAAATATTACTCGTATGACGGACCTCAGCCATATAATTATGAGCCTGCGATGTGGCCAAGAGAGCAGACAGGCCAGGATTAGACAGAACAACGATCATTTGTGGTGCATCACGCGATCCACGTTAGCCGACAAGTATAACACCATGCTCAGATCACAATTGTACAGATTATTATCATGTATCAGGCAATAACTAAGCTAGTATTTAGACCTTTAACTGCATGTGTTGTATGTAAGTCATTATATAGGAGACAGTTTCTAGAGGAAGAGGGACTTTATAGTTAAAGGTTTTGAATAAACGAATACAAAAATAATCACAACTTTCTTATTGTATAAAAACGTCATATGTAAACAGCCAACACAAACATTAAAGTGGTTTTGTACAGATTGAAAATGAATTATATAACATAATATATTATATTTACAATAATAATAATAACATTATGTTTCGGCTGCAGACTAATAACAAACACAAATGCATTACATTACAATTTTATGTGATATTCATGAATTAAATTGAGAGAAGGCACATTTTGTAAAACAGATGTACAATAAGTGATCTCTGACGGATCCGTGAGCGTCATGTTTCCCACCGCTGGCCGCACATGTTGATGGACCGGCGAACCCGATGAAGGAGCACCGAAGGAGGCTCACTCGGTTCTTGCTTAGGCATCCCATGTTGAACTCAATCATATCGCCGGGATTATAATCATCCGGTCTAAAGTGAACGCTACACACGACCGCGTGTTTTGAAGCAGATGCAGAAGTGAAGTCCGTCTCTTCACCTGCACTAAACGCACCACGGAAGATAGGATAGCACCGTCCTTTTTTTGTTCGGAAATCTGTGGACTCGATGTCCTGACAGGCCATAATTCACAATAATTACCACGATGATAATTAATTGAAATACAGCAACCACAGAAAACACACTGAATCCCGACCGCTCCTGATGAATCCCAGCACACTCTCCATTGAGTAAACGCACAGCCCGCCGAACGACTGCCTCATGTGACGTAATATGACGCGATGTTGAAAAAAAGCGTTTTTTTCAACACGGTCAAGGAAACTGTTACGTTTCTACTAAATTTGTGCCCTTGTGTCTCGCAAAACATTTTTAAATCCTGCATTAGCTTTTCATATGATATTTTCATACATGGTTATATATAAAAAATAAAATAAAAAAAACATGCAACATGGCCTTTAAATGTGCAAATTAGTATATGGGTAAAATACAAAAATGTGTTTATATAGCAAAAAAACAATATATATATATATATATCTATATCTATCTTTCTCTTTTTCTCTCTCTCATATATATATATATATATATATATATATATATATATATATATATTAGAAGAACAAGAATCATTTGATGGCATATTCAAACACTGTATTTTAGGATCATAGTGCATCCCCAAAATATTCACTTTTTCTTTTCTTTATACTTTGCCACTATCGTTCAAACCACTTTTTTGTAACCAAGAAGCTTTTAATCATTTTAAAAAATAAGGAAATAATTAAATTTCAAAAAATGTTCACCTATATTCTGACATTTTGTTTCCATTATTATTTGAAACATTACACTTGCATTTACTGGGTTTTCTATGTATACAAAATCACTTTTGTAAATGTAATATCAATCAGACACTAAAACATCTGGGCCCGTATTCATAAAAAAATCACATCATCAGTCCTCCCACGTTAGTCACATGGTCAGTGAAGCTCCTCCCACATTAGTCACATGGTCAGTGAAGCTCCTCCCACATCAGTCACATGGTCAGTGAAGCTCCTCCCACTGTAATTCCCCAATAAATGCTGTAAATTCCCATCAGCTACAAGTAAAGACGAGCATCAGAGCATCAGGAAGAGCTGAAATCTGTAAAGACTGAGTTTATTAAAGAGGACAGTGAGAACATGATCCAGAACCCTGCAGAATGAAACACACTGAAGATCCTGAAGAACAAAGAGGTTGGTGTTTATTCTTCATTCATTCATGATGCTGAAGAACATTCATTTTAGAAACATTCAAGCACTTCATCACTTTTAGATAAACAGTTCAACTATGAAATGGTTATTTTCAACAAATGGTCAGAGGTTAGAGAAACTTTTATTTTCCATGTATAATTTTAGCTCTTGTTTATATTTGGTTCGCAAGTTTTTGAAACCATGTTACTGGAAACATTTCTCAATATAGTTTACACTTTTTTTAATTATATTTTTTTTTAAGCAATAAACTGTAAACTGTATCAAGTAAATTAAATTTCCAGAATGGCTGACAGGGTTGTAAGCGTAGCTTAAACAATATCTGATTTAAGTTGTATTTATCATAAATGATATAAGTTCTACAGTTATAGAGATCATTCTTACAGTAACTTTGGTAACAGGGTTGATGAATAAAGTTTGTGTAAAAACTGAGACAATGGAATGAGATTATTTGTCGATAGTTTTATCAAATCAAACGTTGAAAGCAGACGCTGCAATCATCACGTGTGTGTGTGTGAGGAAGAAGAAACTGAGGTGCACTTTCACACAGACACGGCAGAACATACAGACTTATTTCATTAGCAGTCTTTCTGAGCTTTAATATTCACAGACACTGGCCTGTATCTATGTCTGATTATTTGTACAGCCTTACTTTTGATTTATTCATCCCACAATTCTGTGACTTTCCGTTTTATACAGTAAGTTCCATTAGTGACTGTATCCTGTGATTCAATCCTGTTTTCTGCTAGCCTGACGTCTTCATAGTCAGAAACGAGTCTGATGCTGCTGCATTGCGCCGAATCAGGAAAGAAAATGCCTCTGCACTCAATAGCCCTTTTCAGCTCTGCGCTCGTTGTCTTTTGCTTCCGAAATGTATTTTCACAGCGATCTTGCGTAGTTCTGAATGAACGGCTTCTTTAAAAAAATTCCTGGTTGACATTTGTTAAGACATCTGCTTAACAATGCTTATAATAAACATTACAATGCCCATGATAACTTTCGTTAACTCTACAATAAGTAAATCCACTTCACCAGCTCGACAGCGATGCCATAGAGTTTTTTGACACACGTCAGCATGACATCAGAGCCAGGCGGACCGCTCTCGGACACATTTCTAACCGGCATGCATCTCTCGGTGATCACCGGTGATCGGTTCTGCACTTGTTTTGTTCATCTCAAACAAGCCTAATGCCTCTGCACTCAATAGACCTACAACCAATCAGAGCAACAGAGTAGCCTAAATGACGCATGTCATCTTCTTAGCAACAGCTGATAAATTAAATAGAACAGAATCCCGTAGGAAGGACGGCAAAAACACCTTTCCCATAATCGACAAATGCCTTGATCGCGGTTCTCTGTTCCTCTTTTAAAATGAATGTGTTGTCTACTACATCTTCTATAGACCCTATGCACCAGAGAAACCAGGCGCCGCCATCTATAGAATATTGTCTTTGAACTTCGTTTTTTGCGGTCGCTCTGTATATGGTATTGATCCTGTGACTGTCAACCTTTTCTCGTTCTCACGTCACAGGGTATTTTTTATAGTATAACGAATGTAGCCTGGCTCTGCCTTCCTACGCACTTCCGCTCAATTTCATTTTCCTTCAGTACTACGTCTGGGATTGTGCTGTAGACTTCGGTTTCCAGAAATCAATTTTTTGTAGGACCAATCAGCAAACAGAAGGACGTCGACTCGTGCGTTATTTTGAGTTGTAGCTCAGTAATGGCAGAGGAGACAGATGTGAGTGAAGCCATTCGGTCCGTTGTGGCAACGCTGCCGAATATCAAGAAGTTAAAGCCGGAGCAAGAACAATCTTTGCTTAGTTTTGTGTTTATGGCCATCCTCCCACGGGGTTCGGGAAAATACATATGTCACGACCAAACATTAGCGATTGGTTATGGCAGATAGAGTGACTCTGGGCAGATCCAATAGTTTTAGACTTCAATAGAGTAACCGCCTACAAGGAAGTTAACGCTTGTCAATGGAGCGGTGCCAGACTCTATGTACAAATGAAATGTACGAGAGTCTGGTAGAACCAGGCTATAACGAATGCCCAAATGGCCATTGAATAGATACAGCAGCTGTTTCAGCAACGCACTGATATAAGTTTTATGAAAAATACATATCGTCCAGTATTAGTCATAACCTTCGACTAATAATCAGACTGATGAGTTTGTGACCGTGAGATCAGCATTATTGGCCGTGGTGAAACTCTAAGTGACACTGGAATCCAGAAGAACCAGTAAAATAATCAAATGTCTATTTAAACTATGATATAAATGACTAATAATTAATTGGCGTTCCAACTTGAACTGGAACTTGCGTTTCTGATGTCCCACGTTCACATGCGTATGAATGGGAGTTATTGGAATTAAAAGTCTAGTGTGACTGGACTGTAATAATTAAAAAGTTTTACGTACAATAAATTAAATATCAACCTAAACATTGGTATCAACATTATGACACTATTGTATAATTCTTAATGCTAATATTATATAATTGTGTCATTGATCAAATATATTTAATAGTTCTTGCTACATAAACATGGGATTTGTGTCTATAATGTTTAAAAAATAATTATTAGAAGATCAATGTACCTCATTTATGGAAAGTACTTTTTGTTATTACATCAGAGCTCTTTTTATGTCCTTTCACTTCATATTCCTCTCTTTGAATTATTTTTGTTGTACTCAAAATGAAATAACTTTTTTTCTTTCATGTCAGACCTGATGGAAGAGAACGAGGAACATCATGTCAAACCTGGAGAAAAACCTTTAAATCGCTCAAAGACTAAAAATAAATTTTTAAAGAAAAGACAAGACAAGAAATCTTTCACCTGCACTCAGTGTGGAAAGAGTTTCACAACCAAACAAAATCTTGAGAGTCACATGACAGTTCACACTGGAGAGAGGCCGTTCACATGTGATCACTGCGGGAAGAGTTTCACATACAAACCAAATCTTCAGATTCATATGAGAGTTCATACAGGCGAGAAGCCGCACACGTGTGATCAGTGCGGAAAGAGTTTCGCACAAAAACATCACCTTCAGGGGCACATGAGGATCCACACTGGAGAAAAGCCGTTTATATGTGATCAGTGTGGAAAGAGTTTCACGCGATCATCAAACCTTGATGTTCACATGAGAATCCACCCCGGAGAGAAGCCGTTTGCCTGTGATCAGTGTGGAAAAACATTTCTTGTGTCATCAAACCTGAAGACACACCTGACAGTTCATACGAAGGAGAAGCCACATTCATGTTCTGTGTGTGGAAAGAGTTTTTCAGTGCTGCTTTATTTAAAAAAACATCCGAAAATTCATACTGGTGTCAGAGAGTACATGTGCTTTGAGTGTGGGAAGACTTTTATTAGACCAAACTGTTTAAAAGTACACCAGAGAATTCACACTGGAGAAAAACCTTACAAGTGTTCACACTGTGACAAGAGATTCAGTCAGTCATCATCTCTGAAAACACATGAGAGGATCCACAGCCAAGAGAAGCCGCACACGTGTGATCAGTGTGGGAAGAGTTTCTCTTTTAAAAGTCACCTGAAGATACACATGAAGATCCATGCAGTGTAGAAACCACATCACCACAGTCTGAGATCATAGTAAGTAGTTCATCTTTATGTGCTGATCATTAAAGTCTTAGGGATAAGAATTATGGGAGGCAGTTTGTCATCAAATATGGGAGGGTAGGTACGTCATCGGAGTCATCAGAGTACTATTGCTGACCTTGGATAACAATATATCTTATTGCAGGCAAAAGATGACCATCACTGGCTTGTCTTGACAAATAATTGAAATAAAAATCAAGGAACTAAGCATGTTGTCTTGTCTTCTATTCATTTAATTCAAAATTAAAAAAAAAATCAAAAATGGTGCAGGCCCTGTCAGGTGCAACCCTCAGACCCTTCAGACAATGAAATCTTTCATTTTACCAAGTGCGCACCGCGTCCGTGATGCTTTCACGCGAACCGCGGCACGTTTCAGTCTCAGTGTCAGACGAGGCGGTCTCGGGTTCGGTACCTCAGTGCGCACCCGGGTCCGCATGCCAGCGTTCACATTAGCTATTTTTTGCCCCGGTCCGAACTAAACTGAAAGCCCCCTAGACTTTTCAAGTAAGCCAACTGAAGTAGCCTACTATACACGTTAGCGCCTATTTGTTTACGCTAGATACTGCCATAGACATATACCGCCGCCATCTTGGAACAGGGGTCTTGTCATAGGAAGTACCCGGTAACGCTGCTATATCTGCCTTTACTTCGAATTAATGGATGGTGCCGGACTTTTGTGCTGTGTATGATGTTCACACGAATGAAATCTGAACTAGGCAGAATGTTTTTATTAAATTTTTTTTTTAGAAAATCGCATTCATGATGATTTATGGTGATTTTATTTCCGTTAGACCTTTGTCTACATTGTCGCTGATGCATTAAAGTGGAGGGGCTCCCCTGTTCCAAGATGGCGGCTCTATTGACGCATTCGTTCTAATGAACTGCCGTAGCCAAGGTGACATCTAGTGTATATATTTATGAGTAACTGCTAGCTAGGAATTCATAGGCTAAGTGACTTTGATCTGTGTGAATTATATAAATATAAGACTTGCTAGACCTACTTTTAGCTACCAAGCAACTTTTCCACAAGGATAGATTGATTTTGTTTTTTCAATCTATCCTTGGGGGGTAAGCTCGGAAACCCTTTCGCACGTACGCTCTGAATATTCAGACTGGCAGCCTGGCGTGAGTTTTTTTTTTCTGCGACCGTTATTATGCAATGACTCACGTTCTAATTTCCATGGAGACGCATCAACCTTGTCACGTGACACTTTGCAGTCACAATGGCGCGTACGATGGATAACCGCCTGTAGGTGAGTAGTTTGAATGTTTTGCTTTATTTTTTATTCAAATCCTCTCAAATTATTTTGTTTGCGTGTACAGACTATGGTTGATATGTCAGAGATGGGCAAAAAGTATTTAATTACAAATTACAAATACTTACTCATCAAATGTATTTTAAATAAAATACAAAATACTGCTGTGAAAAATTTAATTAAGTAATTTTAATTAAAATACAAGTAATTTGTAATTTGAAAATACAAAAAAATTAAAGCAATCATTTGAAGGTAACAGTGCGGATTATTTGGATGAGAGAGAGAAAGAGAGAGAGCGCTTTTTCCTCCTTAAACAACTTATAAAACAACAACAATTCATAAACCCCCTTCACAGCAAAATCCCCAGTGTTAAATTAACACTGCTCCGTGTTTATATGAGTCCACGCTCTACAGAGTGTTAAATTAACTCTGACGCAGTGTTAAAGTTAATGAGATAATTAAGTGATTAAATGAGTGATGATTGAGCATTATTGAAGACACCTGATGTTAACAAGCAGAATCACTGAAGGAGAAAACCATATTTTTTAAGTCACCGTTATGGTGATCAGTGTTTGCTTTAGTTGGGCTCTTGACCCTTAAATCATAAACTTTACTATTTGTTTGAGTTATACCAGTCAGATGAACAAGTGGAAAAGGTGATCTGATGGTGTTGGTTGTGTTTTAACATAATCATTATTTCACAATCATCAGTCAGAAACTGCAACCTGAAGCAATATTTTCAACGTTTTCAGAAAAAATTCAGAATTGATTTTTTTCTTTTGCACAAAACACAGGAATACTTAGTTGACTCATGTGAATACCTTCCACGGGCCTTATCTGATCACTCCCCATTGTTCCTACTACCGGAACACATCTTAGAAGATAGCGATTTAGTAACTATCACCTCAATGACCTTGACTTTATAGCTTTTTTAAATGAGCGACCCAACATTCCAAAGATTATCAATTTTGTTTAATAGTTCTGTTTCTATGCAATCTCTTTCTTTTTTTAATTCCTTACTTCTCCTAATACCGAATTCTCTGGATTTAAATTTGAATAACTCCCATTTAGCTGCATAATCTGATTTCTCTGAATAAAAGATATTAGTGGCTAACGTTACAATATTTTTTGTAAAAATGGTATCTTCTAATATAGAATTGTTACGTTTCTAATATGCACGAAGGCAGCTGGGTTTACGAACAGTCTGTGAAGACAACTTAATCAGAAGGTGATCTGAAAACGGAGCATAATGATGGGAGATATCTGAAACATGTTGTAACAGACTGGATGGAATAAGAAATAGGTCAATTCTCGATTTTAAAGATTTTGACGCATTGCTCCATGTATATTCAAATGAATTACTATTAAAGTAGTGCCACGACTCCATTAAAGGTAGATCTTTGCATAAGGAATCAATAATATTAGAGCTTTGAGAGTGGGGTCTTACATTCTTTGGGAACCTATCCATCAAATCATCAGGGACTTCATTAAAATCTCTCGCGATTATTATCTTAGCATTTGGGGTTGTTTTCAGCAATTGGGATAAAATAAGAGAAATGTCAGTGAAAAAGGAATTATTCATAGAGTGTGAGTTAAACCCATAAATATTACAGATAACAAAGATGGTATTATCTAGTTTAACAGTCAGAATAACCCATCTTCCTTCAGGGGAGGACACAGAATTTACAATATCTCCTTTAAACTTATGAATTAAAATAAGAACACCAGCTGAATTATTTGACCCATGACTAAAAAAAAAACATATCGCCCCATTGAGCTTTCCAAAATTTTGAATCAGAAGCAACTGAATGAGTCTCTTGCAAGAAAATAAAATCTGCATTATAACGTCTACAAAACAGAAAAATTGCTTTTCTTTTAATGTCATCTCTTAAGCACCGCACATTTAAAGAAACAATGTTAAACTGGTTGAACTTGAAGTTGTCCATTAACAAATAAAAGTATGAAAAAGATTAAGGGAAAAAGAAAGAAAAGGAAAAAAGACAACTAAAACGTGTATTGAACACCTAGTGTAACTTGAAAGTTCTGTAACGCTGTTTCCTTTAAGAAGGATCAGGGAATCAGTAGAGCAAGGTCGAAAATCCCTTAGAAGAATGTCAACTATTTGAACTGGGCAAACATGTGCAGAAAAAGGTAAATCAAGCCTGACACGCTTAGAAACTCATTTTAGGAGACACGTTTAGACACGTTTAGAAACTAATTTTACAGATGCTGTGCTGAATTGGCAGCGATTCTCTTGTTACCTTCTTTCCTTCCTACCGTGCCGCCAGGACAAGGGGCCAAAGTTTATTTCGACTTTCAATGTCCGCTTTGGAGAGTGATTCCTTTACATAGAGAGCATTCACTCTGATGTAGATTGAATTCTTAGCTTCCATCCATATGATGTTTCGGTATTTCCGCATGGCGAAACGAATGATGATGTGATTTCAGACACCATCTGCGGCTGTACCTTTCTAGCTCTTCCACTCAAGACATGAGAGAAACATTCTCCTGTTGCATATGTTGAATCGAAGCTTCGGCCTTACCGATCTTTTCGCCGTGAGTGGCAACATCTGAAAGGTGTCGATTGACGGTGTCAGACAAAGAGTTCACCGCCGCAGTTGTGATCTCAATGGAGCTCTCGATGCGAGTTATCTTTTGAAAAACCTCGTCTTGCTTAAAGGTATAGCGGAGGATCTTTCCGAATTTTAGAGAAGACCCGCCCTCTCCATTTTTTTTAAAAATGCACATGCGCATGGTTAACACATTGGAATTATCGAAAATGAACACACAAGGTTTTAGAATATTTCAGCGTGATACCATTTACCATTTGGTCTTTGGCTACTTTAGACAAATTGAGATGTTTATCGTGTCTACGCGGTGCATGACTTATGGCTAGCATCGCTAATCATAGCTTACATTAACTTTTACTAGCAGTGATTTTAAATGGATTTCTCCAAATAGCATGACAAACTTTACTGTCTAGTAGAATCTTCACGACTGCGGCATCAGTGGGAAGCCCAACCTGTGATTTTAGCGCATGCCAGCGTGTGAAATATTCACCCAAAATCACTCTGGTCTTGTTTCTATATTCTGCGGCCTTTCTCTTCTTATCATACACTTATACATTTTTTCTCTTTCAACCCTCAGCCATTTTCAAAAGAATGGCTGAAACCGTAACTCATCACACATAATACACCTGAAAGTGAAAACTACATAGGGACGAGCACGTACGACGGCCTTACGTAAACATATCACCAGAATGATTGACAGTTAGGTGGACCAATAGTATAGGCTACCCACCCGGAAAAAGAAAATCCTCCGCTATACCTTTAAAGTTCAGGGACTGAAAAGCGTTGAATATCTCAGTAAGCGGTACAACACTATCAGCTTTTTTCTTTTTTCCAGGAGGACTTTTGCTGGGTGTAGCACAAGCATTGAAATCACTTTCAAACTTATCGTGTGACCTAATGGAGGCATCTCCAGATTCAGGCACAGAGTCATCCATATTTTGTTCAAGAGTTTCACGAGACATCAGACTGTCAAAGTTCCATGAGACGCGCAGGTTCCTATTAACTCGTTTTTTGCCCATTAAACTCAAAGGCGGGTTCCAGCTTTTGTTTTACAGACTTTAGCGAATAAAACCATCCGCCATAGGAACAAAGTAACGACCCGTTGACCAAAGAATTTCTTCTTAACCAGAGGAAAATTACAGACCTACTCAGCAAGACGCCATCTTGGCTCTCCTACCATTTGGCGCTTCTTTGATCATCTACCGTTGGCTGCTGATGACGTCACCGCTCTCGCGCCGTCTCGTCCGTGTTCTGTCATTGAGTTTCAGCGCCGTCGAGTGTTCTGGTGAGGAGAGCAGTTCATGGTATTTCTCATATTTACACAACCACCAAACACACTTTATACAGTTTGATTAAGCTACAGACTCATTTCTGTATTGTTTTCATCGATCACAGCGATACTTGAGCGTCTTTTCTGCGATTCTTTGAGTGCTTTTTTTTCGTTCGTGTGATTGTTTCGTCAAGTGAAAAGTCAAAGTTTGAGATCTGTGAGACGAATTGATAGGAATCGATTTCAAATAAATCAAATAAATCAAGTGTCATACTGGAACAGATACTGCTAAATGCTTTACATTGAGCCTATAATTAGCCACGTGAGACATTAAATCAATACTAAAAAAATTTAATAGCGTTTTACTCTTGGAACAATAGTGCAACTATTTGGAACATAACAAAGTTTTATGATCATTTTCAATTTCTGCACCTATAAAATTTTATTATTTTAATGATTTAACTACTTTATAGTGATTAATGTAGATTTCATAAGACCAAACTAGCTATATTTAGATTAATTTGGACATATTATGCTGCTGTATGTATCTGTAGTGCTTGATGAAGATGAGTGTCATTAGGGCCTGAGCACCGATGGTGTGAGGAGTTTATAGAGCAGTTTAATAGGCTTTTGTCTATTTGACTCAAATAATGTGTTTCTATCAGCAAACACTCAGAATAAAGTGAGATGATCTGCTGATGATCCTGAATGGCTTGTTGAATGAGTGTTGATAGTCTGAGGATCATCAATATTAACAGATCTGCTGAAAACACTCTTTATTTCATGACAATAGTTCCTGTTTTCACCTCATTTATTATGCTGATGTCTTCATATCTCCTGTAAATTGACACTTAAAGCTCATTTCATTGGTGTCAGCATACTGAGGGGATTTGTTGGTTTCTATATACCTTTAATTCTGTGTTTGATTTTTAACGGGTTTTCTTACCATTATTTATATTTGGAAGAATTTTAATTATTTATATTATTTTCTTTATATGTGTATTTTAATGAAGAAGTTACTGTACGATGAATAGATGAACATACATAAATGCATAAATACAAACATAAGTTTAATTCAACATATAACAAATAATAATAAAATAAACAATCCACTCCACTTGAATGCTAAACGCTTGTGTTATTTCTCACAGGGTTGTTCACTTGAGCTTGTGTTTCTGGTGTCCCACTTTCACATGCGCATGAATGGAAGTCAGTGCAAGGAAAGGTCTAGTGTGAACGTCCATTAATAATTCAAACATTTTTAGTAAAATAAATATCAATCTCAAAGTTGGTAGTGTTGTATATTTTAATGTTAATATCATGTTAGATAATTGTGTCATTTATCAAATATCTTTAATAATTGCTAAAGAAACATGGAATTTGTGGCTATAATGTTTTAACAATAATAATTGGAAGATAAATTTACCTAATTCATGGCAAGTTTCAAGGACATATAATCAATTTATAAAAAGGCATTCTGCAAATGATCATAATATTTTAGAAGTGCTATTTATATATTGCATAGAAGTGTCATTTAGTATAAAAACAAACTCAGTAAATTATATTTTTTTGGGCAGATCAGCTCCTCCCACACCAATTGCATCATCAGTGAAGCTCCTCCCACTGGAGTTCACCCATAAATGCTGTAAATTCCCATCAGCTACAAGTGAAGACGAGCATCAGAGCATCAGGAAGAGCTGAAATCTGTAAAGACTGAGTTTATTAAAGAGGACAGTGAGAACATGAGTGATCCAGAACCCTGCAGAATGAAACACACTGAAGATCCTGAAGAACAAAGAGGTTGGTGTTCAGTAGCGGTTTTACGCACGGGCGATCCGGGCGGTATTTCTTCATGTCACATTGGGGGCGGCACGAGCAGTTAAAAAAAATCCTCTGCGTCGCGAAGCGGTTTTCTATTTTTTATAATTTCAATTCAATTTTTGGCAATGGCGCCCCTGCTTGCTGAGAAGGTGCCGTGCACAGAAGCTGTGTCCAGGACCAGGGGGTCTCCTGATTGGAGGTAGCTCACCAAAGGGCCGTTCACATATCGCGTCTTTTGCGCGCTCGAGTTCGTCGTTTCAAATGTATGCGCACGGGAAGCGCGCTCATAACTGAAGCGACGCGCTAATTTTTTTCCAGGGGGATGAAACTAAGAAATGTAACTTTTTAGTATGGGGGTGCACCCAAACACGTGTGTTTTTCTCTTTTCCTTAAATAAATCTTGTAGCAGATCGAGGTACAGCAAGCGTTTTTCTGGAATGGAAATCCATTAACGTTAGCTACTAAAACTTATTTGTTTAGTTGTGGAGAGCGCGATGCATGGTTGTATAGCAACGACAGAGGTCATGGGAAAATCGGACCGAATTTTACTATAATAAAAGATAAGCTACTGTGCATTGTGAACGTCAGTAATTTATCTTTTTTGACTCATTCTTTTTATAAAAAGGATTTAAAGGCTGAAATATGTGAGGTTTATCTGTTTATAAAACCTTTTTTGTCAAAACTTTATTTGAACGTGTACATGTACATAACATAAAATACACTCCTGTAAAATCTGGCCATGATCTTTAATGTTATTAACTTTGTGAATTGATTTCATTGTGTATTAGTAGGCCTACATTTTGAACAAGATTCTGTGTTTAACCGTGATAATTTTGGTCACAATATTCATGAAATTAAATATTCATACCATTTCATCTCTAGTTATGATCAACTACTATAATTATGTGTTTTTACAGTAGCCTATAATATGCCAAGTACAATTTTCTATTAAAAAATAATCTCTGATTCTGTCCTTTTCTCTGACATTTAAGGGTGACATAGGCTTAAAAGCTATTTTAGGTCTAAAACAGTTTGGATAGTTGTTAATATGAGAGATTTGAGACATTATTTAAGAGATTTAAGTATTGTGTTAATTAGCTCTCGGACACTTTCACTTTTAAAAACTCTATTTCGTGACAAAGTTTAAAAAGTCATAACTAAAAGTGTGCCATGCATTCGAGGCAGTAACCAACAATGAGCTAATGGTTCCTCCCTGAAAGTTAGATTAATATAGCAATAGTTAAACAACTGGATTCTCTTAACTGTGTTTTTTAAAGGAGTGATAGCTATGTGATTTTATTGAGGGCGCTCGAAGGGGGTCTCGCCCAGGGTGTAATTCAATGCAGAACCAAGATCGAATTGAATCAAGTCTTATGGGTGGTCCCCACCATTAAATAGAAAAAAAAAAAATTCACCATAAAAATGGTTTTGGGTGGAGGGTTGTTTAGTTTAATTAGTCTCGCAATATACAATTTAAATACAAAATATACAATATATTTGATCATACTATGCATAAATATATACTATTTATTAGAAACTGTTGATTTAAGATATATTAATTTTCAGTCCAATGTTATATAACAAATAGAGATAAACTACTATTCTTCTTTCAAATTACTTACTAAAGTAATACTGGGTTCAGAGGGTGACAACGCAGCAGACCCAAAAGGTATATATATGGCAAATATACCAGGGCACTACATATAAGGCCCATGAAGACCAGTAAAAGCATGTGGAGGTCCTCTTTACCTGCACACTAGACAATGCCATGTTTTGGTTTCAATATTTAAAAAAAAAAAATAAATATGCATAATAAAAGGAAATATACACTACCGCCCAGAAGTTGAGATCGATAAGATTTTTTAAAATGTTTTTAAAACAAGTCTCTTCTGCTCAATGCTGCATTGATTTGATAAAAAACAGTAATACTGTAAAATATTGTGACTGTTTTCTATGTGAATGTATAGTAAAGTGTAATTTATTCCTGTGATCAAAGCTGAATTTTCAGCATCATAACTCCAGTCTTCAGTGTCGCATGATCCTTCAGAAATCAGTATAATATGATGATTTGATGCTCAAGAAACATTTATGATTATCATCAATGTTGGAAACAGTTCATATTTGTGTGGAAACCGTCATACATTCAATTTTCAGGATTCTTTGATCAATAGAAAGTTAAAAAACAGCATTTATTTGAAATAGAATCTTCTGTTATAAATTTCTTCACTGTATTTTTTGATCAATTTAATGCAACCTTACTGAATTAAAGTATTACATTTAAATTCTTACTAACCACAAGCTTTTGAATGGTAGTGTATAATGCTACAAAAGTTTCTATTTCAGATAAATGTAGTTATTTTGAACTTTCTATTCATCAAAGTCAAAAAAAAAAAAAATGAACTGTTTTCAACATGGATAATAATCATAAACGTTTGTTGAGCATCAAATCATCATATTAGAATGATTTCTGAAGGATCATGTGATGAAGACTGGAGTAATGATGGTAAAAATTCAGCTTTAATCACAGAAATAATTTATACTTTATTGTTTTATTATTTTAAATTGTAATAATATTTCATAATATTACTGTTTTTACTGTATTTTGGTCCTAGTGTCGTGGCAAATTCTAAGTCTTCAAATCAGGTTCAGGTCTCAAAAAATTTTCAGAGTCGAAGTTTCAGATCTCTTTATTGAGCAGTTCAATAAAGGAGATGTTAGCTATGCATCTGATCTTACAATGGCCAGGGTACAGCTTTCTACATTTTCTTGTGGTCTGAGACCCAATTAGCGCTTGTCTTCCTTCAGCTCTCCTTTTTGGCCTTGGCCTGATTACAGACACCTGCACTGTTGTCTTGTTTTCAACTGTGGCTAATCTTCAGCGCATGCGCCTTTTAAAAAATGATGATTTCATGTCTGGTTTTCCACTATGAGCTTCTGTATTGTTATCTGTTTTCTTGGTGGAACTGCTTACATTGTATATAATATGTTTCTCTTCCAGTGCTTCCCAACACCTGCATTACTACTACAATATTTTTTGGGTTCTTTTCCATTCTTTTAACATTGCCCTCAAATGCCCTGTCCTCACATGCCCTGTGACCACCGCAGGCGCTTCCGGTGGCCTGGAGTGCTATCTGGGTTGCTCCATCGTTGCCAGAGGTGTCCTGGTCCTGCCTAGGGCGCTATATCTGGTGTTGGAGCAGACAGCGGGTTTTTAAACCACCAGTTGAGTCTGCCCTTGTTTCTTCAACAGTTGCTGACCGCGCTTGCAAATAATTCCCCTTTTGCACTATAACTATATACATGTTCCAATGGTCTAATGCAGGGGTAGGGAACGTTGGTCCTGGAGAGCCACTGTCCTGCAGAGTTTAGTTCCAACCCTAATCAATGTCTTTAGGATCATTAAGGCAACAATCAGGTGAGTTTTTTTCAGGGTTGGAGCTAAACTCTGCAGGACAGTGGCTCTCCAGGACAGACGTTCCCTATCCCTGGTCTAATGCATGTACTTTTCAGGCTTCTAAGCTTGTTACAAAATGTATAAACGTATAAAATATTCAAAAGATATAAAAGTGAATAAAGTGCTGTAAAAGTAATAAAAACATTCATTTATTTCCCTTTGTATCTGTTTGCATTACCTCGTACCACGGACAATGACCTGCTTTAAACCTTCTATCGTCCCCTCTCAAGCACATATTATAAAAGTGAACAATTGGTGTGATTATATTTAAAAATATATTCAAAAGGTTATATAGGTAAATATATTCAGGAAAAGGGCCCTTATATAAAATAAAATAAATGAAGAAAACCCCTCTAACTGACTCCCTACTCTACCCATGTACTACTTATTCTATCAAATTTTACCCCCAAAATAAAATACACAGTGGGGCTATCTCCCTTTCTATCAAAAACAGAGTCAAAAGCATAATAAAATCAAAAGTAATAAGGGACCCTTACTCCTTACTCCTCCATCCAAACCCTTACAGGAAGTCATCCAGCTCATCCAAGCCTTGTCCAATTGGATACACTCCTGAGTTGGTGCATCCAATGTTTTACTGACACATTGATCATCTGCTTGGCAGCTGCAATGGCTAACATGGATCTGAGGAAAGGCACAACATAGCAAAACAACAAAAAGAAAAATGATAACAGCCAGTTATTATTACTCCCACCTGAATGAACCTGTCACGAACAGGCAAGGACGAAGCAGAGAGCGAATCCAAATGCAAGCACTTTAACCCTTTAAAGCCGCACGTATCATATTTGATACACGAGTTTCTAAGACATATATTGAATCAGTGAGAGCAATACTTTCTTTGAAAACCTGTTGTATCTATTTTGATACGTGTATTCTGCCATCTTGTGGAATTTCACTGTACTGCAGGCAGTAGAGGGGTGATTTTTTAGCTTTTCAAAATGGCGGCTGCGATTGGATCAAGCCAGACGCTTTCGGCAGGAAAATAAAGGCTAATTTCAAGTTGTTAAAGTAAAAAATAATATTGGATTGCGCCTGATATAATTAATTTAACACTTTCTGAATTGAAATAATGAATAATTACTTAATAATTTAATCGTTAAATTACAAGAAATTCGTGTTGGAAATTGTGTATCAAATTTGATACAGCAGGTATTAATGGTGCTTTATGTCTAAACAGTAATGTCAAATTGTAGTAATGTTATCTAATTTATGACTACCACAAAGTAAAATAAAAGGACTGGAAAAAAGATCTATGAAAAAAAAGAGAGAGAAAAACTGCCTAAAATGTTCTATGTTTTCAAACTGTTAACCCTTTCACGCATAGTGGTCACTACAGTGGACAGCTATTTAAAAAGCATTTTCTTGCAAAGTTGCACATCAATCTCTTCAGTGGACCCACCCTGGTGCATCATCCTATGATGCATTGCAACCAAGTTGTAAGCCATTGTGTTTTGATTTTTCCACCCTCCAAACCAGATGGCCAATGGCCTGTCAGACATGCCAAGTTGCTCCGGAATATCCACCCATTCCTTCTATCCTAGGAGACTCTTGTAGGTAAAAAAAAATATTGTAGCATCAAGCAATATCTAATGAGTCATATCACAGTAAGTCAAGTCAAGTCAAGTCAAGTATATTTATATAGCGCTTTTCACAATACAGATTGTATCAAAGCAGCTTCACAGTATCAATCAAAACAACATAACAATGTTTGTTTATTAGTGGAAAACAATAAAATAAAAAAGACATCCAAGTTTGGAAGGGCTGATCAATGTTATTAATGATTGGTTAATTAATTTGAATATCCCCCAATATTTTCCAAATTTTGATTTTAGATTGGGAGAAAAATCTGATTAATCACCTGTCCACTAGTGGACCTCATGCATCAATGGCTATATTTTAGCTACAATTCATACTTTTTCTGTGAATATTGTTTTTGAAAATACTTAATCTGCAGTAACTTTTTTTTACTTTAAATAAGTTATGTAATTACATAATTTGTGACTTGTAATGCATTACTTTTCTCATTTCATCAAAAAAGTAATCTAATTGCGTAATGCATTACTTCTTAGATCAAAAAATATCTGTTTACGTAATGAATGTTACTTGTAATGCATTTATTTACTCGTAACATCAAAAAGTAATCTGATTACGTAATGCACATTATTGTAATGCGTTTTTACTCGTAACATCAAAAGTACTGTGATTACGTAATGCATGTTACTTGTAATGCATTACTTGTTAGATCAAAAAGTAATCTGATTACATAATGCATGTTACTTGTAATGCATTACTTGTTAGATCAAAATTAATTTGATTACGTAATGCATGTTACTTCTTGTAATGCATTACTTGTTAGATCAAAAAGTAATCTGATTATGTAATGCATGTTACTTGTAATGCATTACTTGTTAGATCAAAAAGTAATCTGATTATGTAATGCATGTTACTTGTAATGTGTTTCTTTATTCATAACAACAAAAAGTAATCTGATTATGTAATGCATGTTACTTCTAACACATTACTTTACTTGTAACATCAAACAAGTAATCTGAATGTGTTATGCCTGCCCCAACACTGCTCATTTCAGATGAGATTGAAAAAAACGTATCGCTAGGGTTTCTCAGAAGAGGGCTATGCTAGAAATGTGTCCATCTCTAACATAATCAGAATTATCAGCTAATAAGGGTAAATTGACATACTCTGGCACACTGGATATACCATCTGAGTGTTTCCACAGTTGTACCTTGACAGGCTGTAGACATTTCTGATGGAATCAAATCCTCATGTTCTGATATCCAAGATACACGGAGTGCAACTTGTATGAAGGTCAATTGCCTTTGCAATATTTCGGATTTATATATATTTTTTTATATATTTTATAGTTTTCACATGATTTGATGTAATTGTATTGATTAGTTTGTTAAATACACATACTTTATCTGTTTGATTATTGTATTATGTTTAATACAATATCTCTTCAGTTTAAACCATAAATGCATGCTGTCCACTCAAGTGGACATCTGAAAATCTCTTTGAAAAATTTGTAAAAAAAAAAAAAAAAAATCAAATCAAATCTTGTTTTTCATGCCCTAAGAGCAATAAAAACACAAAGGAAAAAAAAACCTGACTGAGGTTATCATAATTCATGCATGAAAGGGTTAAAGGCATAATAGATTTTTTGTATCTGTTGTAAGCAAAACGTTCCCAAAAAGCCTGATGTATCAAATGTGATACAAAAAATATATCATAAACAAAATGAGTTGGCAAAAATTTTTTTTCTGATTTTGATTCAAGGCTTAATAAACATCTAATTTCCAAAAATATATAATTTTCTGCCATTTTTTTAATGTGTCAGGCTTTAAAGGGTTAATTAAACAAACAGGTAATCCACTAGACAGAACAACTAACTCGGGACAGGAACACGGAACAGCTACAGGAAACAACGACCGACAAAACACAACTGAACCACAGAGGTATAAATACACAAACAGACAAGCTAAACAAGATAACAAGGAGGCGTGGTAACCAGAGACACCTGGGGAGACTAATCAACATAACAGGAGACAGCTGAACATGAAAGGACAGGGGAACACATGACAGACAAGAACAAAACACAAGACACAAAACCCACACCGTGACATAGCCCCCCCCCTATGGGCGGCTCCCGACGCCCCTAAAAATAAAAATACACAAGTTCAGGAGGGTGGTGACGCGGAGGTGGTCTTGGGGGAGGGAAGGAGGGCCAAGTCTGTGCAGGGGAATGGGTCCAGGGCTCTGCGCAGGCGGCCAGGGCGGAGCAGGATGCGCAGGCGGCCAGGGCGGAGCAGGATGCGCAGGCGGCCAGGGCGGAGCAGGATGCGCAGGCGGCCAGGGCGGAGAAGACCCCTCGGGTGGCCACGGCGGTGAAGACCCCTCGGGCGGCCACGGCGGAGAAGACCCCTCGGGCGGCCACGGCGGAGAAGACCCCTCGGGCGGCCACGGCGGAGAAGACCCCTCGGGCGGCCACGGCGGAGAAGACCCCTCGGGCGGCCACGGCGGAGAAGACCCCTCGGGCGGCCACGGCGGAGAAGACCCCTCGGGCGGCCACGGCGGTGAAGACCCCTCGGGCGGCCACGGCGGTGAAGACCCCTCGGGCGGCCACGGCGGTGAAGACCCCTCGGGCGGCCACGGCGGTGAAGGTCCCTCGGGCGGCTCAGGAACTTGCTCGGGAACAGACACACACACTGACACTGGCTCGGGAGAAGGAACAGACACACACACTGACACTGGCTCGAGAACAGACACACACACTGACACTGGCTCGGGAGAAGGAACAGACACACACACTGACACTGGCTCGAGAACAGGCCCACACACTGACACGGGAACAGGCACACACACTGGCTCGGGAACAGGCACACACACTGGCTCGGGAACAGGCACACACACTGGCTCGGGAACAGGCACACACACTGGCTCGGGAACAGGCACACACACTGGCTCGGAGGCGGCCATCTTGTCCGTAGACACTGGCTCAGAGGAATTGACGTGAACAGTCTCTGGATCGGCCATCTTGTCCGTAGACACTGGCTCGGAGGCGGCCATCTTGTCCGTAGACACTGGCTCGGAGGTTGTGACGTGAGCAGTCTCTGGATCGGGCATCTTGTCCGTAGACACTGGCTCAGAGGAATTGACGTGAACAGTCTCTGGATCGGCCATCTTGTCCGTAGACACTGGCTCGGAGGTGGCCATCTTGTCCGTAGACGCTGGCTCGGAAGTTGTGACGTGGAGCGTCTCTGGCTCGGCAGAAGTGACGTGGAGCGTCTCTGGCTCGGCAGAAGTGACGTGGAGCGTCTCTGGCTCGGCAGAAGTGACGTGGAGCGTCTCTGGCTCGGCAGAAGTGACGTGGAGCGTCTCTGGCTCGGCAGAAGTGACGTGGAGCGTCTCTGGCTCGGCAGAAGTGACGTGGAGCGTCTCTGGCTCGGCAGAAGTGACGTGGAGCGTCTCTGGCTCGGCAGAAGTGACGTGGAGCGTCTCTGGCTCGGCAGAAGTGACGTGGAGCGTCTCTGGCTGTGCAGACGTGACGTGGACAGTCTCTGGCTGTGCAGACGTGACGTGGACAGGCTCTGGCTGTGCAGACGTGACGTGGACAGGCTCTGGCTGTGCAGACGTGACGTGGACAGGCTCTGGCTGGACGTGGCTGACGTGAAGCTCTGGCTGGACGTGGCTGACGTGAAGCTCTGGCTGGACGTGGCTGACGTGAAGCTCTGGCTGGACGTGGCTGACGTGAAGCTCTGGCTGGACGTGGCTGACGTGAAGCTCTGGCTGGACGTGGCTGACGTGAAGCTCTGGCGGGACGGTCTCTGGCTGGACGGTCTCTGGCGGGACGGTCTCTGGCTGGACGGTCTCTGGCTGGACGGTCTCTGGCTGGACGGTCTCTGGCTGGACGGTCTCTGGCTGGACGGTCTCTGGCTGGACGGTCTCTGGCTGGACGGTCTCTGGCTGGACGGTCTCTGGCTGGACGGTCTCTGGCTGGACGGTCTCTGGCTGGACGGTCTCTGGCTGGACGGTCTCTGTGCTGGACGGGACCAGCGGTGAAGGCTCTGTGCTGGACGGGACCAGCGTCGAAGGCTCTGTGCTGGACGGGACCAGCGGTGAAGGCTCTGTGCTGGACGGGACCAGCGGTGAAGAAGTCTCTGGGCGGACGGTCTCAGGCTGGGCAGGGCTGACGTGGAGCTCAGGCTCGGCTGACAGAGAATCGGTCAATAAAAGAGCCTGGACAACATATTCCCCAAGACTACAGCCAGGGTGATGGAGTGGCATAAGGGAGTAGAGTGGTTCGGATAGCCCTCCCCTGAAGAAGATCATCAGGCATATCTCATCAAAAGATGAGACATGTGCCAGTTCAATAAAGTCAATAATGTACTCTCCTATGGACCGGTCTCCCTGGCGGAGGCACATAATCTGTGCTGCTGGATTCATTTGGTTTGGTCGGTCGTTCTGTCACGAACAGGCAAGGACGAAGCAGAGAGCGAATCCAAATGCAAGCACTTTAATTAAACAAACAGGTAATCCACTAGACAGAACAACTAACTCGGGACAGGAACACGGAACAGCTACAGGAAACAACGACCGACAAAACACAACTGAACCACAGAGGTATAAATACACAAACAGACAAGCTAAACAAGATAACAAGGAGGCGTGGTAACCAGAGACACCTGGGGAGACTAATCAACATAACAGGAGACAGCTGAACATGAAAGGACAGGGGAACACATGACAGACAAGAACAAAACACAAGACACAAAACCCACACCGTGACAGAACCCTTCAAATCCGTATCTAATGTGTCTGTCTCTCCCCGGAGTTTCATCAACCGTCTTGTCTTAGGTCCTTCAGCTTCTTCATGGCCCTAGTAAAAGCTCCATCAGGGGCTGTAATACTCAGAATAAAGGTAAAACAGTTAGCTTCAAATATTATACAACACTTTCTTTCTCCGCAAATAACCAATTTAATGTTGGTCTGTTTTGCCATGTCATGTTGCTTATGAGTTTCCAACTTCTCTCCCAAGGCTCTCAATGTGCCTTCAGTGTGTTAATTAACTTCTGTTGATTACGATAAATGTAATTCATCCATTCTTCATTTGATCAAGTTATGCATACAAATATACTAAAAGCCTGATTTACTTCATGCTTAAAGATATGCTTAAACTCAATTGGTGTTCCCCATGGCAATCAAATCTATACCCACCAATTCAAACAAATATTGTATGTGGCTATCTATCAATCTTCTATATTAAAATCATCTATCATCAACTTTCTTTTATTTTTTATTTTTACTCACTTCCCCCCTTTGTGCGATTTTGAAAACCACGCACATCTTAGATTAAAATAGTAAAAAGGTTTGCCAGTGTAATTATTTTAATTCCTTTAATACCTCATTTGTCCAATCTAAAGTTGAGGGTGTTGCTGCCTTCTTGACTTATTCAATATAGACTTAATTTTATATTCAATTATCTATCCTAAATTTCAAGGTATGAATATCACTAATACTAAATTGGTAACACAACTCTGATGACAAAATCTACTGAATATTGGTAGTAGGCCTATTAACCCTTGTGACAGTGTCTACTACGTCTGTGAACAACACAGCTGGCCGACATCAGGTGCCATTTGATTGTGTTAAACACCGCTGTCATAAACCCCACATTTTTAATATATAATATAACAAATTATCTGGTAGGTCTGAACATGCTGCTGTTTAAAAGTTTCTAATCAATTTATCTAATCTAATTTGTCATTCCTCTGTTAATTTAATTTCTCCTCATAATCTTTTAAATTACTTTAGATCTCATCATAATCTCAAATTCATGACCCACAATATCAACATCGTGCAATCCCTGGTAATGACAAAATTTGTGTATTGTATTTCTAAACCAAAAAATTAACTATTGACCAAGATAGAGTGACCAGCACCATAGCTCTATCATCCAATTTTTTTGTTGTTGAACACATTATGTTCCTATTTTTAAAATAGAGAGCTCAGAATCACTCAAGCTTATATATCAGCTCTGTCTTGAAAGCAGAGCCCAAAATTTCTCTGTTTTAATGGACAAAATCATAAATAATCTAATTATGCATTTACTCTTATTATTATTATTATTATTATCTTTGGTTAATGCAATATTCCCTCACTCTGCTAAGTCCAGTCTCAGTTTTAGTTAATTATTGAGTCATGCAAGCACTCAACTTCTTTTCTTTTAATTATATTATTATTATTAGTAAATGCTTACAGCTGGGCTGATGTCTATGGAAAGAAGGCAAATAGAGTGTTAGCCTAACAGAACACAGAGAACTGCTGCTGGACCAGTGAATAATCAAAATACAATTAATATGGCCAATCAATGTCAATGGAATTTGAAGCGGTCTCTCTAGTGATCATTGAAGACGTATCACCTGTGCCCGCTTAGGAAAAGATGAAGTCCTTTTGCTTGGATCAGTTGAACTGGTTGGGCTGCTGTCTGAGTGTGTCCCTCCTCATCCGATGCATTTGTTCTGTCAGTCTTTATTCAAGGGTCTGGCATCATGTTCTGACACAGTCGTTGGACTGGATGCTGTTGTCTCATGTCTCTCCTCAGACTGGCATTTGGCCAAGCAACAGAGGAGTTACATTTGCATAATGGCTGGATGTTTTTCTTGGTTGTTTCTGCATCAACACAGTCTTTGTCCATACCAGCTCCTCAGAAGTTTCAACGTCATCTTTTCAGGGAGGATGAAGGCCCACCAACCAGATGCTTCTTCTTCTCTCTGCAGCCGTGTCCTTATGTTTCTTGTATGTTGAGGCAGACGTCCCAAAAGCTGGCTGGTGTTATCTGGAAATTGAACACTCAGAGATCCGCATGAATCAAATTCATACTTTATAAATTCTTCAACCATCTCTTTCAATTGTCCCTTAAGTTCAGAAGTCTCATCTGGTTGATAACAGCAGTTTCCCCATGCGGTTTTAATAAAGCAAGTTCTTCTTTGCAGAATGCAGAAAATAGCAGCCTATCAGTCTGTCTGAGTTGCCTTATCTTCAGTCACATATATAGTATTTTTATCATTCACTATCTATATCTATCCCTACTCTCTCAAGCATTTTAGGATTAAATCAATTACTCTCATTATTGTAAAATGTATATAATACAATATATGTCTGTTAAAAGTGTCTGTTAAGCTTGGTCACCCAATCCTGCTCATTCAACACAATCAATGTATCATTTTAAATAAATTGTTGAATTTATTCAAGGATAGCCTCTTGAGATGCAACATCTCATTTTCAAGAGGGTCCTATAAATAACACAATCCAAAAAAACTAAATTCTACAATGGATCAAATTTCAAACTGTCTCCCAGGGATAACAAGATACAAACACCATAGGCCATGTCTTTATATAACAGGTCAATCATACTCACATCTAGGATGTCTCTCTCTCTTTTTCTGTATATACTGTATATAGCTCTAAATGTCAGATATATTGATGGCCACCAGTTTGCACAATCCACCATATCAATCCCTGTTAGGCCTGCTTATTAATTTAATTTCCCTATAGAACTAACATTTATTCAATTTCAGTATTTTCTTTCAGATTCATTTCTTATCAATTATCTTTATTAGTGTTTTCTCTGTAATTCTGAAACTAGCCTATTTTTAATTCTGACTGGATTAGCAGATTTCACCAATCCTACTTTTTTACCCAGCTGATTTGGAAAATGAGTCGATCATCTATATGGCTTCCCACTTATTACTCATTTGGTTTTTCTCTTGATGCATTATGTATTTTGCTTAATGTATTTGTCTTTCATACATTTCCTTTTTTGGGACAGTAAAAAATAAAATTGCTGCTACAATTTAAAATATTCAATTTGACCAACAACACAGTTTGGTTTAAAAAAATGCATCCTCCATTGGCTCAACATATTTCTGATTGAGCACATGTTAATAGGCTGTTGCCACAACTGATAAAATGTATGTGACCAATCATTAGAAATTTTTGATTTGCACATTTTTGAGTTAAGCTTTGATTGTCTGTCTGTTGCTTTCAGAAATCCATCTTTGCTCGCTCTTTTCTCAGGGCTTCCCTTTCTGTATCCATTCATCAGTATGTCTTACTCTAAATCCTTCCTTATATCGTTCCAACTTTCATTGGATGTTCTTCATATGGCCTTGGTGTCTCTTTTCCTGACTCCTACTTTCGGGTTGATGCCTCCTCTTCCCTTTCATCTTCATATCTCTGTGCACTTGCTCTCACTTTCCCTGTAACTTGATTTGCTTATCTCTGTTTCTTCATTCTCCTGCATTACAGCTCGCTAAATCGACATGCAAAATCAGACATTTTAATAGGCTGCTTCAAAAAATGTAAAAAGTCAAATTGTAGATCAACACAAAAAGCAGAAAATAGATTATGGCACAAAAACGGTTTTTATGTGTGACTTGCTTGGCATTAAAAAGAGTTATTCAGCGCAATAACTAATGTTGCAAAACAAATATTTTTATCCTGTTATCTCTACAGGTGTTGACTCCACTATAACCTTAATTAATATTAGTGTTTTTCACACCTTTTTACTAGGGCTGCACGATTAATCGCACGATATTGTTATGCGCATCTAATCAGTAAAGCCGGTTCCTTGATTAGTAGTAAATCGCAAATATTATAAATATCGAAAATATTCGTTTCTCTAAATACCTGGCTATGTGTAAACGTGGCCAAAATCTCTCAAAGTGTATGTTGTAAATGGTTACTCACTTTCTGGTTTATAAGCTAGTCAGAACTAGAAAAGGTGAACTCTTTCTCTGTCTCCCTCCTTTCCTTCATCACACGCACACACACACACACACACACACACACACACACACACACACACACACACACACACAGTCTCACTATCTTTTTGCAGCCCCTCCTTTCTGCCTCTCTTTCTCAGATCACAGTCACTGTTTACTTGTGCTATATGAGAGAGAAACAAGTGTTCTTTCATAATTTTAGTTTCTCTTTATGAATGAATATCATAAATGAATATCATTATTTTTCAAACAGTCCTAATCTGTGCATTTGACGCGCACACACATACTTTTACTCTTTATTTTTTCTTGTAACAATGAATAGACAAGGCTGAATTATAGGCTGTTTTTCTCCGGCCAGATCACAGCTCTTGCAATCAGAAGAATGGCCAAATAGACGACAAAGCAAAATTACTAATTTTTTTTTTTTTTTTTTTAATCCTTATGCACTTGCCGTCCTATATAGTTAAATTAGAAATGTGGTCAATTTCACTTTATAGTCTCCCCACATGGTGATTCAAATGTTTAATTACTCTTTAGTGCATGTTTCTGAATTTAATGGCTCAAATAAATAAATATCAAGTTTTTTTTTCTTTCTTTGTTGTTTAAGATTTTTCTCCCCATCTCCTCTCCTGCCCCTTCTATTTGTCCATCATTGCGACATTCTCAGTACTGACTGCTCTTTTTTGACAACTGACTGCTCTTCTGTCTTTTTCATGACTTTCTACCCACTGGTATGGTTGGGGTTGCTTCTCAAAACTAGTCAAATTATCTACCAGTGCTGATCTGATTTCTCCTTCCCGTCCGACTTTAACGACTGTGTCATTTTCCCACTGGCCTCGGACTCACTACCATATACATGTTCCTCAAAATCGTGGCTCCTCCCAAACCCAGAGACCAAGTGTACCACACATTTCTTTTCAGGTGTGGGATATATAATGGATTTATCTTTATTTCTAATGCAGTGAACTGTGAGTCCAAAAGGGTGTTTTTTGGAAGGTTAAATTTGTTCATGTGGTCTCAGGGCTTCAAGAGTATTCTGTTTTTTTTATTTTATTTTTTTTATCACATCACGCCAATCCATTAAGGGCCATTCTTGTTCAAGATGATTCAAATTTGAAACTTTGTCAATTTTTAAAGAGCTAATTTTTTTTTTTCTTGGTCTGTCAACTCCTGTCTCTGCCCTTCTCTATCTATAAACTCATTTTCTAACCAGAAGTGACTCTTAATGCCTTTTGGTTTGTTTTAATGCCTGTTTAAAGTCATCTTCGTCCTTTCTTTCTCTCTGTTGTAAGGACTGAGCGGAACGACGAATCATCTAAATAACTAAATGTATTTCTTCCCATCAACCCTGGGACTTCAACAAACACACACACATACACAAACTGCTAACACTGGCCGAAGTGTCAGGTTACAAGTTTACGACCCAAAAAGAATGTGCATGCAGGATCTCTCTCTCTCTGTCCACGCTACACACACCCATAAGGACTTTGCTGGAATTTCCAGTCAAAAAAGACATTTAACAATACATATTTGATATGTTTTATGTGTGTTTGATGGCCTACGTCCGATTGCAAGATCTGGGAATGTTTGTAGTTAAAAGGAACCACAAATGCCTATATTACGTATATTTGAGACGCAAACCTGAATTCCTCTCATTGTTACATGTCGTGTTTGAGGTCATTTGAAAACTCTTTGTCTGACGCAGCCAGATATATGTATTGGGTTACAGTAAAAAGTATGATTGCCTGTATAACATCTCTCCTGTTATGTTTAAGAATCTGTGAAAAGGAAAGGCAGGTTCTGCCTCTGTCGTAATTTATGTAGATAAAGCTGTCAAACCAAACAAAGACAACTTTCCCGCTCAAGATTTCCTGAACAATGATTGGACAATCCGCTTCAGAGGAGGCGGAAACATCAGGTCTTCAAAAGGACTGGCCCTCTCCTCACCCCTCCTCTTGCCTCTCACCCCGGCGTCAGGATGTGATTTCTTAGTGATCTCCTCCGGAGATCTTTCATCTTTTTCTTTCTTTGTTTAATTCTAAGTTCTTTTAAGTATCCTATCGAGTTCATTTTCCCCGACGAGGAATGAATTTAGTCTGAATTGTTTTCTTTGGTAAATTTACCTCAAAGACCTTCAAACATGCGTTTTGTAGTGAACTTATTTCTTCTCAAGTGTTGAAAACTTATAAGCGAAAACCAGGAGACTTGATTGTATCTTTTGAGGGTTCTTTATTGAGCAAAAAGCTTGTTCGTTGCTGTAGTCTTCAAAGCTCGCTCGTCTCAAGTCTAACTAAAACATGATACATTTTTAGCTTATATTCATTTCAAGGGGGTGGAATTTCCTTGAGGGGGATACATCAAAACAAAGCATGTAAATTAGCTGAGCCAGGAGAACAGGATGGAGCAGACCTTCCCGCACTGACAAAAGGCAAGGGGAGGAGACCCTCTCAGCAGGTCATTTCACATGCTGAGACACTAGAACACTAATAAACTTCCTCAGTTTATATTCTACAGTATTGGAAATCTAAATTAAACCTTTAATAAATTTGTTTTCCTTCAGTTCCCCCTTTGGGAGTTAAAAAGAAAACTCCCACATTGTATACAAATTTAAACACTTAAAAATTCATTCTTGCAACTTGTAATTGTTACAGGCACATAGCTTGCTCTGTGTTGGTGTTTCTGCAATTGCATGTTGACACAGAAACAAAACATGCAATTAGAGTCCGTGGGTCTATTCTGGTTGGAACTGTGATTTTCTCGTGATCAATCAAGTTTCTGAACCATGAAGAATTATCTTCAGTCATCTTGGTGTAAATTTTGCTGAAAGATCAAGAATGTCTTGTTGGACCACCATGTTTGTGCACAAGTGAGTCCTGGAATGCAGCCATCTTCGGATGTGGCCTGCAACGTTCTTTCCAGCAAACAAGGATTCTGGAGTCTACATTTTGTGCGATGGTTAGTAGTACGACAATCTTGATCATGTTGATGGATAACTGAAGGTTCTTTTTGTGAGTCTCTGCGTTGTGTATTTTTTTCCTTTTCTTTATCCTTTTGGGATAGTTGGCTTTGCAGTGGTTCTCGTTGTTTTCTAGAGGGGCGGTGAGGAGGTCGGTGCATATTATCTTGGGTTAGCCATCAAGAGGTATCTGCACAAAGGAAGACAGAAAACAAAAGACAGGAGCAGTATTTGTTCAACACTATAGGGTTGTGTTCTTTTCCGAGTCTATTGTTCTGGTTGTTCCTTTCCCTATTTCTTAATTATTTTGACACCTAAAGAAACAGTGAAGTGAGGATTGACTAAATGGATGGGGATGGCCTATGAGGGAGTCTTCGCCCAGGGTTTTGCCCCCGATTGCCTATTGCATTTTCGGTTCTTCCCTGGGTTCTTCACTGATTCGTGTGTCCTATTCTGTCCCTGTAGGTGGGGGAGGGCATTTTATGTTTACAGCCTGACCTAAACTCATTAGTGATGAAGGCAGGGGCTGCTTCAGATTAGAAGGCAGACTGAGTAGGAGCTGAGCAATATTGTTAACTTCTCTCAAGTTCTTTTTGCTTTTCCTACATTCGTTTCTCCAATGTCCAGGCTTACCACAGTAATAACAACTGCCCTCTCTCTTAGAACATTTGCGTTTCTGTAGTTTCTCTGCTGATTGGAGAGCTATATCTGTTTCAAAGAAAGCTTGAAAATCAGGATAAGTTTGATCTGACTGTTGGTCTTCTGAGTCACATTTGGTTGAGGCCTTGTTACTGCCCACCTTTGTCTTGAGACAGGACACTTGAGTCTGCAACTGTTTGTTCTGTTCTTTTAACTTCGCAATACACTGAGCTTGTTCTTGTGCAATGGATAAGCTAAATTCTCTCTGACAACAAATAATGGCTTTCACATTGTTCTTGCGAATACTTGCTCCTAGTACCTTTTTACAATCTTCAATTGACCATACTTTGTCTGGATGAATACCAAATTTCTTTATCAAATTCAATCTGACTGACTCAGTCACTATGGAGTCCATGTGCTCTCCTAATAATGACTTAAACTCACTGTCTGTCCATAAAGGAGTAGCTAGTCCACTTTTTTCATTTGTTGGAACCAACCTGGCATTCCTTCTAAACATTTTGTGATGTTCTTTATCACACAAACACTAAAAACTTCTCTGATAAAACAGAGGCTACACTTGTTTTAACACAGATCAACGGTTGTTAAACTTCCTTGTTACCAAACACATCACAAACTATTAGCATGTTACGCTAATCTTCCCTACAAAAGAAAATGGATATTTCACCTTTTCAACTTTTAGGGGATAAACAAACAAAATAACTAGCACGTAATGCTAAAATTCTTCTCTGTGAAACAGAGGATACAACAATATTAACACAATGTTAATCTTCTCTATGTTTAGAGGATAACCCTTCTCTAGCAACGTAGAGGCTATACTTTCCTCTTTAAAAGAACACTTTTAAAGGATAACTTTAGTTAACCAAACACTACCCACATAGCAACATTATGTCGGCCCAGATCCGGCCCAAATCTGGCACCCGTGGAAAGCGGATCTGGCCCACATACAGTATTGAATGACGGTCCTTGGGTGGCCCGCTCCTGTTTGCCAGATCTGGGCCACAAGCAGGCCATAGCAATGCCACATGTCAGCCAAGAGTAAAGAAATAAACCAGAACTGGACCTTATCTGAGCCACAAAATCTGTGTATATTAAATATGAAGTAAGTTCAGCCAAAATAAGCCTGTTAACAAGCAGAATCACTGAAGGAAAGAATAGAACAGAAAAAGAGACGAGCAGAAACACAAGAACTACAACTGACTTCAGACACAGTCTTAGATGAAATCAACTGAAGAGAAAAGAAGACATTAAATCTGTGAAGATCTCAGCAGAGGAGGATTAAACAACTCCACAAACAGCATTACCAGCTTCACTTATTACTAACCAGACTCACTTTATTTCTGTCAGACTTCTACAAAAGTTTTATTGAGAATTAACATGGGTTAAACTGTGTCATTTGTTTCAACTGTTACCATAACAGTGATCAGCGTTTCCATTAGTTGGTCTATTAACTCTTGTTATGTATTTTGTCTTTTTTGGCTGCTGTGACAGTGTGTGTGTCAAAACACATTAGCAGTAGCAAAGGAAGCTAAAGTGAATTGAGATCAGGTGGTGATGGTTACTGGTGATGATTTTGTAACCATCATTAAATAGACTCATTCACTGATGTCTTTTGAATCTAACAATTGTATTGTACCATTAATATATATCTTAAACCCTGTGTTTCTGCTGCATGAGATCTGACAACAATGCAACAATCAGTTAGAAGATTTTAACAAACATGAGCACAAAATGTGAATCTACCATAACACACACAGACATCAACAATCAGCGTATGAATCTCAACAATGGTGACAATCAAAAGTACCTTGCTACAATGCATGCTGGGTACCAGCATAGTACAAAACTCCCAGCATGCATTGCAACATGAATAAATTATGCAGCTGAATTGTCCTATTAATTTGTTTAATTCTAAATATTTGCTTTTATTTTTTGCTGTTGGTTTTGTTGTGAGCTTTTCAGTGCTGTTCTGAATTAATCTGTTTATCTAAATATTTTTGATTGTCACCATTGTTGAGATTCATACGCTGATTGTTGATGTCTGTGTGTGTTATGGTAGATTACAATTTTGTGCTCATGTTTGTTAAAATCTTCTAACTGATTGTTGTAATGTTGTCAGATCTCATGCAGCAGAAACACAGGGTTTAAGATATAAATATATTAATGGTACAACACAGTTGCTAGATTCAAAAGACATCAGTGAATCAGTCTATTAATGATGGTTACAAAATCATCACCAATAACCATCACCACCTGATCTCAGTTCACTTTAGCTTTCTTTGCTACTGCTAATGTGTTTTGACACACACACTCACAGCAGCCAAAAAAGACTAAATACATATCAAGAGTTAATAGACCAACTAATGGAAACGCTGATCACTGTTATGGTAACAGTTGAAACAAATGAAACAGTTTAACCCATGTTAATTCTCAATAAAACTTTTGTAGAAGTCTGACAGAAATAAAGTGAGCCTGGTTAGTAATAAGTGAAGCTGGTAATGCTGTTTGTGGAGTTGTTTAATGCTGAGATCTTCACAGATTTAACGTCTTCTTTTCTCTTCAGTTGATTTCATCTAAGACTGTGTCTGAAGTCAGTTGTAGTTCTTGTGTTTCTGCTCGTCTCTTTTTCTGTTCTATTCTTTCCTTCAGTGATTCTGCTTGTTAACAGGTTTATTATGGCTGAACTTACTTCATATTTAATATACACAGATTTTGTGGCTCAGATAAGGTCCAGTTCTGGTTTATTTCTTTACTCTTGGCTGACATGTGGCATTGCTATGGCCTGCTTGTGGCCCAGATCTGGCAAACAGGAGCGGGCCACCCAAGGACCGTCATTCAATACTGCATGTGGGCCAGATCCGCTTTCCACGGGTGCCAGATTTGGGCCGGATCTGGGCCGACATAATGTTGCTATGTGGGTACAGCTGTCTGATAACTCTTTTCTCTGGCGGCACAGAGATTTATACTGGTCATTCAGCGGTTCTTTGAATAGAGTGAAACTCACCAAATCGTTTGGTTGTATGGAAAGATTCCAGCTGGAACTTCAGTCAGAAATGTTCATTCTTTGTTAAGATCTTTGTTGAGGTCGAAGTTTCTGGAACTCAGTCAGAACTCACTCAACTTTGTTGATCTTTGTTGAAATTCAGTTCTTGATTTCAGTCAGCTTTGTTGAGATCTTTGTTTCAAATCTGGATTCAGGTGAAGTTAATTCTATCCGGGTCACGGCACCATCTGTAGTGAACTTATTTCTTCTCAAGTGTTGAAAACTTATAAGCGAAAACCAGGAGACTTGATTGTATCTTTTGAGGGTTCTTTATTGAGCAAAAAGCTTGTTCGTTGCTGTAGTCTTCAAAGCTCGCTCGTCTCAAGTCTAACTAAAACATGATACATTTTTAGCTTATATTCATTTCAAGGGGGTGGAATTTCCTTGAGGGGGATACATCAAAACAAAGCATGTAAATTAGCTGAGCCAGGAGAACAGGATGGAGCAGACCTTCCCGCACTGACAAAAGGCAAGGGGAGGAGACCCTCTCAGCAGGTCATTTCACATGCTGAGACACTAGAACACTAATAAACTTCCTCAGTTTATATTCTACAGTATTGGAAATCTAAATTAAACCTTTAATAAATTTGTTTTCCTTCAGTTTGAAAGTCCGCGCTCTGAACCACCAACAAACCACATGGACCACCACGCGCAACCGTTCAACGAACGAGCAGGCGCGCGCCCCAAGGACACACACACACACGCACGCCTTCTCCTCAGCAGACTACACTCAAAAAAATGATATGTTGGCTTTACTTAACTTTCTTTTGTAAACAGGTTCCACCGGTTCCACATAACTATGTTTCGTTAAACAAACATAATATGTTCATGTAACTTCAACATCATGGAATTTGGTCATTTTAAGCGACCCAATTAAACTCTGAGCTAATGAGTTAATTAAGTGATTTATTGAGTGATGATTGCGCATTATTGAAGACACCTGATGTTAACAAGCAGAATCACTGAAGGAGAAAACCGGAATGTTTAAGTCACCATTATGGAGATAAGTGTGTGTTTTAGTTGGGCTCTTGACCATTAACTCATTAACTTTAGAGTTTGTTTGGCTGCTGTACGTGAGTTATAGCAGCCGTATGAACAATGAACAAAGGTGATCTGATGGTGTTGGTTGTGTTTTAACATAATCATTATTTCACAATCATTTGCCCTGAATCACTGAACTTATATTAAACCCAATTTCTAAGTTTACCTCACGGAATATAGCAGCACTGTCATTGTAGAGCATACTATTTTTAGCCTTTTCAATGAAATTTAAGTGATCAAATCAATAAATAAAAAAGAAACTTCTTAAAAAATATTTTGTGTAGGCACACACAGACATCAAGAATCAGGCTGTGAATCTCAGCAATGGTGACAAACAGATCATAAGCTCATTATTTATTCATGTAGCAATGCATGATGGGAGCCATGAATGAGTTTTGATTGGTGGCACCCAGAATGCACTGCAACATGCTTTATAATTTTCACCATTGTTGAGATTCACAGGCTGATTCTTGATGTCTGTGTGTGCCTACTGAAAATATTTCTTAAGAAGTTTCTTTTTTATGTATTGATTTGATCATATGAATTTCATTAAAAAGGCTCAAAATAGTACGCTCTACAATGACAGTGCTGCTATAATCCGTAAGGTAAACTTAACTCAGAAATTGGGTTTAATATAGGTTCAGTGACTCAGGACAAATGATTGTGAAACAATGATTATGTTAAAACACAACCAACACCATCAGATCACCTTTGTTCATTGTTCATTTGGCTGTTATAACTCACGTACAGCAGCCAAACAAACTCAAAAGTTAATGAGTTAATGGTCAAGAGCCCAACTAAAACACACACTGATCTCCATAATGGTGACTTAAACATTTCCGGTTTTCTCCTTCAGTGATTCTGCTTGTTAACATCAGGTGTCTTCAATAATGCGCAATCATCACTCAATAAATCACTTAATTAACTCATTAGCTCAGAGTTTAATTGGGTCGCTTAAAATGACCAAATTCCATGTTGTTGAAGTTACATGAACATATTATGTTTGTTTAACGAAACATAGTTATGTGGAACCGGTGGAACCTGTTTACAAAGAAAAGTTAAGTAAAGCCAACATATAATTTTTTTGAGTGTAAGAGACAGTGCAAGTATTTTATTTCTCATCCAGATTTATTATGCTGTACGGTTGTTGCCTCAAAAGGGGCGATTTTGTGATTCCTTGTTGTCAGGTCTGAGGTTCCGTTGTCCAGGTGAACTTTGCCAAACGGTTGACCCTTACGGATCTCCGTTTCTCTCACTCTCTCTCTCTCTCTCCCTCTCTCTCTCTCTCTTGTCTTACTATCTCACTCTCGCCAGAATGTGATTTCTTCGGGAGATCCCTTTGGGGATCTCTTTCTTTTGTTTTGCTTCTAGTTTAGTAAGATCTTCGGGTCTTTATAAAAC
Source organism: Semotilus atromaculatus (assembly GCA_031834385.1). Taxonomy (NCBI): domain Eukaryota; kingdom Metazoa; phylum Chordata; class Actinopteri; order Cypriniformes; family Leuciscidae; genus Semotilus; species Semotilus atromaculatus. The sequence goes on along the minus strand of JAULUF010000005.1, from coordinate 3,888,139 downwards.
TCCCTCGTGCATAACTGCACCTTGCTAAAAATTCTCTCTCTGTCTCTATGCATTTCTCGTTCATCGATGCCTTATTGTGTTTTGTCGTTTATTATGTTTGTAACGTTTGTGTGTTTCATTGTTTATTATGTTTGTAAATACATATATCCCATGTAATTTTAGTAAATGCATAGGCTAGTTATTTCTTATTAAATTTCATGATACTCATTTGATGGATTGACTGTCTGCTCATACTTCGGGTCCCTGAAATGCCTATCCAAAAGCTACGAGCTTTACAAATTAAAGATACTTTAAAGAGTATGGGTTTATAGGGCGGGAAGACTAATTCTTGTGGCCACAGAATTGATTTTCCTAAACTCTATAAATTAATTGAGCTAATTAATGTTACCTATTTGTAAAACGTGATCTGTGTAGCTAATCGCAATCAACTTGCGGTTGGCTGCCATACGCATGCAAGCATGCAGTCTTGTATGCAGGTAAAGTAACGTATCATCCCTTATCGGGAGATGTATTAACATGTAAGACTGATCTGATACAAACCTGTATGAATAATTATTAATTATGAATTATGATATGCAAATTCCCCGTAATCAGATCCACCCCATAGTCTTTACACTGTACTCTCCTATCCTCTGCCTCGTAATGATCTCTCACTCTGGTCCACATGTGTGCTTCAGGCGTCAAACGATTAAAATTATAAAGATATCCCTCCTTAGTTCTTTATCTCAATCCAAATACACTTAGTTTGTTAGTATATTCATTCACACACCCGGGATTTCATTCACATACACTTACATTCACTCGTTATTTGATATCTTAGAACAAATGGAGAAACAATGCCCTTCTACTCAATTCTTGTTCAACAAAGGCTGTGTTTCTCTGTCTAGTTTCACAGTCTGGAACATTCGGCAAAATCAATTTCTTGGAATATTTATTGTTCTCTGACATATGTTTTTTACTTTCTCTTCACTAATTTGCTTTTTACTGTCCATCCAATTTCTCAAAAGCTTTGTCTTTTCTATTTTTATAACTTCTAATATTATTTTTCTTTACTTATTAGTTTAGATCCTTTTTCAAAATCCTCAGCTAAGTCTCCCTTCTCTAAATACAGTTGCTGCTTGCAGCACAGCACAGTTTGTTACACTTCTTGACTGAATCAGGTGCTCTATTGGCTGTGCGCCCGGGATTGGCAATGTGCCTGGACCGGCCTGCTATATCTCTGAATGGCACCCCTTCTCTGTGTCTAACAGAATCCTCTATAATATCAATTTTGCACTCCTAATCACCTTTTTACTTCAATATCTATCAATAATCAAGTTAATGTACCTCATATATATTTATCTAGTTAATACTCTCTCTACTCCTTGCAGATCACCCTTAACACGGACAAACAATCTCCATGATGGTGACCTCAAACCAAACATTTTCAATAAGACATCATCATCTAAACCTCTGTTAATTCTTAATAAGAGCTTCTGTAGACGTCTGACAGAAATAAAGTCAGTCTGGTTAGTAATAAGTGAAGCTGGTAATGCTGTTTGTGGAGTTGTTTAATGAGATCTTGATAGAGTTAATGTCTTTTATCTTCAGTTTATCTAAGGCTGTGTCTGAATAAAGTTGTAGTTTGTGTTCTTATTACTCTTTCGAAAGATGATTGAAACAATGTTTCAGGAACATCACACTAACCTTTAAATAACGTTCTAGTAACATTCAGGAAACTGGACATTTTTATGTTCTTGGAATGTTAGAAATCAACGTTCCTATAATGTTGAATTTTAAATCAAAATTAAGTTGAAAGAACGTTTGAGGAACATTATACCTTTTAAAACACATTCCTCTAACGTCAAGAAAACTGGACATTTTTCACGTTCCCAGAACCAACACTGAATATTTGGAGAACGTTCTTATAACAAAAGTCTGTTAGCTGGGTAGTAAGACAGACAAACAATTAATCAGTGCACTTCATGCACTTTAACTGACACGTTTCTCGAGTCAGACGCACTTCTAGCGTAAAGACAAACAAACAAATATGAATGCAACTTATTTGCATTTATTTGACGCGCTTCTCACGTCAATACAAACAAACATGAATGCAATTTCTTTGCTAAAGCACTTACACACTCAAACACGCATAGATACACACACTGCGCACGTGCTTCTCCCTATGACCTGAAAATTTGACTTTTTCTTCTTACTAATTTTATTTTATTCTTTTAGGTTCTTTTTACAGTGGAGTCTAGCATTTAAAATAGTTACCAGTCAGGGTGACAGCTCCGTCAGTGACCACACAAAACAAAATATAAGCAAATCTGCTTACCTCTGTTTGGCCGGCCTTTTTGTTTTGTGGGATCTCTGCCAGGGACCCCACATTTTAGGTCTAAAACAGTTTGGATAGTTGTTAATATGAGAGATTTGAGACATTATTTAAGAGATTTAAGTATTGTGTTAATTAGCTCTCGGACACTTTCACTTTTAAAAACTCTATTTCCTGACAAAGTTTAAAAAGTCATAACTAAAAGTGTGCCATGCATTCGAGGCAGTAACCAACAATGAGCTAATGGTTCCTCCCTGAAAGTTAGATTAATATAGCAATAGTTAAACAACTGGATTCTCTTAACTGTGTTTTTTAAAGGAGTGATCGAATAATCCAGCAAACTCACTCTCCCAACAAAGGTCTGTGAAACTTCCCCCAAATCAAGCTAACACACTGGCAGAATCCGGTGTCCTGTTACAGAACAGAGTAATACTGATAAGATTTACGACCCAAAATAATGTACATGCATCTAATTTTCCATCTCATGATTTTCCTTTTATGTGTTTTGGTCAGTGGTGGAATGTAACAAAGTACAAATATTTTACTTAAGTAAATTTTTCACGTATCTTTACTTTACTTAAAGCTGCTGTCCGTAACTTTTTTAAGTTAAAAATAATCCAAAATAATTATTTAAAAAAAACATTGTCAGCCAGTGTTCAAAACTATCTGCTTGCCGTAGCTAGATTCAAAACGGTTAGCTTGTAATAATAATTTTAATTCCAGTGGTACTGGTGGGTTTCCGCGTGAAGTTCGAGCATGTCTTTGCGTCATTACGTCACATCCGTACACATAAAGAAGGAGTTTCGGCTAGCCGGCTATACTGCGCGTGAGGAGATGTAGAGATGTATAGGCTTTTCTCGCAGCACTTTACATAATTAAACTTATGGCGGATCCAGAAAGATCCAAACAACAATCATCAGTGTCAACTGGAGATTCACCAGTTATAAAACCCAAAAGACTTCATACTTCGGATTTAAGGTGGCAAGAGAAAGAGAAAGAAACCGTCTCATGCGAACACAAGGATTTAAACATCGGCGGGCCTTTTGAAAGGTGCGTGAACTCTGTGTTTTGAAGGGGTTCAAAACGAAAGAAGAGACGGCTTTTTTCTGCTTAACAAGTAAGACATTTCAATAGTTCAATCGTGTAACAGTACCACTGTTTTCTTAATTCACACAGTTATGGAGTTTCATTTGTTGTGCCTTTCTCGTTTAGCTATTATGGAGAATATGAATTCTGAACTACACAGGTAATAAAACACATTAAATGCAACGTTAGTCACGCAATCCTGATGTTGTTAACATGAACAATTTGAGAAGTAGGCTATAATTTGCACGGTTGCTGTAAATCGCGTTGATTAAATCTAACGATCGCTTGTCATGTCGAATGCTTTTTCCCCCTTAGTTGATCAGAACAAAAATGGATGTTACTTACTTGTTCAGAAGATATTTTCCGGTGAAAATTCTTATGTTGGTCAAACTTTCAAAAAGTGAATCTGTGATTCTGAATGACAGTATCCACACAGCGCGGTGATTGACAGCAGCACTCGCCTCAAAACACTGTGTTCATCCGCGCTGTTTCATGCCGATTTACAACCCACGTAAAGTTTAATTCCGCGAATAACTGCAACTGCAGATTTCGAACAGAGATGGTGACAAAGAGGAAAAGATGCGGACTGCAGCTTTAAGTAGAATCAATAGTGCATACTTTTACTTCGTTACATTTTGCTGCAATTATTATACTTTCTACTCCACAACATTTCTACAACGTTATGTTACATTTTTGTTACATTTTCTGATAGTTTTTTCCCGCCAAAACGTCATCCCGACAGTCCGTACGTCGCACGTTCGTCTCACCGGTGAAGTTTGGTTGCCATATCAACCCGGTCACACTAAATGCGTCTCTATAGCACGCAGTGTGTTTATCATGCAATTTATACGCAAAAATTTGTTTTTACATGCATAGGATACGCATGGGTAGGTTAGGGTAGGTTTAGTAGTGCACTCAAAATAATTATATGTTGGCTTTAATTTACTCTTTTATGTAAACAGGTTCCACATAACTGGGTTAGGTTAAAGCTAATTTCATTGGTGTGAACAGACTGAGGGGATTTGTATCTTACTATACTTATTTCTTATTTCTGTGTTTTATTATTTTAACTGTGTTTCTTACCATTATTTATATTTATAAGAATTTGAATTATTTATATGAATATAATATAATCAGATCATCAGTGAAGCTCCTCCCACTACCTGTATTTTAATGAAGAAGCAGCATAGTGTTATGATTATCAATAAATATAATTCAGGAATTAGCATCATTTACTTCATGATGAATAGATAGTAAGACATAAATGCTTAGTGTATTTATTATAAAAACAAACTCTGTAACTTACTTTTTTTTGTGGCAGAACAGCTCCCACCACAGTCACATCATCAGTGAAGCTCCTCCCACAGCAATCACATCATTGGTGAAGCTCCTCCCACTGTAATTCATCATCAGTGATGCTCCTCCCACTGCAGATCTCCAATAAATGCTGTAAATTCCCATCAGCTACAAGTGAAGACGAGCATCAGAGCATCAGGAAGAGATGAAATCTGTAAAGACTGAGTTTATTAAAGAGGACAGTGAGAACATGAGTGATCCAGAACCCTGCAGAATGAAACACACTGAAGATCCTGAAGAACAAAGAGGTTGGTGTTTATTCTTCATTCATTCATGATGCTGAAGAACATTCATTTTAGAAACATTCAAGCACTTCTTCACTTTTAGATATGCAGTTAAACTATGAAATAATACAGAATGTTCTGGTTTTATTTTCAACAAAGTCAGTAAAGGGAGGTTTGAGAATTGTTTTATATTGATTGTCAGCATCAATATAAATATCAATCAGTAGGGGAATCCTACTCTCTGTATTAAGCAAGGTCTCTCTCTCTCTGCCGTTCGCGCGCCCTACGCGGTTTGAACGATGTACAGGAATCCTACTCTCTGTATTAAGCAAGGTCTCTCTCTCTCTGCCGTTCGCGCGCCCTACGCGGTTTGAAGCACAGTCTCTGTCTTGCATGCACGCTCGCTCTAGATTACGACCGATTTGAACGAATTTGCGGTATAACTATTCGATCACGAGTGGCTCAACACGTAGATCTATAGATAAACTCATCTTTCAGGCATTTGACCGACCGGGTTCACACTTCAGCGTGAGAAATCGGGGGTGTGGCGTGTGCGCGTGTGAAACCATTCAAATGCGGGTGTCTCACGGCCAATGCGTGAGAGTTGGCAGCTATGATTATTATTCTTACAGTAACTTTGGTAACAGGGTTGATGAATGCAGTCAATGCTACAGTTTGTGTAAAAACTGAGACAATGGATTGAGATTATTTTCTCCATTGCTGTTCGATTACATGATAGAAAGTCTAAGGCCTTCAAAAGCTGTACAGCAAACCCATCTAATCTGGTGCCTATTACACGTCAAACTAAGACTGCTGTGGGGACAGAAAGTAAGACTGTTAAGTTAGCACTTTTAAACATCCACTCACTTAAAAATAAATCACTTCTAGTCAATGACTTAATAACCAGTGTTGTGTGTAACGCGTTACAAAGTAACGCGTTACTGTAACGTAACTACTTTTTCGGGTAAAAAGTAGTGTAACGCGTTACTGCTGAAAATTTGGTAACGAAACGTAGTTCCTTTTTCAATTCCGCACAACGTTACTTTTCCCAGGGACAGATTTGACAGCGACACTGTCTCCTCAGCTGCGCGCTTGCAATAGTCACAAGCTCCACATGGTAGGCTACGTGACAGAGGCTGGTAGCAGAGCAATCAATTCTATGAATTACACTGCGCAAACCAAAAGTAATACTACCCACCGGATGAAGAAGGGTTGGCTCTCCACAGAACACAAAATATTCATTTTATTGTATTTTTCGTGTTCGCATTTATGAGGAAAAAAACAACGTTATGGACGTAACAGTTCTTCGGACGTGACCGCTCTGAAAGCGGCACTAAAAGACTGCTTTAAAACTTTCAGAGACCTCGCTCAAACAGGTATTTAAAACACCAAACATTAAGGATTGGCATATCAAGCAAAATAATATTCGATGATTGCTCGAAAATCGTACCTCTCCCCCCACATGCTTACGGTAAGACCAGGGCCGGCCCGTGGCATAGGCAGTATAGGCAAATGCTAAGGGCGCAAGCGCCTTATACCCTAGGGGGGGCGCCAGAGTATACAGTAAGGAACTTTCCGCTTTTATTGTACTTCATTAACACTGCAACGAGTGGAGCAATTACATTAGCCTGCCAGTGGCGCAAAAAGTGGGTATACCGGTATGTGTAGCGGAGTAGGCGCCCTCATAAGATTTCATCATAGAATTTTGCAGTGGTGGTCGAAGTACTCGTACCATGTACTTGAGTAAAAGTAAAGATACTCAAGGTAAAATATTACTCAAGTTGTTACGACCCCGTCTAGGGTGAGGCCGCAACATAAACTGGAATTGGAAACCAAAGATCCTTTATACACTTTTATTTACAGAACCACAAATGAAAGCACAACTTTAGGGGTGAGCAAAGGCCAAAACAACAAACAAACACCAACTAACTCCTGACAGAAAATCTAAATTCCCTATCAAAAGAAAATAAATTAAATACAATAAATTACCCTATCTCCCTATCTAATGAAAAACAGGAGAAAACACTATTTACAAAAGAAATGGCACTCACCCCGTACAGCTTCCATATGTGGACACAATATTTACAATACTTTACAAAATATACAAAAAGGAAATGAGATTGACAGCCACTTATCAACTCAAAGCTAAAATTCACACTGCACACAACAGGCAGATCAACAAGCAAGCTAACAGTAACAACACACTGTAGCAAACACACAATAGCACATGTACAATTGAACAACAGGAAATCCCAAGTTGAGCAGAGCTCCCTCTTCAGGCACTCCAGATCATTTTATTGCCCCTTTGGCCCCATTAGCACCAATCACATCTGGAGATCACTTTGTTCTCATCCAATCCTGTGAAAGAAAGGGCAGGACAAAAGAGAGAGAGAAAGAAAGAGAGAGAAACAAACACACAATACGTCTGGGGACGTAACACAAGTAAAAGTAGAAGTGCTGCCTTTAAACATTCACTTGAGTAAAAGTAAAAAAGTATTTGCCTTCAAATGTACTTAAGTATCCAAGTACTTAGATTTTTTTTTATGGCTATAATGTCCTATTATAATTTGTCACATGATTCTTGCTTAACTCAGTCTATGTGAAGACTAATGTCACTCTTGGCACACCAATCTATTCATAAAATTATTAAAATGACATTAATTAACATTTATTTGAATTGAATACATTTTTTGTGTGTTTAATTTTGGAGGGAAGGGGACTGTTCCCATAAGGTATAATACATTTACAGTATTTACTGTATATATTTTTCTCGAGCGTCTATGGTCATAATTATTAACATCCTAATGTTATGATACATTCACATAAACCTGCACAACGCCGTTTAATAGATATATAAATATACACACACACACACATATATACATAGAATATATAGGCCTATGTTCTATGTTATGGGAGCAGCCAATTTCCCTCCAGAATTAAACACAAAAACTTATTAATGCAGTGTTTCTGCTACTCCCCAGAAAAAAAATTATACAATAATAGCTGCTGCTCTCTGCTCCGCTTAAAATCATTGGCAACGCGATTTGTTTGGAACTATTGAGAGCTACACAAATCACGTGACCACGTGGCGGCGAGATCACTGTGTCGCAACCGTCCCTGGCCCAAATGTCCCCCTAAGCACTCGCGGTCTTCCTCTGAGTCCGCACTTTCATGACGTAACGGCACTTTTTGACTGTCGGGAAGAAGTCTGCTGCGGATACCGCATCAGTGCGGACTCGACAAAGGTGCGCATCGAGGGCGCAAATCGACAAATGGCAATGGCAAATTAATGGCAAATGGCTAAAATGACAAATGGGACACCCTACGCTACTCTCACGGACTTAACGTACACGCGCACGTAGCAGTCCCCAAGACCAAAAGTGTACATGAAGTGTGCCATTTGGGACAGGGCCATTCGCAACTCTCATATTTAACGGCTCTGGTTCGCGCTTAGTAGATACCGCCAATGCAAGTTCAAAACAAAGCGCGTGCGCTGTACTGTGATTGATTGGTGGCTCGTTTGACCAGTTACGTTTTTATCCACTCATAAATGAAAAGGAATGACTGATTTTTGAAAATGTAGTAGAGTAAAAAGTAAGATATTTGACTTTGAAATGTAGTGGAGTTAAAGTAAAAGTCTCCCCAAATTTAAATACTTGAGTAAAGTACAGATACGCAAAAAAGCTACTTAAGTACAGTAACGAATTACATTTACTTCGTTACTGTCCACCACTGGAATTTTGACAGGGGACCCCCCTCCAATAATATCGCGAGCGGGCGCGGGCGCCGTGAGCGCTGAGCAAACAGGCACGAGTAGTGAGTTGTCGTCGAAAAAGATGGATAAAGCAAAAAAGCGGCCGGGGGCTAAAATAGAAATAGCCCATTCGTTTTGTTTTGTTTTGTTTTGTTTTGCTTAATCGGCGGCGCTGGGTTAGTGCTGGTGTAATGCATTGGTCAAAAAAAGTCAGCGTTAGCTTTTTTTCTGACACCGCACGAAACGCGTAGATCAGCGGCCCATTGGTTGTTTTCTTGATTGACACTGGGCTGGCCCAATCACATCTTTAATGTGAAGTATAGAAAAATACTCTTTCTAGTATAGAAATTAGTACAAAACTTATGAAAGTTTCCTTTATTTTTCAGTGCATTGTTTTACAATATATGAGTATTATCATGGGATTAATATTATAACTATTATTATGTAATGTAGACAGACACTAACTAAAAGAGGTTTGAATTTTTCTTTGTTTAATTTGAACACTGAATATGGGTTGGAGCTTTTAATTTTGAACTCTCAAAGTGCACCAGATTGATGAATTTAACATTAAAATGCACAAAATTTTATTACGGGGGAGCATGCCCCCGAACCCCCCTAGCCTTGTAGCAGCCTAGTAATAATAGTAGTGGTGGTAGTAATTGTAATTTATCTACTACAAGTTACATGGTCAGATAAAATGTATTTGTACAATGCAACTATGTAGGATGATTGAAATATCCTTGAACGTTCTTTGTAGCAGGGGGGGGGGCAAAAATCAATCTCGCCTAGGGCAACCAAAGGGCTAGAGCCGGCCCTGGGTAAGACGTAGGCTACTGTATAGGCCTATGTGTTGTAGCCTAGTCATTAAAGAAAACGATTTAGTTTCATATTTATGTTTAAATAAAATTCTTAATTTTTTTATTTCATCTATGTTGATTATATGAAAAGTGAAAAGCATGAGTAAGATCATAAGATGCGCAATCGGGAGACAAATGGAGTGGGCAGACATGATTTTGATTAAGTTAAGTTTGTTTTCGTAGAAAGCCTTTCTTTAACGTGAATTTCGTTTTATATTAATTGTATCTTAATTTTAATCAATGTTTCATCAACCAATAGTCTGGATTTAATAAATAAGAAGTATATAGCAGGCAGGCAATATAATCAGGACTTCTAGCTCCGTGCCGGCGCGTGAACTGAGCTCATCTCATAAATGAACCGAAACTCAGCGTATAAGCTACTTGCCTCAAAGATCTGAGAAATATATAGAAAGCTTGAAATGTGTACTTTAAAACAAAACTATTCAAAACGAAAGAAAACAGACTAGCCTACTGCGAGTCAGATCGTCAACTTTATCTTTGCAGCCTACATTGACAAAGAAAACACTTGTTTATTAATAAACAATTGATATGTCTCCTTGCTATTTTGACATTCATAACCATTACTTTTGCCGGTTCTTGGTGACATTTTTCATGAACGCGTCACCACCGCTAGTTAATATTGTTCTTTGGTGTTCAGTTTAGGGTTTTCAAATGTTATTTAAATAAAAATATATATTTCTATCTCAAAATCTCTCTTTTTTCTAGTTTTTTCTTCTAGTTTTTCAATAAGTAGAGTTCCTAGTAGAATTGTATGTAGGCTTACATATTTAGGAACAGATATTGGGTTCTGCCCAAAGTCAAGCAACATAAAAGTAACGTAAAAGTAACGAGTAACGTAAAAAGTTACTCGAGCAAACACTACTTTTTAAAAGTAACTTCCCCAACACTGTTAATAACCACATACAACCTGGATTTTAAGTTTCTAAATGAAACTTGGCTAGAAGACAGCTGCAGTGCAACAATCCTCAATGAAACATCCCCTCCTAACTTTACTTTCATGAGTGTCTGCTAAATAAGACAGTTGCAGCTCATCCAGAACCAGAACATATGAACACATCACACCAGTCCTCAGGTCTTTACACTGGCTGCCAGTTACATTTAGGATTGATTTTAAAGTATTATTACTGGTATATAAATCATTTAATGGCCTAGGACCTCAATACATTGCAGATATGCTCACGGAATATAAACCCAACAGATCACTCAGATCATTAGGATCACGTCAGCTAGAAATACCAAGGGTTCACTCTAAACAAGGGGAGTCCGCTTCCCAGATAGCAACACTGTTTCGGCCCAGATCCGGCCCACATCTGGCACTTGTGGAATGCGGATCTGGCCCACATGCAGCGTGGAATGACGGCCCTTGGGTGGCCCACTCCTGTTTGCCAGATCTGAGCCACAATCAGGCCATAACAATGCCACATGTCAGCCAAGAGCAAAGAAATAAACCAGAACTGGAACTTATCTGAGCCACAAAATTTGTGTATATTAAACATGGAGTCATCTCATCCTTAATAAACCTGTTAACAAGCAGAATCACTGAAGGAAAGAAGAGAACAGAAAAAGAGACGAGCAGAAACACAAGAACTACAACTGACTTCAGACACAGCCTTAGATGAAATCAATTGAAGAGAAAAGAAGACGTTAAATCTGTGAAGATCTCAGCAGAGGAGGATTAAACAACTCCACAAACAGCATTACCAGCTTCACGTATTACTAAACAGACTGACTTTATTTCTGTCAGACGTCTACAGAAGTTTTTATTGATAATTAACAGAGGTTTAACTGTTTCATTTGAAGTCACCATAACAGTGATTAGTGTTTCCATTAGTTGGGCTCTTAACTCTTATAACATCTTCTGTCTTTATTTGGCTGCTTTGACAGTGTGTTTCTCAAACACATTTGCAGCAGCAAAAAAAGCTAATGTAAAATGAGATCAGGTGATGATGGTTACTTAGTGATGGTTTTATAATCATCGTGAAACAGCCTGATTTACTGATGTCTTTGAGATTTATCAATTGTGTTGACCCATTATTATTTTAACATTAGAAACCCTGTGTTATGACAGCATGAGGTCTAGCAATATTATAACAGTCAGTTTAAATCTTTAATAAACATGAAATAAATAAAAAAAATAGTTTATGTTGACACACACAGATATCAACGATCAGCGTATGAATCACAACAATGGTGACAATTCAGCTGCATGATTTATTCATGTTGCAATGCATGCTGGGAGTTTTGTACTATGCTGGTACCCAGCATGCATTGCAGCAAGGCATTTTTGATTGTCACCATTGTTGAGATTCATACGCTGATTGTTGATGTCTGTGTGTGTCATGTTAAACTGGCTTTTTCGTGCTCATATTTGTTAACATCTTCTTTCTGATTGTTATAATATTGCTGGATCTCATGCTACAGCAACACATGTTTTGTGATGTGAAAACATTAATGGAACAACATAACTGTTAGATTCCTAAGACATAAGTGAATAAGTCTATTTCATGATGATTATAAAACCATCACCAGGTAACCATCATCACCTAATCTCATTTCACTTTAGCTTTCTCTGCTGCGGCAAATGTGTTTTGACAAACACTGTCACAGCAGCCAAATAAAGACAAAAGATATAATAAGAGTTAAGTGGCCAACTAATGGAAACACTAATCACTGTTATGGTGACTTCAAATGAAAGTTAAACCTCTGTTAATTCTAAATAAAACTTTTGTAGAGGTCTGACAGAAATAAAGTCAGTCTGGTTAGTAATAAGTGAAGCTGGTAATGCTGTTTGTGGAGTTGTTTAATCCTCCTCTGCTGAGATCTTCACAGATTTAATGTCTTCTTTTCTTTTCAATTGATTTCCTCTAAGGCAGTGTCTGAAGTCAGATGTAGTTCTTGTGTTTCTGCTCGTCTCTTTTTCTGTTCTCTTCTTTCCTTCAGTGATTCTGCTTGTTAACAGGTTTATTAAGGATGAGATGACTCCATATTTAATATACACAAATTGTGTGGCTCAGATAAGTTCCAGTTCTGGTTTATTTCTTTGCTCTTGGCTGACATGTGGCATTGTTATGGCCTACTTGTGGCTCAGATCTGGCAAACAGGAGTGGGCCACCCAAGGGCCGTCATTCCACGCTGCATATGGGCCAGATCCGCATTCCACAAGTGCCAGATGTGGGCCGGATCTGGGCCGAAACAATGTTGCTATCTGGGTTTTAGCTATGCCAGCCGCAGCTGGAACCAGCTTCCAGAAGAGATCAGATGTGCTCCTACAGTAGTCACATTCAAATCCAGACTCAAAACACTTCTGTTTAGCTGTGCATTTACTGAATTAGTCAGACTGTTTGTACTGTATTTTAATTTTTGTTCTAAACTATTTTAATTGTTATTTCTTTTGATTATTTTAATTTCTTTAGATTTTGTTTTTGATTTCTTCTATGTAAAGCACTTTGAATTACCATTGTGTATGAAATGTGCTATATAAATAAACTTGCCTTGCCTTTGCCTTGTCTTCCCATCTTGTTGTAGAAAGAGCACAGATGATGTCACTTCCTGGGTGTCGCAATTTTAAGAAATGCTCTGTTTTTAAAAGGAAGAAAATCATGTCAGGAGTAACAGGGTTGATTGAAACATATACGACACAGAAAATGCTAATACAATTTTTAAATTTAAAGCTAGTTAAAGCCGTTACACTTTGACCGTGTGAAGTTTCTACTATATATAAGAAATAATAATAATAAAAAACACAATTATTAAACAAAAAATGAACTAAATGTAATAAAATAAAACTAAATAAAATAATATAATTGAAGACTAAAATTTCATCATTTAATATTGTTTTTAGTTTTATTATTACTTTTTAATAATATTCATAATCAGTAGTGTTATGTATCTGTTTTATACTTTTTATATACATTCATAATCATTTGTAATCATTGTATTTTGTGAATCATACTGTTTTGAAGATGTGGAGAGAGACTTTGTGATTAGTTAGACTGCATGAGAGTGTGTTCTGGAGTGAGACTGAAAGTATATGCAGTGTATAGTTTCCACCGAGATTGGATATACATTCCTATGTTAATGGAAACCATATGTTCCTCTGGTAATGTATGTGTTCCTGTAGTTTTTTCTTGGTCAGTAGTATAAAGACCGAGCCCTTTTGTCCGGAAAGCAGGAAGAGATGGCAACGCTGCTGAATGAAGACTTCTGTTTGTCTATAGTCTCTTCCTCCTATGTCTTATATAAAATAGTACAATAAATACGAGACATCTCTTGGCAAAATCACTGGTGTCTGGTCAAATTAATTAGCAATAAGGGGAAAACATTTTTTTTAAATCTACAATAATAAATAAAATAATAAAATAAATAATAAACACAAGTTAAACAATCCACTCCACTTGAATGCTAAACGCTTGTGTTATTTCTCACAGGGTTATTCACTTGAGCTCGTGTTTCTGGTGTCCCACTTTCACATGCGCATGAATGGAAGTCAGTGCAAGGAAAAGTCTAGTGTGAACGGCCATTAATAATTAAATAACATTTTTAGTAAAATAAATATCTAAGAAGTGAGAGCAGGCTGCAGGTATTGACAATCTCAAAGTTGGTGTCAAAATATGTCAGTATTGTATATTTTAATGTTAAAGGGGTCATGAACTGACTTTAAAAAAATATCTATATTGTTGTCGGAGGTCAACTTATGACGTTCGCTTGGTTTTTACATTCAACAACATCAAAATGAATGAGCAATAGGCTATTTTCTACCCTGGTTTTGAGCCTAGCTCCTGAACGCTCAGCTTTTATGGGCGTGCCGCATTAAAGACTTCTAAATAAACGCCCACTGCTATGATTGGATAACAGTTTTGCATATTATAATGAGTTTCATGTAATGCGCAAATCGGTGGGCGGGGCTAAACAGGCCGTGTTGAAGCAGGCGTTGAATACCTGTTGACGTCATTGAAATACTCGTCGTTCGCTGTGCCTGGTGTCAATAAAAGTCTGTATTGGACTAACAAGGAAGTTTTCAGTTCTGAAACTTACAGGATATTCTTATAGTATGATGATATGTCAAAAGATCAAGGACAATTTGATTTCTCAGTTCATCACCTCTTTATATCATGTTAGATAATTGTGTCATTGATCAAATACATGAGAAACATGAGATTCGGGCCTATAATGTTTTTAAAATAATTGGAAGATAAATTTACCTCATTCATGGAAAGTTTCAGGGACATATAATCAACTTAAAAAAGGCATCAAATTATCATATTTTATAACAGTTGTCTACTTTCTACTATTACATCAGGGCTTACTTTCATGTCATTTGAATTGTATATATCTATCACTGAATTATTTTTATGTACTGAAAATTAAATTTAATATTTTTTTCTTTCATTTCAGACCTGATGGAAGAGAGCGATGAGAGTGAAGAACTGAGAGAAGTGGAGGAGGAACATCATGTCAAACCTGGAGAACAACATTTGAGTCGCTCAAAGACTAAAAAGAAATTTTTAAAGAAAAGAGACAAGAAATCTTTCACCTGCACTCAGTGTGGAAACAGTCTCACAACCAAACATAGTCTTGAGCGTCACATGAGAGTTCACACTGGAGAGAAACCGTTCACATGTGATCAATGTGGAAGGAGTTTCACAACCAAACAACGTCTTAAACGTCACATGAAGATCCACACCGGAGAGAAGCCGCATGTATGCCATCATTGTGGGAAGAGTTTCATACGATCAGAACAGATTAAATTACACATGATGATCCACACTGGAGATAAGCCTTTCACATGTGATCAGTGTGGAAAGAGTTTCACAAACAAACATACTCTTGCTCGTCACATGAGGATCCACACTGGAGAGAAGCCGTTTACATGTGATCAATGCGGCAAAACATTTCTTTGGTCATCATACCTGAAGACACACCTGAGAGTTCATACGAAGGAGAAGCCACATTCATGTTCTGTGTGTGGAAAGAGTTTTTCAGTGCTGCAAAATTTACACACACATGAGAAAATCCACACTGGTGTAAGAGAGTACATGTGCTTTGAGTGTGAGAAGACTTTTATTACAGCAAACTGTTTAAAACGGCACCTGAGAATTCACACTGGAGAAAAACCTTACAAGTGTTCACACGAGAGGATCCACACTGGAGAGAAACCGTTTAGGTATGATCAATGTGGGAAAGATTTTAGTCAATCTTCACACCTTAAAGGACACATGAAGATCCACACCGGAGTGAAGTCATTCCCTTGTGATCAGTGTGGGAAGAGTTTCTCATACAAACAAAATCTTAATGTTCACATGATGATCCACACCGGAGAGAAGCCGTTCACATGCGATCAGTGTGGAAAGAGTTTTGCACAATCATCAAAACTTAATGTTCACATGAGGATCCACAAGAGAGAGAAACAATTCACATGTGATCAATGTGAGAAAACATTTCTTTGGTCATCAAACCTGAAGAAACACCTGACAGTTCATATGAAGGAGAAGCCACATTCATGTTCTGTGTGTGGAAAGAGTTTTTCACTGCTGAAATATTTACAAACACATCAGAAAATTCACACTGGTGTGAGAGAGTACATGTGCTTTGAGTGTGAGAAGACTTTTATTACAGCAAACAAATTAAAACTGCACCAGAGGATCCACACTGGAGAAAAACCTTACAAGTGTTCGCACTGTGACAAGAGATTCAGTCAGTCATCACATCTGAAAACACATGAGAGGATCCACAGCAGAAAGAAGCGACACACGTGTGATCAGTGTGGAAAGGGTTTCTATTTTAAAAGTCACCTAAAGATACACATGAAGATCCATGCAGTGGAGAAACCACATCACCACAGTCTGAGATCACGGTAAGTAGTTTATTTTCATGTGCTGAGAAACAAAGTCTCTTCTGTGTAAGTTAGACACACATCGCCCTATAGCCAAATCTCTGCTCTCCACCTTTAGCCGGTGTGTGGTGACACTTTGTTGATTGATTTATCCCACTAAACAATTTAATGTCCAAAAGACGTCTTTTCAACGTCTTTGTCACAAAGTCGGACGTTGAATAGACGTCCCCTGAGGAGCCAGAATGTAACGTTTTATGACGTCTTATTGTTGACGTGTTCTGTACGTCTGATATAGACGTTCATGGGCCCTTCTTACAAGGTTAAAAACTAGTTCAAATGTGGCCATATTTTCAACATCATTTATGGTCTCATTTAGACAATTTATACTGTTTCTGGACCAAATAAACACTGTCAGGATGCATTAAATTAAAACTCATGTTTATTTCAATGTAATTGAAAAGCAACTCAATTTGTGTTTGTCCAAAAATCATGAACATAAAAGACACTTCTGTAAATCACACATCTCTGGATCATGAGAGAAACCAGATCTGAAGGAAAGACTTTCTGTCTCAGACACTTGTGCTGAACTTAATCACAGACATAACATACAGATTTAACTATTTCTGTCAGACGTCTACAGAAGATCTTAGTGAGAATTAACAGAGGTTTAGATGCTGATAATTGTTTCAATTGAAGTGTCACCAGTGTAGTGATCAGTGTTTGCTTTAGTTGGGCTCTTGGTCCCAGTTCTTCTTACTTTAGCTTTTCTTTGGCTGCTGTATCTCTGTGTTTGTAAAGCACGATTGTTATGGCAGAAAAAGCCAAAAAAAGTAAAATCAAGTGTTATCAGCTTCTTGTTGATGATGATATTAATTTGACAAAACGAGCATCTAATTTTGTGATTAAAGTTTTGTTTTTGGCATTTATAACTGCCAACCTTGTGGATCTGCATTATTGGCACCAATAGCATTAAAACGATCACTTATTTGAAGGTGGAAAAAAAGCATGTGTACATTATGTTTTGAGCAAGTGTATCATGTAGTCACACACAGACATCAAGATTTTACATATGAATCACAACAACGGTGACAATCAAAACAAAAAAACTTGGGAATCAAGGATGAGTTTTGTCCTATGAAAGCTACCCATCATGCATTGCATCATGATGCTTTTTTTTATTGTCACCATTATTGTGAATCATATGCAAAATCTTGATGTCTATGTGTGACTACATGATACACTTGCTCAAAACATCATGTACACATCCTATTTATACACCTCTAAATAAATGAACTATTAAATGCTATTGGTGCAATATTGCAGTTCCACAGGGTGAGCGGCTATAAACGCCAAAGCATCTGACAACAGTGGATGCTTGCTTTGTGAAGATTTTGCTGATAACAGCTGAACTTGCTTTATCTTGGCTTTTTCTGCCATAACAATCGTGTTTTACAAACACAGAGATACAGCAGCCAAAGAGAAGCTAAAGTAAGAAGAACTGGGACCAAGAGCCCAACTAAAGCAAACACTGATCACTACACTGGTGACACTCCAAATGACACA
This sequence comes from Semotilus atromaculatus, assembly GCA_031834385.1. NCBI lineage: Eukaryota > Metazoa > Chordata > Actinopteri > Cypriniformes > Leuciscidae > Semotilus > Semotilus atromaculatus. The sequence continues at coordinate 3,870,129 of JAULUF010000005.1, read as the reverse complement.
ATTATCAGCATCTAAACCTCTGTTAATTCTCACTAAGATCTTCTGTAGACGTCTGACAGAAATAGTTAAATCTGTATGTTATGTCTGTGATTAAGTTCAGCACAAGTGTCTGAGACAGAAAGTCTTTCCTTCAGATCTGGTTTCTCTCATGATCCAGAGATGTGTGATTTACAGAAGTGTTTTTTATGTTCATGATTTTTGGACAAACACAAACTGAGTTGCTTTTCAATTACATTGAAATAAACATGAGTTTTAATTTAATGCATCCTGACAGTGTTTATTTGGTCCAGAAACAGTATAAATTGTCTAAATGAGACCATAAATGATGTTGAAAATATGTCCACAATGGCCACATTTGAACTAGTTTAACCTTGTATGAAGGGTCCATGAACGTCTATATCAGACGTGCAGAACACGTCAACAATAAGACGTCATAAAACGTTACATTCTGGCTCCTCAGTGGACGTCTTTTCAACGTCCGACTTTGTGACAAAGACGTTGAAAAGACGTCTTTTGGACATCAAATTGTTTAGTGGGATAGAGCTGCCAACTCTCACGCATTGGCCGTGAGACACACGGATTTGATTGGTTTCACACGCCAACCCCCCGATTGACCTTGTCATCGGTCAAATGCCTGAAAGATGAGTTTATCTATTATCTCCCTGTTGAGCCACTCGTGATCGACTATTTATACCGCAAATTAGTTAAAATCTCCCGGAATCTAGAGCGAGTGTGCATGCATAAACAGAGACTGCTCCAAACCGCGTAGCGCGCGCACGGCAGAGAGGGAGAGTGAGCGAGAGACCTTGCGTGTGCAGAGAGCACCGGAAAGCCACGGAAAGAGGTCAGTAAAACTGCAGGAGAACAATGTGTCACAGAACGTTACATTTACCTCAGGAAAGCCATTTAATGACCAGCACGTTAGTTGACTAGAAAAAATAACTATAGAGAGGAGTATTTTTTGCTAAATATGCGCATTATATTACATAGGGTATTTATAATAGTTTTACTTGTGTCCTTACATAATTTTTATTATAATGAAAACCGCATTATATTTAATTAGTTATTTTTAACCTTTATTAATATCAGCTGGCTCTGTATGTTTACAGCATTATGTGAGATATATTTTTTCTTGAGAAAAATAATCTCTGTTAATTAACATGTTTAACATCTACTGTAGCCTACCTAATATTTATATTTAATTTACTTGATTTATTTTGAATCAAGATCAAACTGAAATCGTGAAAATTGTGTTAAGCAATAATACAAACAGTAGCCTACCAGTCATTGTACCATGTAAACATCGTAACATGTTGTCACTTAACCTACAATTCTGTTTAGTTACCAAATGTTTTGACAATCACAATTATCACAACACCTATTGTGATACAAGATTTTTTTTTACATCCCCCCAATCCATCCGTTTCTGTTGTGCAATTAAAATACCGTGATAATACCGTATACCGTGATAAAAGCTCATGCCGGCACATGCCTAGCAGTGAATCTCAACCTTCTTTGAGTGCTGAAACCATCATGTTTGGAACCATCCTCAAAGCAGATTTAATTGGTTTAATTACTTCACTTTTTATTTCACATTTTTCTCTCATTTGAAATGTCACATGATTTAATGTTTCTTTTAGACCTGATGGGAGAACCAGAGAGAAACCTTACACATGTGATCAATTCAGCAAGAGCTTTGCGGATAAAGGAAACTTTAAGAGACAGATGAGGATCCACACTGGAAAGAGACTGTACACATGTGAACAGTGTGGGAACAGTTTCACAAGTAAACGAAACCTTAAGAATCATATGAGGATTGTTGTTTTTGTATACCGCTGTGACCTTATAAATCATCCTGAAACATTCCCATAACCTGTTTCAATCATAAATGTAAAGATGCTAGACAGTTAATTCAGGGTCCTCTGCGATGTCCTTAAAGGTTGTATCAGTGATTTCAGGCCCAAAAAAGGCCCAAACAAACTGATCACATTCATCTAATCTTTCCTAACCATCCGCTAGCTGGCCGCCCCATAAGCAGGCCGTCAAAAAAACGCGTCTCTGTAGATCTGCACACAAAAACAATTGGGTTCACTAACCACTCAAAGGCTCAATCCCAATTCACCCCTTGGCCCTACCCCACATAGCCCTCGAAACGGAGATTTTTCAGAGGCACACTCCAAATGGAGGGCTACGAGAAAGTTCGCAGAATGCATCGCGAATCACCGGCGAGATGGCTTCGCAAACGGTTAAACATTTCAATTTAGCCCCAGATGACACCACCATGTACTTTATTTACTCTTATAATAATAATATAGTCATTTAAATTCAGAAATTGTATAATAAATTACCTTTCCGAAACAGAAAAGACATACATTTAGAGGAAGGAATGTTATAATCATCATGTTTCCTCAAAGTTAAGAGCAGCGACGCTCATTGTCAGTCGTTGTCATGGTAAAAACTTGTCGCTTCCGTAAAGCCAGAGCCATCGCCGACGACTGATGACGTATCGGGGTCATGAAGAGTTGTTCCATTTCGTAGGGGAATATTAGGGTACACTCAAAAACAAGGGGTGAATTGGGATTGAGCCAAAACCAAAATAAATAATAAATAGTGTTCCAACCAATCACCGACGAGGGGCGGGTGTTGTGAGGTTTTGTGCTCGTGCACGGCTGCACGCGAAGTCGGAGCTGAAGAAGAATGAACGAGGTCTATGAATGAACGAGAAACTGAACATGGCTGAGTCAATCACCAAGAGGAGGAGGAGGATTAGGGCGAGGGAATACCATCGTGTTTATTTCGAGACACGAATAGTCATCGGGAAGGCTTTTGAAAGGTGGAGAGAACTTGCGCGTGCATGATCGTTTTTTTCATGATGCACGAAACAGGAGGGAGGGATGGAGGGAGGGAGGGAGGGGCGAGGATCTTGAGTATTTGTTTGGGATCTCGCTTCAAACACAAACAGAAGTGACGTCACCCACAATCGCTGATACAACCTTTAAAGCAGCTAAGTCCTGGATCCGTTTCACTGGGCGTTTGCTAGTAGTAATATTGTAGGGGAAGATTTGAATATGGAATTAAATGTACCTCCAAATACACTCAGAAATATGCACACACATACAAGCCATATTAAACAGACACCTAAGCAGAGGCGCAAAGGAAGGAAACATCCCAGAGGGACACATGATGACTTCTTATCTGCAACCATGCAGAATTGTATGTTGCACGCCAAACAGTGTTTTTTGCAAACCCAAGCATTAAAATCACAAGACTGTGTTCTTACCAAGCAGCCAGGAAAAATGTGATTCCAGGTATATATATCTCAGGGAAAAGCATGTTTAAGGGAGTGTGTTTTTATGTGCATCTCTGGAGAGAGTGAGTTCTCTATAGATTTTTCCTTTTTGATCAAAATTGCCTGCTGTTATTTTATAACCTGATGAGCTAAAGGCGAGAACAAGTTATTTTTAACAAATTGCTTGCTTGAACTGCTTAAAGGATTAGTTCACCTCAAAATGAAAATGTTCTGATAATTTACCCCAATACCATCCAAGATGTTCATGTCTTTCTTTCTTCAGTGGGAAAGAAATTAATTTTTTTGAGGAAAACATTTCAGGATTTTTCTCCACACAATGGACTTCAATTGCAACCAACATGTTGAAATCCAAATCAATGCAGTTTCAAAGGGCTATGAAGTGCTTCAAACGGCTCTGCATGTTCCCAGCTGAGGAATAGGGTCTAATCTAGCAAATAACAAAAACAGAATAGAGGGGACCAAGAGCCCAACTAAAGCAAACACTGATCACCACAATGGTGACACTTCAAATGAAACAAATATCAACATCTAAACTTCTGCTAATTCTCACTAAGATCATCAACAGCAATAGTCAAAGTAATTCTGTCTAAATGAGACCATAAATGATGTTGAAAGTATGTCCACAATGGCCACATTTGAAATAGTTTTTAACCTTGTACGAAGGTTCGATGAAAGTCTATATCGGTTCAGTTAAGTCTGTATCAGTTACAGGGAAGCAATTCCATTGATTTGTTTGGACATTACTATTTCACATAGATTCTTTCTGATTCAGTTGTGTTGTCACAACACAAGGAGCTTACATAGATTCAACAAATTCCATTAATGTTAATAAAAAAATAATGTGCTTGTGTGGAACCACTGTCCATAATTAAATTGAGTAAGTTTAAAGAGTCATTTTTTTGAGTGATACAGGTTAAGTTAATTAAATGCAATACAAAAGTGTTTTGGTGGTAAAAGAAATATATGTGTGTTACTTTAACAAAACATACTTGGGTAAAAATATCAGAGCCACAAAACCATTTTTTTGAGTGTACCAAAGCACCATTTTCTTGTCCACTATCCCCGCTGCATCAAGAAAATCGGGCCTGTCCGATTAGTCCGATAGTTGGTGTATGAGGTATGAAGGCAAACATAATTTTTTCAAAAAACAGCTTAAATTGTTTAAAAATATTACCAAACCGCTGGCAAAAAAGCATCAGAATCATATGGCATATAGTTGGCGAAGTTCAACAACTTTTAGTCGGTTAGACATTGGTCCAGGAAAAATGGTGTCTTTAAATATGGTAAAAGGAGGTTCTGAAATTGCCATGGCAATGCAAGTGCCCAGTAGTTTTCAGGTTATGAAGGTTAATTGGGCTAAACATAATGGGTTTGTTTATCGCCCATACTTGGTTATCTGTGGTAAAGTTGAATCTGAAGTGCCCGTGTTTTATCAGATTGAGTCAGTTCTGATAATGTATGAAAAACTGTTGCTACTCACAGTGACTTTAGTTAAAGTAACTTTTCTAGAACATTTCCATGCTTATTAGGTGATCAGATCAAAGCAGGATTATTATTATTTTTTTTATGTCGACAACCTGCATTACCCTATAGGCCTTTTGACATACAAATGTCATATGGAGGTGTTATGAGCATGAGTCATTGTAATGTTTACTCACTGATTCCATTCTGTCCTTTGTATTATTGTCGGTGTATGTGCATGTGCTTGTGTGATACACCTTTATTTTGTAAATATTAACGAGTACAATGTCTAGTAGACTTCAACTTTTATTGTGAAATACAATGCTAATGTAGGGGGGAACCAAAACAAAGCGGAACCAAAGTGCGGGTATTGTTGCACCGCGCTGCCTAGGTGACGGACGCTCTCCTTTTCTCTCATTCTGAGATTTGGAAATGAAGATGGCGGTTCGCTCCTTCACTCTCTGCTTATGTGATTGTTTTCCAGGTTCGTACTCTGAAAAGAAAACAATAATAAGAGCTGTTCCCTCCTGAAGTGTATGAGGTGTATTGAAATGTGTATTGTGATGAGTCTGTTAGTGAATTGTTGATGTGTAAAGCCGAGTTAGAGAGCCGCGATTACAATCGCGGGAAAATGTGTAAATGGCGTTAATGGCCGTATAACACGTGAGTATTGAGGCTGAATGTGTGAATTGGTATCCTCAGTCCTTGGTAATGCTTCATTTCGTGTTTTTATGGTATCCTGACACTTTATACATTATTGTGAATGTTAAGAGAAAAGGTGTATGTTGTTTAAAACGTTATTACTAAAGTTATACAGATGCAGCTAGTTGTTTTGTCTGTGTTTAAGTTGAACAGTTTTCCCCATGTGTATTATTCATGTTGTGACTTCAAAGTCACTTAGATATTCATTTACAGCCAAAGAGTGTTTAAGATTTACATTATCACATTAGTAAAATGGTGGATTTCTGAAGTTTAAGAGAAAACAAATAATTTAATGATCATATATATAAAAAGATGATCTATCTCTGTGATATTATTGCACTTTAAAGAGAGATTAATGTTTATTCTTGCAGAGACCTGCTTATTTTGTGAAGGTGTAGAGTAAAGAAAAATAACTATAGAGGTGTTTAAATTGAAATGAACAAATGGACTCTCAAATTGAAACATGTTTACACTAAGGGAATGTTATTGTTTTATACCATGATTTGATAAATTTGTAATAAAGATTCTGAGATTTGGAAATGAAGATGGCGGTTCGCTCCTTCACTCTCTGCTTATGTGATTGTTTTCCAGGCTGACATCTAAAAGAGTTGAGAGTAGTGAACCCCAAGTGAAATCATTTGTTACTCCAGTTTCAACATTTGATACTCGTAACAAACTGTGGGGGCTCGTCCGGGATCTCTCCTCATCACAACTATCGGGGGAGCAGATCCAGAGATACTAGAACCACGCGACCAAGGTGACAAGACGCTGCTGCAGGCCAGGAGTCAAACCGTGGGTGTCCGAGGAGGGAAACCAAAGAGGAAGGGGATCTCCACCTCGCTTAGGAGCCGCACTGCTGATCCTGAGGCCAGCGCACGCTACTCACCGGAGAGCTACACGCAGATCTTGTGGTCATCGCACACCAGCACCAGTCGGACTTCACCTGTGATTGGGAGGTTGACACACACACACGCCACTTACTAATTTACGACACCACTGATTTACCGAACTCACGAACCACAACAGAACGTTTGAACTGAACTACGCACTATGTCAACCACTCGTAAAGACTTAGTATGGAGCATCAAGAAACATTTATTCAGACTCTCAAGCAATGACATTTATGAGGTTGCAAAAGACATTGCCAGCGGCAGCCAACGCAAAGAAGAGCTGAATCCAAATGATGAAGAAGGTTGCATGGAGTATGTCGTTTCATACATGCAATCTGACACTTTACTAGAACTTGAGGATGAAGGTATAGGTCAGTTGTTGGTTTTGAATGACTTAATATGTAAAGTAATTCATGCTGGGGCTACTGTTAATGTTCCAATCAGTGCAGTGAGTGATGGTAACACACATGCTACACCTAGTCACAGCTCATCCACTACCATTCCACACACTACAACACAACCTCATGCTACCACTCATACCACATCAACAACACAGTCACTAGAAGAGCTGAGACAAGTGTATGAAGAGCTGGGAGAGAAACTGCGACAACGTGAATCCACAGCGACTCCATCACCCACAACCTACCCCCACCAGAGTGAGTCAGGGTTACACTGTATACCACAGATGGTCATGGAGAGACCAGTAGAACTGAAGGACCTCTCCTATTTGCAGCGCAGGGACTTCAAAGTACATGGTGGTCAGGTTGGAGATCAGAACTCTGATTTAACTTACAACAATATCAGCAAGCAAATCGATGAGGGGGTGAAAGAGGGCTTCGCAGACGCAGAAGTGGTCAGAGGGGTGCTGAGGGTCATCAAACCAGGGGCCTTTAAAGATATGCTGGTAAACAAAGATTCAATCACAGTGTCTGAACTCAAAGGTTTCCTCAGATCTCACCTCGGAGAGAAAGCAACCACTGAGATGTTCCAGGAATTGATGTGCGCCAGGCAATCAGACCAGGAACCACCACAGCAGTTTCTCTATCGCATGATTGCGCTCAAGCAGAAAATCCTTTTTCAGTCTCGTCAGGCCAGTGCGGACATTTCATATGATCCCAGGACCATCCAAGAGGTATTCCTCCATACCATCTATCAGGGTTTGGGGACAAAACATACCAGCCTCCGGCAGAGACTGAGGCCTCTAATCTCAAACAGTCAAGTCACAGATGAGGAAATCCTTCGTCAGGTCATGGAAATAATAAGCGATGAGAATGAGCACCAGCGCCGACTAGGCCAACCCCCCCGACAAAAGACCACGCAAGCCTACAGTGCCAAGGTTGAGGAGAGGGACCATAACAATAACAAGTCTCGGGACAACGCATCAGACAATAAGAATTTCCAGACGATGCAGCAGCTGACTTCTCAGGTGGAGACTCTGACACACATGGTGGCTTCGTTGATGGAGCAGCGGACAACAAGTACTCGGGTGTCTTACCCTCCTTCTCAGCCAACCCCCGGTAGACCTGTCCAACCACAGCTGGGACCACCTGCTGTCCAGGTGAGAGGCAGATCGGCTCGGTGTCCGAAATGCACTGAACAGAACGCACAAGAGTGTAATCATTGCTTTGTGTGTGGAGAGGCAGGACACAGAGCAGTGGGATGCCTGCAACGAGTCAGGGTTCAGGGAAACGGGGCCCGGTCTTTGTGGAGGGACACACAGAGACCAGTGAGCAGCCCCAGTCCCAAGCACCAATGAATAGCACACGACAAAGACCCCATGCCCTGACCAGGCAGAGTAACATTACCTGTAAGGCACCCCTCATTGGAAAGAGAAGTCTGCTGAAGTGTTCAATTGGCGGGTACCCAGCTACAGTCCTGTTCGATTCAGGCTCACAGGTGAGCATAATTGACCAACAATGGACTGACACTCACAATCCAAATCAAATGGTTAGACCCCTTTCTGAGCTTTTAGAGGAAGAACTTGGTGTTTATGCAGTCACTGGCCATGCTGTCCCCTACAGTGGATGGGTGGAGCTCACAGTCAATCTGGCTGGGAATGAAGACCCCAATCTCACCATACAGGCCCCGTTCCTAGTCAGCCCGCTGCCATTGCCCCAGCCCCTTCTAGGAGCCAATGTACTACAAGAGATCATCAGACGGAAAGAGTCTTCGGGCGATGCAGTTGCAACGGTAGTCAGCCTTCTCCGCAGTGCATTCGGAGTAGAGGAGGAACAGCTGGAGGCTATAGTGAATTTCATTCAGGTGCCTTCTAGGACATGCTGTGATCCAGTCACCATAAGAGTGGGCAGAGACCATGCTATCATTCCCCCTGGAAGAACAGTTCAGGTATGGTGTAGAGTACCCCCAAACTTTGATTTGTCCGACCTCATCGTTCTATACGAACCGGCAGAGGAAAACGTTGTCTTAGAGCAAGTGAGTGTAGGAGAAGGCCTCTTGGAAATCAATAACACCCGACGACCTTATGTTAAGGTGCCCATCTCCAATCACTCAAAGCATGATGTCATCCTGCCAAGGAGAACCTCTCTTGGAACCATCCAACATGTTGTCAAGGTGATTGAGACCGATGCACCAGAATCACATCAGGCTGATCCCACACCAATGAAGAAAACATTAGTTGAGGTCAAGTCTGTCGCTTCCCCCAACACCTCACCACCCGTGTCCTGGCTTCCTCCTGTTGATATCAGCCACCTCAGCCCTGAACAACAACAGGCGGTAAAGGAAGTGCTCTACGAGGAGTGTGAAGCATTCGCCCGTGACAGCGACGACATAGGGTGCATCCCCTCCCTGCAGATGGAGATCAGGACTAAGGATGACAGTCCAGTTCAGAGGGCCTACGCGTCCATTCCAAAACCACTCTACAGAGAAGTTAAGGAGTACATCCAGGAGTTGTTGGTTAAAGGGTGGATTGTGAAGTCCCAGTCGCCTTATTCAGCTCCTGTCATCTGTGTAAGAAAGAAGGATGGGTCCCTACGCCTGTGCGTCGATTACCGGCTTCTCAACAACAAAACCGTGCCAGACCGTCACCCTCTTCCCAGAATCCAGGACCTCACGGATTCCCTGGGAGGATATGCCTGGTTTTCGATCCTCGATCAGGGGAAAGCCTACCATCAAGGCTTTATTGCTGAAGGATCGAGGTATCTGACCGCTTTCATAACCCCCTGGGGGCTTTACGAGTGGGTTCGAATACCCTTTGGATTATCGAACGCTCCAGCGGCTTTTCAAAGGAGCATGGAAGGTATGCTTGACATGCTGAGAGATGAGTGTTGCATCCCTTACCTCGATGACGTGTTGTGCTTCTCCAGGTCTTTTGATGAGCATGTGCAGGTGCTACGCAGAGTCCTCCAGGCCTTGCAGCGTCACGGGGTAAAGCTGAAGCCAGAGAAGTGCGAGCTCTTCCGTAAGGAGGTCCGGTATGTCGGCCGGTTAGTGTCCGCAGAAGGAGTAAGGATGGACCCCAAGGACCTTGAAGCAGTGCGAGCACTGAAAGACAAGACACCACAGACAGTTGGGGACGTTAGGCAGTTGCTTGGGTTCCTGAGCTATTATCGAACATATGTGCAGGACTTCTCACGTGTAGCCAAGCCACTGTACGACCTGCTGCAGTCAAAGCCCAATACCCCTCCACTCAAACCGCCACGAGGAAAAACGAAATCCAATCAGCAATCCTCCCGCACCCCGGTAGAGTGGAGTCTACAACACCAGCAGATCCTCGAACAGCTTGTGGATCGACTGATAGAACCCCCAGTTCTGGCGTATCCTGATTTCGACCGGCCCTTCACACTCCACACCGACGCTTCCCAAAAAGGCCTCGGTGCAGTTCTTTATCAGAACCAAGACGGGAAGATGAGGGTGATTGGATACGGGTCACGCACACTAACGTCAACGGAACAAAATTATCACCTACACAGCGGAAAGCTTGAATTCCTCGCGCTGAAGTGGGCGATATGTGAAAAGTTCCGTGACTACTTATTCTACGCCTCGCATTTCACAGTATTCACGGACAATAATCCCCTCACCTACATCCTGAGTACTGCTAAGCTTAATGTCGTGGGTCACCGGTGGGTGGGACAGCTGGCCGATTTCCACTTCGACATCAAATACCGGCCAGGCAAAACCAACATCGATGCTGACACCTTATCACGCTGCCCTCTGGACATCGACACCTTCATGGCTGAGTGTTCAGAAGAGTTATCGAATGAGGCAGTATGCGCTGTATGGGAAGGAAGCAGGAGAGCACAACAAGGAGATGTAGCCTGGGTGGCAGCTCTCAACTTAACATCCCACATCCAACCTCAAGTTGAGCCTCTGCAGGAAGTCAATCATGATGAGCTTGTGAGGGAACAAAGGAAAGACCCCGCTATTGGAAAAGTGATGACATTGAAGGAAAACGATACACCGCCAACAGAGGATGACAAAAAGAGTATGGACACACACGCAAGGAGGCTGTTAAGAGAGTGGGGCAGATTACACATAGTGAATGACCTTCTCTACAGGAAGAGTGCAGGTCGACAACAACTGGTCCTGCCCGCCACCTACAAACAAGCAGTACTCACCCAGCTGCATAACAACATGTGTCATGTTGGCGTTGAGAAAGTTCTGAGCCTAACAAGAGAGCGATTTTACTGGCCTTTCATGAAGAGAGATATAGAAGAGTATGTGACCAGGAAGTGCTCTTGCATCAAACAGAAGAAGCCAGCAACTCATGAAAGAGCACCAATGGGAAGTATAACATCAAATTCGCCCCTTGAGCTGGTGTGCATCGATTTCCTTCACCTGGAAACCTGCAAAGGTGGATATGAGTATATCCTGGTAGTGGTTGATCACTTTACCCGATTCGCGCAAGCCTACCCTACCAAGAACAAGGCTGGCAAGACGGCGGCTGACAGACTTTTTAATGATTTCATTCCCAGATTTGGATACCCGGCCAAACTACACCATGACCAGGGTAGAGAGTTTGAGAATGAACTCTTCAGAACTCTCAGGCAATTAGCTGGTGTTGCCCACTCGAGGACCTCTCCGTATCACCCCCAGGGCAATCCTGCAGAAAGATTTAACCGCACGCTGCTGCAGATGCTTCGCACCTTGGGAGAGAAAGAGAAGGAGAGTTGGAAAGATCACCTGCCCCATGTACTCCAGGCATATAATTGCACAAGGCACGAGGCCACCGGCTTCTCCCCATACTATTTGTTGTATGGCCGACACCCCCGCCTACCAGTGGACATTCTCTTCGGCCTCATAACAGATGCAGGAGCTGAAACTAGCGGACCAAAAGGATATGCTGAGAAATGGGCAGGAAAAATGGTGGAGGCATACAGACTAGCAGACGCAAACAGCCGACAGTCCAGCTCCAAAGGGAAGGCATCCTATGATAAACGGAGCAGAGGTGTGGTTCTCCATCCTGGGGACAGAGTCCTGGTACGCAATCTGAGTGAACGAGGGGGTCCTGGGAAGCTTAGACCATACTGGGAGCAGCTAATCTACATTGTGAGAGAACAGGTTGGAGATAATCCTGTCTACAAAGTAAGCCCGGAGGCGGGAGGCCGACCAGTTCGCACTCTACACAGGAACCTCCTTTTGCAAGTCAACGACTTACCTGTAGAACCACCTCAGAACCCATCTACCAACACAGCCGAGTCACAAAAGAGAAAGAAGAGAGCTTCAGGCGTTCCGAGACCCACGCATGAGGCACAGGACCCAGATATAAGTGATTCTGAGGAAGAGGAAGGCGTGCCTCATTACTGGTTGCGAATACCGTTGGAGAAACCAAGAGCTGGAAGTTACTTACCTGTGCCGCCAGTTACTCCTGACTTCCAAAACAGATCTGAACCGAATGAGACCCACCTGGGAGAAACGATTCGTACAGAACCTGAACAGGACAGAGATAGTGTTAGAGACGAGGTACAGGGGACATCCAGTGAGGATGAACATGGCATAGAGCAGCCTCTACCTGCAACCGTTCAAGAGGAAAAGCATGCTGTCCATCAAGAGAACCATGTCCCCACACCACAACCTGAACATCAGATCCCATTGAGACAGTCCACGAGAGAGAGACGGACAAAATATTTGTTTACTTACCCATCCCTTGGCCAACCCGCTTATCACCCACAGCCCACTGTAAATGCAGTTGAAATCCAGCCAGTACAGTGTACTTACCCATGTCTCAGTGGACCATACCTCCACCACTTCCAACCCCCGTCCATGGCTCCATACCCTTACTTTCCTGTGGTGTACCCAGCTCACTGTGGATGAGGCGCCATAAAAGACAATTCCATACATTCCATACTCAATAGTTTGGCACACACACATTATAGGACCTATAGGAGGCGCTAACTAAGAGTTGGAAAGTGTTTTTGAAAAAAGTTATTGAAAGTGTTGAGAGTATATTGTGTCAGGAGCCACTTTTATTTGTTGGGGAGTGTGTGATACACCTTTATTTTGTAAATATTAACGAGTACAATGTCTAGTAGACTTCAACTTTTATTGTGAAATACAATGCTAATGTAGGGGGGAACCAAAACAAAGCGGAACCAAAGTGCGGGTATTGTTGCACCGCGCTGCCTAGGTGACGGACGCTCTCCTTTTCTCTCATTCTGAGATTTGGAAATGAAGATGGCGGTTCGCTCCTTCACTCTCTGCTTATGTGATTGTTTTCCAGGTTCGTACTCTGAAAAGAAAACAATAATAAGAGCTGTTCCCTCCTGAAGTGTATGAGGTGTATTGAAATGTGTATTGTGATGAGTCTGTTAGTGAATTGTTGATGTGTAAAGCCGAGTTAGAGAGCCGCGATTACAATCGCGGGAAAATGTGTAAATGGCGTTAATGGCCGTATAACACGTGAGTATTGAGGCTGAATGTGTGAATTGGTATCCTCAGTCCTTGGTAATGCTTCATTTCGTGTTTTTATGGTATCCTGACACTTTATACATTATTGTGAATGTTAAGAGAAAAGGTGTATGTTGTTTAAAACGTTATTACTAAAGTTATACAGATGCAGCTAGTTGTTTTGTCTGTGTTTAAGTTGAACAGTTTTCCCCATGTGTATTATTCATGTTGTGACTTCAAAGTCACTTAGATATTCATTTACAGCCAAAGAGTGTTTAAGATTTACATTATCACATTAGTAAAATGGTGGATTTCTGAAGTTTAAGAGAAAACAAATAATTTAATGATCATATATATAAAAAGATGATCTATCTCTGTGATATTATTGCACTTTAAAGAGAGATTAATGTTTATTCTTGCAGAGACCTGCTTATTTTGTGAAGGTGTAGAGTAAAGAAAAATAACTATAGAGGTGTTTAAATTGAAATGAACAAATGGACTCTCAAATTGAAACATGTTTACACTAAGGGAATGTTATTGTTTTATACCATGATTTGATAAATTTGTAATAAAGATTCTGAGATTTGGAAATGAAGATGGCGGTTCGCTCCTTCACTCTCTGCTTATGTGATTGTTTTCCAGGCTGACATCTAAAAGAGTTGAGAGTAGTGAACCCCAAGTGAAATCATTTGTTACTCCAGTTTCAACATTTGATACTCGTAACACTTGTTTGTGTTACAGGAGGGCGGATCTGATGATAATTTGTTGGAGGCTCCGGTTGGTCCTCCTCCACACCTGATCCACATATAAGAACCACCCCAAACACTCAACAGGAGGCCCCACTATTGTGCCATTGTTGATTGTTACCACTTTGCTATTGTTTTATTGTCTATTCTAGAGTGTATCAGAGAGTTTGTGAGTGTTTATTTGAGATTGTGCTGTGAGTGATATTTGGAGATTGTGATTTTGAACCTTTTGTTTATCCTTGTTAACTGACCCATGCCTGTTTGACTACGATTTTGGATTCCGGATTGTTTTGTTTGCTATGGACTTGTACCTTTAGGTACTGTAAATATCTTGTCAAAATAAGGGAGGTAGGGGGTTTGACGCCATTTTATTTTGTATATCTTTTCACATTGTTTTGGTTTAGGGAGGTAGGTAAGTTTAAATTGTATTTTGTTTTCTTTTGTTTTAGGAATTGTAGAGGTTTAACAAAAGATTGTTTTGTTTGTTATTTTGGCCTTGTCTGCCCCTGACGCTAAAACCCTTTTGAAAATAAACGCATGTTGTTTTTTTCTTCATATCTCTCTGGAAGTTTGATTAATTCCTTTTCCTGTTACGGCTGACCCCTAGCAGTCGTAACAGAAATTGGGGGCTCGTCTTAAAAGAAATGTTCCAAAACCTAATTGGAGTTTCGTTATAGCGTGAATAAGAACTCATGAAATTCGCTTTGTTTGTTGTTGTTGTTTGGCTAGTGGTTTTCACTTTAAGGGGAAGGGAATTTGGAATGGCCTCTAAATTTGAACTAGAGAAATTTGCGATTCAACCAACGTCGCAACAATTAGACATCTGCCGCAAAGATGATCTGTTTTCGGTTGCGGATTTATATCAAATTACAGTTCCTCGTGGTGCAGTGAAGCGGGAGATTAGGGATGTGATTTATAAACACTTGGTGGAGCACGGAGTTTTGCCAGAGGAGAGTGAGTCGGCGGGTGTTGCATTTCTGTTGCCGGTTTCCGCAGGTGAGGGTGAGAAACCCAGACCTGAGGAGCTGGTCAGCATAGATCCTGTCGATCTACCTTCTCCGCGAGATCCTTTACTGGCGATCAAATTGAAAGAGTTGGAGGTGGAGTTGGGTAGGCAACGTTACCAGAGTCAGCTGTTGCATGTACGCACAGTTGAGCTTGAAGCTAACCGAGATATCAAGCTCAAGGAGCTGGAGCTTGAGCTCAAAACTATATCACCTGTTCTCCCCTCAGCTGTTGATGCACCTGGCGTGAGCATGACTGGACCATCACCCATCATTACTTCCACACCTAGTCCTATTCCTGCACCTCGACGCAACACACAAGTAAGTCAACCTGAATTTGACATTAGTCGACAAATTGCACTAGTCCCATTGTTTCGAGAGAGCGAGGTTGACACTTATTTCACGGTTTTTGAGCGAATTGCCGCCACATTAAAATGGCCGCGAAATGTTTGGCCACTGTTGTTGCAATGCAAGCTCGTCGGTAAAGCTCAAGAAGTCTGTTCGGCGTTAACACTTGAACAGAGTTTGGAATATGATGTGATGAAAAACGCTGTTTTGCGCGCTTATGAGTTAGTCCCCGAAGCGTACCGGCAAAAATTCCGTAGTCATGTAAAAACCTCTAGTCAAACATTTGTCGAATTTGCGAGAGACAAGGCAAATTTGTTTGAAAAATGGTGCGCTGCTAACAAGGTGGTCACGTTCGAGCAGCTTAAAGAACTAATACTGTTAGAGGAGTTTAAGAATTGTTTATCAGAGAAAATCGTGGTGTACTTAAATGAGCAGAAAGTTTCCTCTCTTTCTGAGGCTGCTGTTTTTTCTGATGAGTTTGTGCTTACTCATAGAGTAGTGTTTTCATCTTCGAAGCGTAATTTTCCTGATCGGGCTCGCAGTTCTAAGGATACTGCTGCGGTACCTAGGAACGTTTCTGCTGTAGTTGATAGTGAAAGCCGTGAATGTTTTTATTGCCATGAAGTGGGTCACCTCATTGCTACTTGTCCTACTTTGAAACGCAAAGGTATTAGGAAAGCAAATCCTTCGAGAAGTGTTTCATTGGTTGAACGGCAGGTTTTGGCACCCGAGCATGTATCTTTGGATACAGTGATTGAGTCTACTTTTGAACCGTTTATTTGCGATGGAGTTGTATCATTGAGTGAAGATGAGTCTGAAACGAAGCATATCCGCATCCTAAGGGATACCGGCGCTGCACAATCATTTATTTTAGAAAGTGTGTTATCATTCTCTAAACAATCGAGTTGTGATTCTGATGTGCTAGTGCAAGGCATTGATCTTGCAGTAGTTAAAGTTCCTTTGCACAATGTGTTCTTGCGATCTGGGATAATTTCAGGAAACGTTAAGCTGGCAGTCCGAGCTGAACTACCTGTGAAGGGTGTATCGCTCATTCTGGGGAACGATTTGGCGGGTAAAAAAGTTTTCTGTCTACCTGAGGTAATAGGTGTTCCTACTGTGAACGAGGAAGATGTGTTGAAGGATGAATTTCCTGATGTGTTTGGTACGTGTGTGGTGACACGAGCTCAAGCTCGTAAATTTAAGGAAACTGTAGATCTTGCTAATTCCTTTATGTGTGCTGATGATTTTGCCCAGTCAGAGAAGGAAGCTGAGGCAGTTGAGATAGATGTGTGTGCACTTCCTAATGTGGATTTATCCTTTGGTAAGCCACAGTTTATTGAGGCTCAACGTGTTGATCAAACTTTGAGTCACTGTATTGCAGTTATTGTTGACCCATCTGTGCTGTCAGAGCATTCTGTCGCGTACTACCTTGAAAATGATGTACTGATGCGTAAGTGGACTCCAAGTCACGCAGATAATGACTGGAGCACTGTCTTTCAAGTTGTTGTCCCAAAACCTTACAGAGAGCAGGTAATGAGTGTTGCGCACAATCATGAACTTTCTGGTCATGTTGGTATTCGAAAAACGTACGATTATTTATTGAAGCATTTCTTTTGGCCTTCGATGAAGTCAGATGTAGTCAAATTTTGTAAATCCTGCCACGCTTGTCAAATGGCGGGCAAACCAAATCAAGTGATTCCCCCAGCCCCACTAAAGCCAATACCAGTGCTGGGTGAACCATTTGAGCGAATTCTGATTGACTGTGTTGGTCCATTGCCCAGAACGAAGTCTGGAAACGCTTATCTTTTAACGCTAATGTGTGCGTCGACCAGATTTCCTGAGGCAATACCACTACGTTCCCTCAAAGCTCCTACGATTGTCAAGGCAATTGTTAAGTTCTGTACTACATTTGGAATGCCAAAATACATTCAGTCTGATCAAGGCACCAATTTTATGTCCAGAGTGTTCGCGAAGGTAATGAGACAGTTAAATATCAAACATCAGGTATCCAGTGCGTACCACCCTCAGTCACAAGGTGCTATCGAACGCTTTCATCAAACATTAAAATCAATGCTTCGAACCTTCTGTGTTGACCGTGAAAAAGAATGGGATGAGGAGATCCCACTCTTGTTATTTGCAGTTCGTAATACTACCCAAGCGTCACTCGGGTACAGTCCCTCTGAGTTAATCTTTGGACACACTGTCCGTGGTCCATTGAAAATTTTGCAAGAGCAGATTCTTTCTTCGAGACATCCATCTCAAACTGCCAGTGTCCTAGATTATGTCAGTGCATTCCGGGAGCGACTACACACTGTGTGGGAGTTGGCAAAAAACTCACTCGGTTCAGTCCAAACCCAAATGAAAACTCGTTATGATCAGAAGGCTGTACAGCGTTCATTTCAGACTGGAGACAAAGTTCTCATTTTACTTCCAGTGCCAGGTTCAGCACTCCAGGCTAAATTTGCTGGCCCTTATGAGATTAAGGAGAAGCTAGGAGATACTGATTATGTTGTTAATACCCCTGACCGTAAAAGGAAGTCACGAGTTTGTCACGTTAATATGCTTAAGGCATATGTGTCACGTTCCGATTCTAAGGAGGTTAACATACCTGTTGCTACCGTTGTACCAGTTACTGTGCCCTTGTCTGAATATTCACCTGAGAGTGATGATTTGAGAATGAATAGTGCCTCATTCTTGTCTGCTCGTTTACCAAATTCTGAAGCTTTGGCAAACTTATCAAAAAAATTGTCACACTTATCTTTATCTGCCCAGGCTGATATTACCAAACTTATTGGTAGGTATCCAACCTTGTTTAATGATTTTCCTTCAACTACCCAGGTAATAAAACACGATATCGATGTTGGCCTGCACGTCCCTGTGAAACAGAATGCTTACCGTGTCAACCCAGTTAAAAAAGAACTAATGAAGCAAGAAACTCGGTACTTGCTAGAGCATAATTTAGCAGTTCCTAGTGCCAGTCCATGGTGTTCACCATGTCTACTCGTCCCTAAGTCGGATGGTAGCTCAAGGTTTTGTACTGACTATAGGAGAGTTAATGCTTTAACCAAAGCTGATTCCTTCCCGCTGCCTCGCATGGAAGATTGCGTTGATCGTGTAGGTAACGCTAAATTTGTGACTAAACTTGATCTGCTTAAAGGGTATTGGCAGGTGCCACTAACAGAGCGAGCATCTGAAATCTCTGCTTTTGCCACCCCTGATGTGTTTCTACAGTACCGAGTAATGCCTTTTGGCCTTCGCAATGCTGGAGCTACCTTTCAGCGTTTAATGTCCATAGTGTTGTCTGATGTGTCTAATTGTGAAGCTTATCTTGATGATGTTGTGTGCTACTCAGATACGTGGGAAGACCATCTCAGAACCTTGGATGATGTCTTCAAACATCTGAGAGATGCTAATCTCACAGTGAACTTGTCAAAATGCGAATTTGGTTGTGCCACTGTTACGTACCTAGGTAAGGAGGTTGGTAATGGTCAGGTTTGTCCACTTAACTCAAAAATACAAGCCATTCTTGATTTCCCAGTTCCTAAGACTAAGAAAGAGCTCCGTCGATTCCTTGGAATGACTGGATATTACCGCTGTTTTTGCAAGAATTTTTCTGACGTTGCTTGTCCTCTCACCGGATTATTACGTAAGGCAGTCCCATTTAAGTGGTCTTTGGAATGTCAATTTGCTTTTGAAGCTTTGAAAACTTTGCTTTGTAGTGCCCCTGTTCTTGCTGCCCCCTGTTTTGAACGGCCTTTCTTATTAGAGGTAGATGCTAGTGGTACCGGCGCAGGTGCCGTCCTACTTCAGACAGATGCTGCTGGGTTAAGTCATCCAATTAGTTTTTTTTCAAAAAAATTCCACAAGCATCAGCTTAACTACAGTACCATCGAAAAAGAAGCTCTTGCCTTAATTCTCGCTGTCCAACATTTTGAAGTCTACATTGGTTCGAGTTCACAGCCTGTTACTGTTTACACTGACCATAACCCTCTTATATTTCTTCAACGCATGTCAAATGCTAATCATCGTCTTATGAGATGGTCACTAATCTGCCAAAGTTACAACTTGAAGATATGTCATAAAAAGGGTATCGACAATGTCACTGCTGATTCACTGTCCCGGGTCAATCAGTAAAACAGTGTATGTTTTATTTTGTGGGTGGGGGTGTTATGAGCATGAGTCATTGTAATGTTTACTCACTGATTCCATTCTGTCCTTTGTATTATTGTCGGTGTATGTGCATGTGCTTGTTTGTGTTACAGGAGGGCGGATCTGATGATAATTTGTTGGAGGCTCCGGTTGGTCCTCCTCCACACCTGATCCACATATAAGAACCACCCCAAACACTCAACAGGAGGCCCCACTATTGTGCCATTGTTGATTGTTACCACTTTGCTATTGTTTTATTGTCTATTCTAGAGTGTATCAGAGAGTTTGTGAGTGTTTATTTGAGATTGTGCTGTGAGTGATATTTGGAGATTGTGATTTTGAACCTTTTGTTTATCCTTGTTAACTGACCCATGCCTGTTTGACTACGATTTTGGATTCCGGATTGTTTTGTTTGCTATGGACTTGTACCTTTAGGTACTGTAAATATCTTGTCAAAATAAGGGAGGTAGGGGGTTTGACGCCATTTTATTTTGTATATCTTTTCACATTGTTTTGGTTTAGGGAGGTAGGTAAGTTTAAATTGTATTTTGTTTTCTTTTGTTTTAGGAATTGTAGAGGTTTAACAAAAGATTGTTTTGTTTGTTATTTTGGCCTTGTCTGCCCCTGACGCTAAAACCCTTTTGAAAATAAACGCATGTTGTTTTTTTCTTCATATCTCTCTGGAAGTTTGATTAATTCCTTTTCCTGTTACGGCTGACCCCTAGCAGTCGTAACAGGAGGGAATGACACAACTCTCCTTGTCATGCCATATTGCTTTCTCTGGTAAACATTTGTATGATGTTATGCATGTTTCTGTCAGAGACAAGGCAATGAGTTTGCAATGTAAATTCACTGACATTGAAATGTTTACAATAAATGGTGAGTGCTGTGATCTACAGTTATTGTGCTTTTTTCATTTGATAGTAGTTGATAGTTCTATAATTCAGTAACACTGCATCTTATGATTTATATATTTTTTTAAAACACTGTAGAGAAATGAAAAGTAAATATTACACTTAAAGTGTCATTTTTTAAAAAAAATTTGTGGTTAAATTAACTCTATACAGTGTAATTATATTACTCTTAACAGTGTGATCAAACTACAGTGTTAAATACTTTTACACATTTCATTGTTAATTTTTACACAATACTGAGTAGAATTAACTCTAAAAACTTGACACTGACCAAAGAGTAAATTTTACACTGATTTTGAGTGGGGCCAAATGTTATCTGAAACAGAGTCAAATTCAACTCTGTAGGAGTTAAATTAACACTTCTGTTTTTACTGTGGACAATTGGGACAAACACGACCAAAAGCTGGTCAGTGTATCACGTTGCTTAGATATCAGCAGCGAGAGATATGAGACTCTGCTGAATATACATTTTTACAAAGTGATCGTGAACATATAGTGGAATAAAACTCAAAATAAAACGTACATTAAAGAAAATATAAATCACCGTCGATGTTCTCATTTCTCATCCCTTCACATAAATACAGAGAAACTATAGGTTTGATATCTTCCATCTGAAAGTATATGATAATTCCACTCTCTTCTATTACCTTCCAGCTTCTTGATCACTCCCCATACATAAACCCTCCAATATATTATTTTAATCCTTTTCACTATGCCTGTGCTCAGTGTTGGGAAGGATACTTTTTCAAAACTTATTTCGTTAAAGAATACAGAATACATGCCCAAAATGATCATTTGTAACGTATTCCGTTACATTATTCAATCTGAATAACATATTCTGGATACTTGGATTACTTCCACATTTAATTGCCTTTTATAAATGTAAGAATGCATTCATCAAATCCTGCTTACTGGTGCTCATGTAACATGTAAGGGTGGCGCTGCCAATAAAGCACATAAAAGCTGTCACAAAAACCGGCAAAAGTAATGATTTTGAATATGTAAAATATAGCAAGGAGATATTTTAATTGTTTATTAATAAACAAGTGTTTTCTGTCAGTGTCGGCTGCAAAGATGAAGTTGACGATGCTGACTCGCGATCTTCGCAGCCGTGAACGCGGCAGAGAGAAATGCACATTTCATACGGATTACATAAGCAGAAAGCAGTCTGTTTTCTTTTGTTTTGAATTGTTCTGTTTAAAAGTAGACATGTCTGTGAGGAGAGTAGGCTATTTTATACGCTGTGTTTCGGCTCATTCATGAGACGAGCTCCAGTTCGGTGCCTCCGTGTCGCGATTATCGTCTGCTATATTTACTTCTTATTTTTTTAAATCCAAGCAATTGGCTGATGAAACATTGATTAAAATTAAGATACAATTAATACAAAACGAAATTCACTTTAAAGAAAGGTTTTGTGCTTTCTGTTTGATGTCTCTGTGGAAGTTTAAAAGCATCTTTTAGAGACGCTTTCAGAGCGCTCACGTGCGTAACATTGTTTTTTCCTCATAAATGCGAACACGAAAAATAAAATAAAATGAAATGAATATTTTATGTTCTGTGGAGTGTGAGAGCCACCATTCTTCATCCGGTGGCTAGTATTACTTTGCGCAGTGTAATTCACAGAATTACTAAAACATATTTTGCCACCTGAAGTTAAAGATTGTTTTGTGTCAGGCATGTTTATTTCCCTTATATTAAATATAAAACGCATGTGTAGACAAATATTTTTCTAATGTCTGGACTCCTTTATTAAGGGGATATAGATAGGCTATATAAACAGATGTTCAATATATTGGTATTAGCCTAAATGCATTTTCTGAGAGTTTATTTTTCAAGTTTTGGAAGATCCAGGAAGATCGTCCCTTCTCTTTCTATAATGTGAAATGCTGTTTGAATTTCCAAGATAGAAATGCATTCTTGCCCTGGCTCTGTTGTTCTGGCTCCATCTACCTCTAGCTCCCGCTGCTCCTCTTCCGGAGCTGACTGATCACGCTTCATGATTTTTTCGTTTTCATATTGGGGCTTCTGGGAAATGCATAATTTTTATTCTGAATACCTAACGCCGGTACATGTATTCCGTTACTCCCCAACACTGCCTGTGCTTGCTTATAAACAATCAAATGTTGAAAGTTGAAAGTCTAAAGGCTGTTCCTTTCCCTAACTACCTCTTCACATTTAACACTCCACCATGGAATCACTTTTCTTACTAGTTTTCCTGAACTTCTTGGTATTGCAGTCATTGCAGCCATATACACTCACCTAAAGGATTATTAGGAACACCATACTAATACTGTGTTTGACCCCCTTTCGCCTTCAGAACTGCCTTAAGTCTACGTGGCATTGATTCAACAAGGTGCTCAAAGCATTCTTTAGAATTGTTGGCCCATATTGATAGGATAGCATCTTGCAGTTGATGGAGATTTGTGGGATGCACATCCAGGGCACGAAGCTCCTGTTCCACCACATCCCAAACAGTGCCGCCGCTCCCACCACGCGCATCACGCGCTGTGCGTAGGGCACCAAGTGCTGAGGGGGCACCAAAAATAGCCTAATGAAAAATCAATCATCAAACTTCTTGTTATAATCAGATTCAGCGCGTTCTTCATCTTCAATCCGCAGCGCCGAGCAGAGCTAGAGCACATCAGAAACAGAGAGGACAGGGTGTGTGTGTGTTCATCTGAGCCTCATTGGTCCGTCACTGCTCGTCAATGTCAGAATATTTGAGATGACCAATCAAATCAAAGTAGGCGGGCTTTATGTTCACAGACGCTGAGCGCGAATTTTAACAGTGCAACTCGACGCTTCAGTGTACGGTCAAGTGCGAGATAAGATGTAAGTAGCTAAACTTAACGTTTCATATTTGACAGTTTTTTTTAGGTCATAAATGTTAAACGAATGACAAAAAATAATTAGGCAAACTAATATAGTTTTGTCTAATTTCGCCATTTTGAACTGAAAATAGGCCTATGTAACATGTAGCCTACTGTAATAGTTTAGGCTACTGTCATTGTGAGGGGACAAGAAACATGAACAAAGCCGTTTTCATCATGTTAGGCACAGGATTAATAATGAATGTGTACATATTGAGAATAAAATACAAATTGTAGCCTTTAGTAAATTAAAAAAGCCAACTTTAGGAGGGGAAGAGACAGGGCAAGATAAAAACAAAGTGAAAAAGAGTGTGATGCTGATGAGGAGAGCAAAATAATCAGCTGCCCACTGACATGGTTTTAAAGCTGTTGTTATCGATTTTTTGTTTGTTTGCCTTCACAACATCTTAAAATGCACATCTGTAGTTCAGAGAAATCCAAAATTTTCCCGGGGAAACCCCGAACCCCCCTGACTAACCTACCTCAAATTCGGGACCACAGTGATGATAAAACCATGCCATTGCATGGTAATGAAACTAGTTAGTGAGCAATAGACCCTAAACTAAAGTGTTACTTTTTTTTATTTTTATAAATCATACCCTCATTGGGGTATGAAACATACATGAAAATGAAAATAAAAATAAATGATGGGGGGGGCATCATAAAGGAATTATGCTTAGGGCACCAAAATGGCTAGCAGCGGCACTGATCCCAAAGATGCTATTGGGTTGAGATCTGGTGACTGTGGGAGCCATTTTAGTGCAGTGAACTCATTGTCATGTTCAATAAACCAATTTGAAATGATTCTAGCTTTGTGACATGGTGCATTATCCTGCTGGAAGTAGCCATCAGAGGATGGGTACATGGTGGCCATAAAGGGATGGACATGGTCAGAAACAATGCTCAGGTAGGCCGTGTCATTTAAACGATGCCCAATTGGCACTAAGGGGCCTAAAGTGTGCCAAGAAAACATCCCCCACACCATTACACCACCACCACCAGCCTGCACAGTGGTAACAAGGCATGATGGATCCATGTTCTCATTCTGTTTACGCCAAATTCTGACTCTACCATCTGAATGTCTCAACAGAAATCGAGACTCATCAGACCTGGCAACATTTTTCCAGTCTTCAACTGTCCAATTTGGTGAGCTCTTGCAAATTGTAGCCTCTTTTTCCTGTTTGTAGTGGAGATGAGTGGTACCCGGTGGGGTCTTCTGCTATTGTAGCCCATCCGCCTCAAGGTTGTGCGTGTTGTGGCTTCACAAATGCTTTGCTGCATACCTCGGTTGTAACGAGTGGTTATTTCAGTCAAAGTTGCTCTTCTATCAGCTTGAATCAGTCAGCCCATTCTCCTCTGACCTCTAGCATCAACAAGGCATTTTCGCCCACAGGACTGCCGCATACTGGATGTTTTTCCCTTTTCACACCATTCTTTGTAAACCCTAGAAATGGTTGTGCGTGAAAATCCCAGTAACTGAGCAGATTGTGAAATACTCAGACCGGTCCGTCTGGCACCAACAACCATGCCACGCTCAAAAACGCACCTTTCTTTCCCATTCTGACATTCAGTTTGGAGTTCAGGAGATTGTCTTGACCAGGACCACACCCCTAAATGCATTAAAGCAACTGCCATGTGATTGGTTGATTATATAATTGCATTAATGAGAAATTGAACCGGTGTTCCTAATAATCATTTAGGTGAGTGTACATACTAAGTAAGAAAAGCATTTTTTTTTTTTTTTTTTGCAGTGCAGTACATTCATTCATTGCACATTTTTCTATATAACTTCGGAGATGCAGAGCACATTAGAAAGGCTACTGTATCAGAGCGGGAAAGAAAGTGTGCCTCGCTCCCACGCTCTTTCTGAGAGTTTTTGTGTTGTTTCCTGGACACAAACCCATGAGATCCATCAAAGAGAAGTTTTAAATCGGTTAATCTGATAAATGACGTTCATTTGATAACATCTTGCTTGATTGGAAATCCTAAATTTCCTTTAGGATTTCCAATGAGGTTGGATGCATTGATGACATGCATATTCTCATCATCGCACCTTCTGAAAATGAAAGATTACTGTATGGAATGGGAGGATGCCAGATGGAAGGATAGTCAGAGCTGTAGATATATGCCGTAACCACCACCAAAGCTGTTTATTTGGTCATCTTTATTTCCTACAAATACAAAAGCAACAGTTATTATTTTTCCTGTTGGATTTTAATATTCTTCCAATTTTGTGTATCTCCTCTTCATCTATCAGTCCAGCCTATGCCTTCTTGCTGTTGGCCCAGTAGAAGTAAAATGTTCATTTCATTAGCCTAATAAATTAAGGATTAGAGAACATTTAATTATATAAAAAAATCATTATACTAGGTGGAAACAGCTGCTGCACATTGAAATAGACACTGAATTATATTTATTTAATATGTCAAATATTTGTAGTCTACAGTCATGAACCTTTTATGCTTAAATATTTAACTGATTGAATTATGAATTTATTGTAAATTTTTAGTTTTGCCTGTGGGATACCATGAAAATTAGTATTAGTTCAATAACTTACCTTTCTGTCAGTTTTCCCCTTAAAATATAACAGTGATTAAGAATTATACATGTGTATTTACGTCTTTTTGTCAGGTGCTATTGCCTTGGTGAATCTAAGTTTTGGAGCTCCATTGATCATGGCTTTTCATAGTCGTGGTGCACGCGCTTAACTCAAGTCTGGTTCACACAGCAGGATAATTAGGCCGATTTTAGCCCCAAATCACCCCTTCCGACAATCTTAAGAATGCTCCGATTATCGTAAAATAATCTGATCAGATATTCCTGTCGTGTGTGGTGTGTTAAGACTGCTCTCGTCTGCTCGGAAGGACGTTGGGACCACTCCGATCTCAAATCGGGGATATCCAACATGTTGGATTTTTTTGGCCAGATTTCTCCTGTGTGGGGTCCCCCGGGGACAAACGAGCATGCAGCCTGTGGACTGTGGTGTGTAGCCAATCAGGGTTCTGGATCACTCATGTTCTCACTGTCCTCTTTAATAAACTCAGTCTTTATAGATTACTTTTCAGCTCTTCCTGATGCTCTGATGCTCGTCTTCACTTGTCTTCACATTTACAGCATTTATTGGAGAATTGCTTTGGGAGGAGCTTCACTGATGATGTATTCCAGTGTGGGAGGAGCTGATCTGCCAAAATCAAAAATATAAATTACTGAGTTTGTTTTTATAATAAATGACACTCCTCATCAGTAACTGATTATTAATTATTTATTTATTTATTTAATCCTAACATTATTCTGCTGCTTCATAAAATATAGAAAATAATATAAATAATTTAAATTCTTCCAAATATAAATAATGGTAAGAAAAACAGTTAAATCATAAACAGAAATAAACCAACAAATCCCCTCAGTCTGCTGACACCAATGAAATGAGCTTTAAGTGTCAATATACAGGAGATCTGAAGACATCAGCATAATAAATGAGGTGAAAACAGGAACTATTGTCATGAAATAAAGAGTGTTTTCAGCAGATCTGTTAATATTGATGAGCCTCAGACTATCAACACTCATTCAACAAGACATTCAGGATCATCAGCAGATCATCTCACTTTATTCTGAGCGTTTGCTGATAGAAACACATTATTTGAGTCAGGGTATAAAACTGCTCTACTGAAAGAAAATATTGTACTAATCTTCATCAACCACTACAGATAAATGGACTGCATTTATATAGCGCTTTCACAGACCCAATGGCCACCAAAGCGCTTTACATTTTGCCTCTCATTCACCGACGGCGGTGTCAGCCATGTAAGGCGCCACCCAGCTCGTGGGTTAGGTGTTTTGCTCATGGACACCTCGACACTTGGTCAAGTGGAACCGGGGATTGAACCAACAACCTTCCGGTTTGTAGACAATCTACATAAACCACTGAGCCACTGCCGCACTAAATTTATTATTTACATAATAAATAATAACAGCAGCATAATATGTCCACATTAAGTTTGATCTTATGATATACATACACCCCTATAAAGTAGTTAGATCATTAAAATAATAACATTTTATATGCGCAGAAACTGAAATTATCATAAAACTTTTAAAATTAAAGAGCACCACAAGCACTATTGTTCCAAGAGTAAAACGCTATTCATATTTGTTAGTATTGATTTAATGTCTCACGTGGCTCATCATAGGCTCAATGTAAAACATTTAGCAGTCTCTGT
Organism: Semotilus atromaculatus; assembly: GCA_031834385.1. Taxonomy (NCBI): domain Eukaryota; kingdom Metazoa; phylum Chordata; class Actinopteri; order Cypriniformes; family Leuciscidae; genus Semotilus; species Semotilus atromaculatus. The sequence goes on along the minus strand of JAULUF010000005.1, from coordinate 3,842,672 downwards.
TCCAGTATGGCACTTGAGATCGATTCACGTTAATTCCCTTCACAGATCTTAAACTCTGACTTTTGACTTGACGAAACAATCACACAAACAAACTCAAAATCGCTCAGGTCTGAATGAACTCCACATATTCTCATGCTCGCTGCTGCTGCACTAAATGTGTATTTCAGGAGGAAGACGCCAGAAAAGACACACAAGTATCGCTGTGATCTATGACAATAATATAGAAATGAGCCTGTCGCTTAATCAAACTATACAGTGTGTTTGATGGGTGTGTAAATATGAGAAATATCGTGAACGGCTCTCCTTACCTAAGAAGACTCGACGCTGAAACTCATTTACATTTAGTCATTTAGCAGACACCTTTATCCAAAGCGATTTACAAATTAGGACTAAATTAAGCGAGTCATCGTGAAGAGGCAAAAACGACGCAAGAAGTGCTCAAAATACACATTTCAGGCATTGTTCAGAGTAGCATTAGCCAGACAAGAGAGGATTAAAGGAAAAGGAATTTATTTGTATGTTTTTTTTAGGTTAAGTGCTCACGGAGAGATGAGTTTTCAGTTGTCTTTTTAATGTTGTCAGAGATTCTGCGTTCCGGATGAGGAGATCATTCCACCATGGAACCGTGAATGAGAATGTTCTGGAGAGTGATTCACTTTCATCTCCTCTAGATTATCATTCACCTCTACAGATGTTTCTGAAACACTTGGATCTGTGGTTTCGGTAGTTGTCACAACAGACAGAGAAGGTACAGGAGTCACATAAGATTTCAATAAATTATATTAACATGACAAACCTTTATTTTCTTTTGACGATCTGGTGTATTTAATAAATAGTTGTTATTCGGAAAACACTTTACAATCGAATAAGGTCCAGCAAACCTAGCCTGAAAAGGACTAGTCAAAACAGGTAACAATGCCAACACTTGATCACCTGCTTGAAAGTGTCTGGACTTGACTTTGTAATCAAACAACCTCTGCATCTTTCCCTGAGACTTGGCTAACTTTCGTAGAGCAAAAGCTCTAGCTTCGTAGAGTCGATAACGGAAACTACTTACACAGTCAAAAAATTTTCAGGAGGGTCAAAAGTCATCCACTCATCTGCCAGGACAGCAATAGGGGTCCAAACACTAACTTATTAGGGCTAAAACCTATGCTCTCATGTACAACCTCACGAATAGCTATCAACATCCAAGGAAGTCCTTCCTCCCAGTCACAGTCAAGTTTGACACAATAAGACCTCAAAAGTGACTTAAGATGGAATCTTTCCAGACCTTTCCTCTTCCAGACTTTGAGGGTCATAAGCACTTGAGATATTATGTTTAACTGTAAGTTGTCGCATGACCTTAGAGAAGTTTCGGCACATAAAATTCGAGCCCTGGTCAGACTGAATGGTTTTTGGAATGCCAAAAATAGACATGAAACTTGTTAAAGCCTTTAAAATAGCTTTAGAAGTAATTGATCTCAGAGGATAAGCTGCAGGGTAACGTGTAGTCTGACATTACAGTGAGTAAATAAGCATGTCCAGCCTTAGGCAAAGGCAAAGGCAAGTTTATTTATATAGCACATTTCATACACAGTGGTAATTCAAAGTGCTTTACATAGAAGAAATTAAAATAATCAAAAGAAACAAGAATAATTAAAACTGTTTAGAATAAAGTAATTAAAATAATCAAAAGAAATAAGAATAATTAAAACTGTTTAGAATAAAAAATAAAATACAGTACAAACAGTCGGACGAACAGTGGCACAGTGCTCATTCAGTAAATGCACAGCTAAACAGAAGTGTTTTGAGTCTGGATTTGAATGTGACTACTGTAGGAGCACATCTGATCTCTTCTGGAAGCTGGTTCAACTGCGGCTGGTATAGTAGCTAAAAGCAGACTCTCCATGTTTACACAGCAAAATCCCCAGTGTACATATGTACACTCTCTGTGTACATATAGGTCCAACTACAGGGTGTTAAAAATGAACACTGAAGCAGTGTTGAAGTTAATGAGATAATTAAGTGATTATTAAGTGATGATTGGCCATTAGTGGTGACACCTGATGATAAGAAATCATTGAAGGAAAGAGAAACAACAAGAACAGAAAAAAGAGAAACAAAAGAACTACTGACTTCGAGCCATTACACATTGTTGCACTTATTATTACCAGTGTGACTTTATTTCTGTCATACATCTACACACGTTCTTATTTATATTTAACTGAAGTTTAGATGGTGATGTTTTATGGAATGTTTCGTTTCATGTCACCATTATGGTGATCAGTGTTTGATTTGGTTGGGCTCTTGACCCTTATCCTTTTAACATTAGTTTATCTCTTACTGCTCCAGCTCTGTGTTTATAAAGCACATGTGTTACTGCAAGAGAAGCTGTGAGCTGGGCTGTGTTTCACGAAAGCATAGCAAGCCTGATTTGATCGTATAGACCTGTTGCAATTGTTCTACGCTCACATTAGACTTAAAATGCTTTTGGAAAACACAGCCCTGGTTATTATGATTATGGTTGAATGATGAAGTTACAATCCTGTAATGATATGATTTACTCAATCACCATTAAAACATGTATAACTATTTTTTTTATAGTTTTTAATTCCAGCAGTGCATTAATAATCTGAAGGATTTAAAATCCCACACAGACATCAAGAATCTACATATGAATCTCAACAATGGTGAGAATCACACAAATGCTTCATGATGGGAGCCACCAATCAAAATGCATCCATGGCTCCCATCATGCATTGCAGCATGAATAAATTATGCAGCTGAATTGTCCTGTAATTTTCATTGTTTTTTCCTGTTTGTTTTTATTTTGCTATTGTTTTGTTATGACTTTAATGGCTTGTTTTGTGATGTTCAGAGTTGATCTGTTTGTCACTAGTTTGTTTTTTTGAGATTCATATGCTGACTCTTGATGTGTGGGTGTCTAAACAATAGTTTTAGTGCACACAGACTTTTCAAAATTGTTCATATTGCTGTTGGATCTCAAACTGTAAACTTTAAGGACTACAATTACCAATATTAAAATGCAACATCAAGCATATAGTCAAAGACTTAGACTCTAAATGACATCAATGTTGATCATTTCATGATGATAATGTCATCATCACAACATATTGTCAGCAAGTTTTCTCATGCAGTAACAAATGTGCTTTATAATCACAATGTTGGAAGTTAGAGAAAAACTAATAATAAAAACTGTAAAGGGTCAAGAGCCCAACTAAAGCAAACACTGACCACCAATGGTGACATGAAATGAAACATTCCATAAAACATTACCGTCTAAACTTCTGTTGAATCTCAATAACTTTTGTAGATGTATGACAAAAATAAAGTTCAACTGGTAATAATAAGTGCAATAATGTGCAATGGCTCGAAGTCAGTAGTTGTTCTTGTTGTTTCTCTTTCCTTCAATGATTCTTCTTATTATCATCAGGTGTCACCACTTATGGCCAATCATCACTTAATTAACTAAATAACACTGCTTCAGTGTTCCTTTTTAACACTCTGTAGTTAGACCTATATGTACACCGAGTGTTAATTTAACACTGGGGATTTTGCTGTGCACTGGATCAGAATGGGGTCTAAGCGATTGTGGTGTTCAGTTCTTGGGTGTAATAACGAACACAGCCGTCATTTTGATGTTCCTAAATTCAAACCGCTGAAGACAGTGGCTGAGTTTTGCTTATGATGGGAATATTCCCCACGATCAACGTCAATGCGTTCATGTTGCGCGAATCATTTCTCACCAGACTGCTTTTTAGACGAGGGTCATTGTAAAGCTTGTTTAGCTAAGAAGCTGCTCCTGAAAAAAGAATCTGTACCAACTATTCTTGTTCCTGCTGCACCTCCTGAAGAAGTGAGTGTAACGTTTTATTAACCCTTAAAATTTAATCAGTGCAAATCGCTTGTACGCTTCACGATGAATAATGTTTACACTCAGGGTACATTACGGCATGTTTTCTAAGTAATGTTACGACATTCTCAATATAATTCATAATCCCACGTTTATAATGAACAACGCGTTATGGTTATTGTGTTATTAAAAACTGTGTACGCAGGTGTTAAAGTTAACGTGCTAACACTAAGTTACACCTGGTTTACTTGTATGTTACTGATTAAGAAGTAAAATGTAAAAAAAAAACTGTTATAACTGCATGAAGATGAATGGTAACACAATACTGGGCAAAATACTGGGAAATACTGGGAAAAATAACGGCAAAATACTGTTTACATCTTGCAAATACATATGATTCAAGAATATGAATACTCTAATTTATGTTATCTGGATCACTTTTTGAACCATAACTAAGTAATTAACGCGCTAGTTTTCATACAGAATAAATATGTAACATAATTAGGTACTTTAGTTATTATTATTAACACAATAACGTAACACATGCAGGCTACGTTTCGCAACACTGAGAATGATAAATAAACGCCTGTTTCTCCAGACACGCGCTTATCAGTAACGTTAACTGTTAAATTAACGTTAATCCACAAATCACAGAACTTTCATAATCACTAAGCCTGCCATAGCAATTTTTATTTTATTTATATTTATTGTTCAGCATTACTTAAGCATTTTATCATTTGTATGGCAGAATGATGTGTTCCTCTTATCTGAGTGACCATGATGGAGTATTTTAAGATAATCCATGCGATTGCGATTACTGCTGTCCCGTGTGATTATCAAATCCAGATAATTAACTCAATACAATATTTAACCTTTCCACATCCACCCCAGCGCGTTTACCTTCAGGAGTAGAAGTACTGTGACTACAGCCTACTGTCCTCGCTTATGAACTCAGTCAGACGGCGGCCGCGGGAGCTGAAGGGGGATCGAGCGGGATCCTTTATTGCTGTCGATTTTTAGTCTCTTTTTCATGATAGGCCTTACACATCTGTCAATCATCCGCGCTTGCTATGTGGGGAATGAACCCAGCGCTATGACTGGTTGAACTCTTCTTTTACGGTTGCTTGATTTGAGGACTGCGCGTGAACAGAGGCGCATCACCAGGTTTTTGCGTAGTTTAGAGTGACAAATCGTACCAGCGTACTTAGAGGTCAAAATGCGTGGCCGCTACGCAAAATGCGTATGGGTTGGCAGGTCTGTGTATAAAATGAACCAGCAGTCAGGATTTTGATATAGACTTTTCACAGCAGTTTTATTTATTATAAGTCCCTTCCATATGGACACATAAAAGAAACCTTATAATCAAAAATAACAAAATAAAACAACCCAGGCAGTAAGTTACACTGATGTACAAGTGGAGTGAAGAAATTAATAATACTCCAATTAAACAATTCATTCACCACAGCATTTACCTATAGCCTATGTGACACACACACACACACACACCAAACCACTGCATCCACTAAGAGTAAACACAACAGTGCGCCCACTGCCCCTCGAGTGCAACCGAAAACCTAAAAAGATTGCACGCGCACACACACACAAACACGTTTCTGTTCATTAGGAGGACTATTTTTTCAAACCAGTTTTTTGCAACACTAAACAGTTACCACTTTCCACTTGTGGTAGAAAGATGTAGTAAATCTTAAAAAAAAAATCCTATTTGAGATATACAACACTAATCTCACTTCAAAATTACAATAAACACATCAGACCTCAAAATAAAATAACCTGACAACATGCTGTATTAAGAGGACAAACGATAATGAGGTACTTGGCTCCGCCTATGACTAAGCTCTGTGTATTAAAGGGTCAAACATGGATAAATGGAAAATATCATCAAATGGAACCTTAAACAAACACAAGTGGACTGTGTGATACAGGTCCTTCACTTAAGTAGAGGAACAAACACTCTATGCTAAACATCAGATGTATCTTTGGTTTCCTGACAAGGAGCTTCTTCCTCCCCCCTCTCCCACCTTCCCACTCTCCCACTTCCCTCCCTCACACCTACCTTTAGGAGCAGTTAGGACTCGTTTGACAGCCCTCCCAAGAGACTGCTTACTCTTGTATGCCGGGACAAGAGCCCTTTGTACATCTAAATTTTGAAGTTTTAAACGGAGTCTCCTTTTCCTTTGTCTCTCTTTTGCAAGAGTGCAAACTCTTTCTTTCTCCTCATTAGTTTGCAGAGTTTTTTTTCTGGCCCTTTCCTCTCTCTTTCTTTTTCTCTCCTTTTCTTTGTAGTTTTCATCATTTTTGTGCCTTTCCCTGAAAACTTTCTGACGTTTAGCATTGGACATAGCAACATTAAGGGATGAAGAATTACTGAAACTCTTCCCACATTGATTGCATACATGTGGCTTCTCTCCTGTATGAACTCTCATGTGACTCTTAAGAGATTTTTTGTCTGTGAATCTCTTCCCACACTGATCACACAACGACTTCTCTCCGGTATGAACTCTTATGTGAATCTCAAGATATCGTTTGGTTGTGAAACTCTTCCCACACTGAATGCAGGTGAAAGATTTATTGGCTCTTCTTTTCTTTAAAAATGCCTTTTTAGTCTTTGAGCGACTCCAGGGTTTTTCTCCAGGTTTGACATGATGTTTCTCCTCCACTTCTCTCAGTTCTTCTCTCTCCTCCTTCACTTCACTCAGTTCTTCTCTCTCCTCCTTCACTTCTCTCAGTTCTTCTCTCTCCTCCTTCACTTCTCTCAGTTCTTCTCTCTCCTCCTCCACTTCACTCAGTTCTTCTCTCTCCTCCTTCACTTCTCTCAGTTCTTCTCTCTCCTCCTCCACTTCACTCAGTTCTTCTCTCTCCTCCTCCACTTCTCTCAGTTCTTCTCTCTCCTCCTCCACTTCACTCAGTTCTTCTCTCTCCTCCTTCACTTCTCTCAGTTCTTCACTCTCCTCCTTCACTTCACTCAGTTCTTCTCTCTCCTCCTTCACTTCACTCAGTTCTTCTCCCTCCTCCTTCACTTCACTCAGTTCTTCTCTCTCCTCGCTCTCTTCCATCAGGTCTGAAATTAAAGAAAATTATTAATTTTAATGTTTCAGTACATCAAAATTATTCAAAGAGAGAAATATAAAGTGAAAGGACATGAAAGTTAGCCCTGATGTAATGGTAGAAAGTAGACAACAACAATAAAATATTATGATAATTTGATGCCTCTTTATAAATTGATTATATGTCCTTGAATCTTTCCATGCATGAGGAAAAGTTCTCTTCCAATTATTATTTAAAAAAATGGGCACGCATCCCATGTTTCTTTAGCAAGAAATATTAAATATATTTGATCAATGACACAATTGACCGTTCACAAAGACCCGTCAAAATATTCGGTACTTCGGTACCAAGTCGGTACTAAAAAAATGTAAACGTCACGGTACCAAGTTCCAGTGGTACCGAGTACCCGGTCAAACCCGGTTCTGGATGCGCATGCATGCACGAAGAGCGTGAAGTTCATGGCGAGACATGGCGGCCGGCGGCGCTGCTGATGTGGCGGCTGTAAATCCACTTGTTGATAAGAAAGGAGGAAAGAGCCATGTGTGGAAATATTTCGGATTTGCGGCTGATTTCTCCGCTCTACATTATCCCTTACATACTCTGCTTGTCTCTGTGTGCAGACTGATCTCATGAAATGGCATATGTATGACACGCCAATTCGTATTTCCATTTTTGCCATGCTATCAACACGCATAATCGCTTTTCAGCATGTTTATCAACGCCGTTGACTTAACAGGGAACTACACTGCGACCAAAATGGTCGCATATGCGACCTTTTGAAATGCCATTGCGACCATAATTTTTAATGGGTCGCAAATGTATCACTGATTATTTTTGTACCTACCTAATGTTTTAGGCTATGAAGTGCGCGCGCCCTCACACAAACACTGTTCCCACAATAACTGCTTCCCCAGCTCAAGCTGTGAATGTAGATCACGCGTGCCCACTACGAAGTACGCACGTCTACACATAAGCACTGCAAACACGGTTTCAAGCGGGATGTGTAATGAGTGTAGTTCACGCGCCCATAGCAAAATGAGCGCGCCTACACATAAACACGACCAACGAGCCGTCAACTCTCTCCCCACACACGCAGCGACATAATAAATGTAGAAAGCATGCCCACATTGACGTGCGTGCCACTATATATAAAAACTGTCCCCGTAGTACCAGTTCCTCACTGTATTGTATTTTACGGGTGTAACGATACACGTATTTGTTTGAACCGCTCGGTACGAGGCATTCGGTTCGGTACGCATACAAACCGAACGATTCGTTGGACCATTTTTCCTGTCGACCAAAATCCGCGCTGGCGCGACCACCATAAAGTTGCACAACATCAAATGGCAAACGTAATGAAAGCGGAACGAAACTGCGCTATAATTTTGTGCTTCACGGATCACTTATCAGTTTGGACCATCAATGTCAGTGCAGCGCGAGCCGAATGCCTTCATCAAGCACACAGCACAGCGCTAAGAGATCCAGTAAAGAAAGCATTTGAATTCGCCACTGCACTGAAGTAATAACATCACTGCGAGATCTAGTGAGAATCATTCACATTTCTCTGTTATTAACAGATCAAACAGCGCTGACGTGGAACCAAGAGAAACATTATGCCATGAATGAACTAGTTATAGGCTTTAAGTTCACAGATCAGCAACATTCACCATGGATTTAATATAGTAACACACTAAAACTGTAACCATGGAAGTTTGGCAGAAATAGTAAAATGCTTTCAGGTAGGTCTACATCACATTTTTTTCCAGCACTTCAAAACTCAAATATTATCATATTTATTTTTAATGTGTTATTTTTAATGTGATGATGACCAAAACATTATTTGTTCATACTTCAAAGATGACCCCCATTTATAAAACTAAAAGTTTTATGATGTAGGAAAACTCACACTTATTAAAAAATTTTTTTTTTTTAATAAATAGGACATTTCTCTGGCATTTCTTTATTTTTGCTGTATCGAAAACGTACCGACCGTGACATCACTGTATCGAATCGAACCGAACCGAATTTTGTGAACCGTTACACCCCTAACCTATTTTAAAGAAAACAAGAAGGCATGTGGTTAAAAAGATGGCAAGTAAAATAAACAGCACATCTGTATGCAATACAGTTTCATTATTGTTTATTATTATCCAGAGCGGCTTACTATAAATAATTTGTGCGACCAAATCATGTTTTGCGCCAGTAACTGAAAAAGTTAGTCGCGCAAGTGCCACCAGTGGAAAAGGTTAGTGTAGTTCCCTGCTTAACGTTACATTACTGTATATATAAATACATGACCTACCCCAACCCCGTCCCTAAACCTACCCGTCACTGGGGTTAATAGCATTTATGACTCTTTCCCTACCATCCTAGGAAAAAAAATATCGCTCCCCAGATGTATATATTTATTTTGCTTCGTTTCGCTCTGACATTTAACGGCGTACACATACACGCAGAATCACTCGGACATTTAATGGCGTAGTCATACACGCAAATGATGACGGTTCGTTTCAGCGTGGACATACACGCGGATAGCTGAAAATGCGTATAGATAACACGCCACTTGATTTGAAAGTGGCGTACATGTTTACGCAAAGTCATGATGTCCTGTTGCTGTGTGAATGAATGGCGCAGACGCGCGGTTTCATTTCATGTTACTCACACACACATACACACACACACATAGACATACTAGTGACGCTCGCACTGTTTTCATGAGCATTTTACCGTTTCATTTGAGAAAAACTATCGTCATATCATACACACACAGCAACTCAAAAGGTCTTCACGGCAAACCGTCAAAATAAAAAGTTCCGTTTAACTGAAATAAATGGACAGAAATAATTATATTAGGCTACTGTACAATAGATTTAGCTACGTCTCCATTCAATAAAAATACTACTACTAATACTAATAATAATAATGTGTGCATAGAAGGTTTCTTATTTTTCACTTGATTTTTTTTATAAGCAACATTTCTCAGTATCATCAATATTTTTGTTTAAACAGCATGCAGTCTTTAATGCTTCCATAAATTTACGTCATAAAGTCATTTAATTTAATTTAATTATTTTATTTTTCAAAATTTAAATAAATTGGATAAATAGTTCAAACTCATTTTGCTGTGGCACCGAAATTGGTACCGAGAACCGAAATGTTTTAATGGTATCGGTACCGACTACTGGAATTTTGGTACCGTGACATCCCTAGTCACTATGTGTGACAAGCTACGCCGTTCTCACACACACACCATGTTCTCACGCAGTGAAAAATACATTGCGGAGCAGAGAGAAGACTGACAACACGCTGACAGGCAGGACAGACCAGGCAGGGCCGGCTTTGCCGACAGGCGACACAGGCGGCCGCCTGGGGCGCCATCTGCTGGACGGGGCGCAAAATTGCAGAATAAAAAAAAAAAAGTTAATTAAATGTTATGAAAGCTGCGCACACGCTGTACACTTTTACTGTGCACTGTCCACACACTGCTTGTATTTGTCCATTTCTTTTACTAGATTATACAATCCTAAAAAACGACTGAGTCACTCTGACTGACAGGCAGCTGTCAAACTCACGCGCGTTGCTCAGCAACCGGGAGTGGCGCGAAAACATCTGACAGCTGGTTTTAGCGCTTTAAATGCGATTTAAACGCCCCTTGGCGGTGGAGTAGGCGCCCTCATAAGATTTCATCATAGAATTTTGACAGGGGACCCCCCTCCAATAATATCGCGAGTGGGCGCGGGCGCCGTTAGCGCTGAGCAAACAGGCACGAGTAGTGAGTTGTCGTCGAAAAAGATGGACAAAGCAAAAAAGCGGCCGGGGGCTAAAATAGAAATAGCCCATTCGTTTTGTTTTGCTTAATCGGCGGCGCTGGGTTTTTATTTTATGGGTATTATTATGGGATTAATATTATAACTATTATTATGTAATGTAGACAGACACAAACTAAAAGAGGTTTGATTTTTTTCTTTGTTTAATTTGAACACTTAATATGGGTTGGAGCTTTTAATTTTGAACTCTCAAAGTGCACCAGATTGATGAATTTAACATTAAAATGAGATTAAAATTAATCTCGCCTAGGGCAACCAAAGGGCTAGAGCCGGCCCTGAGACCAGGTTACTTTTGGGTTACTTTTTCTAAGAAATTTAAACAATAAATACAGTTTTGTGGCTCTTTAATGTGTCGTGACAGATCGCTGTAGAACATCAGTTAAAGCTGCTCGTAAACCGATCATCTCTTCTTCTAGATCAAATCAACTAAACATGAATGAACAGAAGGAATGTTGTTTTAACCACGGAAAGGCGTCAGTACACTCCGTTTTTCAAGTTCAAATCCTCCCATGTCAATCTAATATCTCTCCTGACTGCCTTGTTGGACAAAATGGCGGATGACGAAGTATGATTGGTCAGATCACCTGTCAATTAAGCTCCCTGCAAACGGTCAATTATATAACATGATATTATCATTAAAATACTGCCATATTCTGACACCAACTTTGAGATTGATATTTATTTTACTAAAAACGTTGTAATTATTAATGGCCGTTCACACTAGACTTTTCCTTCATGCACATGTGAAAGTGGGACACCAGAAACACAAGCTCAAGTGAACAACCCTGTGAGAAATAACAAACGTTTAGCATTCAAGTGGAGTGGATTGTTTATTTTTAATTATTAGTTATGTTGAATTTATGTTTGTAAAAAAGCTGCCGCAGAATGTGACATTATTTCACAACCATTTTAGTGTCTGTGGAAATTTCACACGCTCAAAGAGAGGCTTTAACTAGCTTTAAATGACCTATTTGTATTATTTTCTGTGTAATACATGTTTCACTCAACCCTGTTACTCCTCACATGATTTTATTACTTTTAAAACCAGAGCATTTCTTAAAAATGTGACACCATCTGATTATCAAATTATCATAATATTCATCAAACCTGTTACCAAAGTTACTGTAAGAAGAATCTCTATAACTATGAATAACTTGTATGATATTTGACAAATACAACTTTATCAATAACTTGGTGTTTACTGATTATTCCAACAACAACAACAACAACAAAATGTGTACAGTATGTTAAAAACGACTAAACTTCTGGTAACGTTGTTGCAAATTGGGAACCAGATATAAAAATAAATGTAAAATAAAACAGTTAAAATAGTATTTAGCTTGATCTGATGTTAACAATAAAAATGTCTCAAACCTCCCTTTACTGACCATTTGTTGAAGAAGAAAAAACACAATTCTGTGCCATTTCATAGTTGAACTGTTTATCTAAATGTGATGAAGTGCTTGAATGTTTGTAACATGAATGTTCTTCAGCATCATGAATGAATGAAGAATAAACAACACCAACCTCTTTGTTCTTCAGGATCTTCAGTGTGTTTCATTCTGCAGGGTTCTGGATCACTCATGTTCTCACTGTCCTCTTTAATAAACTCAGTCTTTACAGATTTCAGCTCTTCCTGATGCTCTGATGCTCGTCTTCACTTGTAGCTGATGAGAAAATTCCAGTGTTTATTGGAGAATTCCAGTGGGAGGAGCTTCACTGATGATGCGACTTCTGTGGGAGGAGTTTCAGTGATGATGTATTCCAGTGTGGGAGGAGCTGATCTTCCAAAATCAAAAATTTCAATTACTGAGTTTGTTTTTATAATAAATGACACTAAGCATATGTCTGTCTATCTTGTACAGTAACTGATGCCATTCATTAATTATTTGTATTACTTATTATCTAGAAAGAAATAAACAAATATAAATAATTGTAATTCTTCCAAGTATAAATAATGGTAAGAAAAACACTTAAAAATCATAAACACAGAAATAAACGTACAGAGTAACCAACAATTACCCTCAGTGAAATACGTTTTAAGTGTCAATTTACAGGAGATGTGAAGACATCAGCATAATAAATGAGGTGAAAACAGGAACTATTGTCATGAAATAAAGAGTGTTTTCAGCAGATCTGTTAATATTGATGATCCTCAGACTATTAACACTCATTCAACAAGACATTCAGGATCATCAGCAGATCATCTCACTTTATTCTGAGTGTTTGCTGTTAGAAACACATTGTGAGTCAGGATACACGATAAAAGCCTATAAAACTGCTCTACTGAAAGAAAATACTGTTGCTTCTCACAACATGACAAGGATAAAACATAAACAAACACAAAAGGTATTCATCTTAAATAACCACCTCATCTAATAACTACAGCAGCATTATATCAATATCTAAAATATATTTTGATTTTATAGTAACTAGATTAATTGCACTAATGTTATTCAAAATTGACAATTATCCTAAAAACTCAATATAAACTCAATGTGAAATTTTTAGTCGCATCTGTTCCAGTATTAAGTAGACATTTTATTTGTTAACATAAACCAGCAGCAGCATTAATTTCCCTCACAGATCTCAAACTTTGTCTTTTAACTTGGCATTCAGTAGTTCTCACTGCAATCATCGAGACAATCACACAAACGAACACACACTCGCTCAGGTCTGAATGAACTCCACATATTCTCCTCATGCTCGCTGCTGCAGCACTAAATGTGTATTTCAGGAGGAAGACGCCAGAAAAGACGCACAAGTATCGCTGTGATCGATGACAACAATACAGAAAAGAGCCTGTCGCTTAATCAAACTGTATAAAGAGAGTTGATGGTTGTGTAAATATGAGAAATACCGTGAACTGCTCTCCTTACCTCAGAAGACTCGACGCTGAAACTCGATGAGGGAAAATATATTTTAATAATGTAAGTAACAAACAAATCTGATCTGCCAACGATGTGAAAATAGTACAAATATAACGGCAACAGCAACACTTTAGATAGATTCCCATCAATTCCCCTTACAGATCTCAAACTTTAACTTGACATTCAGTAACAGTTCTCACTCCAAACATCGAGACAATCACACAAACGAACACACACTCGCTCAGGTCTGAATGAACTCCACATATTCTCCTCATGCTCGCTGCTGCTGCACTAAATGGGTATTTCAGGAGGAAGACGCCAGAAAAGACGCACAAGTATCGATGTGATCGATGAAAACAATACAGAAATGAGTCTGTCGCTTAAACAAACGTATAAAGTGTGTGTGATGGTTGTGTAAATATGAGAAATACCGCGAACTGCTCTCCTCACCTCAGAAGACTCTTCTTCTTCATTCTTTATTGGCGGCTTGAATTAGCGCCATCTGTTGTGAGTTTTGGGTCAGAGACACATTTTACTCCTTTTTTCATGTAATGCAAATGATAACGAGGAAGCAAACACTTTTTCACTTTTATTTCAAAAAGTAGACCTCCAGAAATTACATATTTCTTTATTACAACTTTGATTACAAAATATAACAAAATTATTAACAATGTCAATGTCATCAGAATACAAATTAGAAAAGTTAACGGTGACTAGCAGAAAACTGAAAAAGAAAAGAAAAAAAAAGAAGATAGAGAGAAAGACCATGAGGGTAAGATGTTAAACTATACATCAATTACATTGTACATATTAAAATTCTTACAAATACTTGCTTTCATATTTACTGAAGATGTAGGCCTAATTGTAGTAAGATGTATTTTAAATTCTTTCAAAAACAGAAAAAAAATTGTTTGTTAATTAGTAAACTTACATTAATTTATAACAAAGCAAGTCAAATATTTCTGAGCTGAAAGATCATCCGAAACAACAGTCAAATATGAAATTTGAATATTAAACCTCTGGTATGTCTGAAATAAAAGGCAAAACAAAAGATGCACTATTTTAATCTAACTGAAAATGTCCTCATAGCAATATCAATGATTGAAGCATCAGAGTTGCTCTACAATACTTGATTTACACATTAAGCTGTAAACGCACAGACTTTATGTTTTTATTTTAGAAGCAACTTTTCCCAGTTCAACTCCTATATCTGGTATTTTGCTTTTAAAAACAGCAACATGTTTAATTGTTTAAGAACAGAACAACCTTTAATTTAAATAACATATTAGGCCTAGTAAATGTTGAAATTAATATTAAGTAATAAATAAATTATGTTCATTCTTATTTCATGGTAAGCTACGCTTGCTAAGGTAGTTAACTAATGTCAACTAATGAACCTTATTGTAAAGTGTTATGTTTTTTTTACATAAAATTATACCATTTTTAGCAGTTAAGCTGTTTTTTTTAACACACTGCTGTACAGCTGTACAAAAAATGTGTATTATTTTATAACCATGTAAACTAATTAAAACATTGCAGATTACACCAATAGGCTACTCTTATATGCACTGTTGAGCGTGCTCTCGCACACACTCGGTCTCTCTCGCACACTATCGACCGTGCTCTCGGACACACTCGGCCTCTCTCTCGCACTGTCGAGCGGCTCTCGGACACACTCGGTCTCTCTCACACACTATCGACCGTGCTCTCGGACACACTCGGTCTCTCTCGTGCACTGTCGAGCACACTCTCGGACACACTCGGTCTCTCTCACGCACTGTCGAGCACGCTCTCGGACACACTAGGTCTCTCTCTCGCACTGTCGAGCACGCTCTCGGACACACTCGGTCTCTCTCTCGCACTGTCGAGCGGCTCTCGGACACACTCGGTCTCTCTCACACACTATCGACCGTGCTCTCGGACACACTCGGTCTCTCTCGTGCACTGTCGAGCACACTCTCGGACACACTCGGTCTCTCTCACGCACTGTCGAGCGTGCTCTTGGACACACTCGGCCTCTCTCGTGCACTGTCGAGCGCACTCTCGGACACACTCGGCCTCTCTCACGCACTGTTGAGCGTGCTCTTGGACACACTCGGTCTATCTCGTGCACTGTTGAGCGCACTCTCAGACACACTCGGTCCATCTCGTGCACTGTCGAGCGCGCTCTCAGACATACTCGTCTCTCTCGTACACTGTCGAGCACACTCTCAGACACACTCGGCCTCTCTCGTACACTGTCGAGCGTGCTCTCGGACACACTCGGCCTCTCTCGTGCACTGTCGAGCGTGCTCTCGGACACACTCGGTCTCTCTCACGCACTGTTGAGCGTGCTCTTGGACACACTCGGTCTCTCTCGTGCACTGTCGAGCACACTCTCGGACACACTCGGTCTCTCTCACGCACTGTCGAGCACGCTCTCGGACACACTCGGTCTCTCTCTCGCACTGTCGAGCGGCTCTCGGACACACTCGGTCTCTCTCACACACTATCGACCGTGCTCTCGGACACACTCGGTCTCTCTCGTGCACTGTCGAGCACACTCTCGGACACACTCGGTCTCTCTCACGCATTGTCGAGCGTGCTCTTGGACACACTCGGCCTCTCTCGTGCACTGTCGAGCGCACTCTCGGACACACTCGGCCTCTCTCACGCACTGTTGAGCGTGCTCTTGGACACACTCGGTCTATCTCGTGCACTGTCGAGCGCACTCTCAGACACACTCGGTCCATCTCGTGCACTGTCGAGCGCGCTCTCAGACATACTCGTCTCTCTCGTACACTGTCGAGCACACTCTCAGACACACTCGGCCTCTCTCGTACACTGTCGAGCGTGCTCTCGGACACACTCGGCCTCTCTCGTGCACTGTCGAGCGGCTCTCGGACACACTCGGTCTCTCTCACACACTATCGACCGTGCTCTCGGACACACTCGGTCTCTCTCGTGCACTGTCGAGCACACTCTCGGACACACTCGGTCTCTCTCACGCACTGTCGAGCACGCTCTCGGACACACTCGGTCTCTCTCTCGCACTGTCGAGCGGCTCTCGGACACACTCGGTCTCTCTCACACACTATCGACCGTGCTCTTGGACACACTCGGCCTCTCTCGTGCACTGTCGAGCGCACTCTCGGACACACTCGGCCTCTCTCACGCACTGTTGAGCGTGCTCTTGGACACACTCGGTCTATCTCGTGCACTGTCGAGCGCACTCTCGGACACACTCTGCCTCTCTCACGCACTGTTGAGCGTGCTCTCGGACACACTCGGTCTCTCTCACACACTATCGACCGTGCTCTTGGACACACTCGGCCTCTCTCGTGCACTGTCGAGCGCACTCTCGGACACACTCGGCCTCTCTCACGCACTGTTGAGCGTGCTCTTGGACACACTCGGTCTATCTCGTGCACTGTCGAGCGCACTCTCAGACACACTCGGTCCATCTCGTGCACTGTCGAGCGCGCTCTCAGACATACTCGTCTCTCTCGTACACTGTCGAGCACACTCTCAGACACACTCGGCCTCTCTCGTACACTGTCGAGCACGCTCTCGGACACACTCGGCCTCTCTCGTGCACTGTCGAGCGTGCTCTCGGACACACTCGGTCTCTCTCACGCACTGTTGAGCGTGCTCTTGGACACACTCGGTCTCTCTCGTGCACTGTCGAGCGCACTCTCGGACACACTCGGCCTCTCTCGCACACTGTCGAGCGCGCTCTCAGACACACTCGGTCTCTCTCGTACACTGTCGAGCGCGCTCTCGGACACACTCGGCCTCTCTCACAGACACACTCGCGTTTGCCTCGCTTTTGTCCAGTCCAGCGCCTCATAAACACACACCATAGAAAAAAATTTGCAGGTCCTATGGCTGAGAGAGAGAGCCTACTCGGATGAAAAACGCTTCTGTGAGCTCAATTATTGTAACGCCGCATTTTATTGTCAGTAACGGTAACGGAGGAAACAGTCATTAGTTTGATTACTCGTTACTGAAAAAAATAACGCTGTTTATTTATAACGCCGTTATTCCCATCAATGCATATCATGTGCACGTAAAAACTAATTTTCGTGTATAAATTGCACGATAAACACAATGTGTGCAATAGAGACGCATTTAGTGTGCTCCAGACTAGTTTTCTGTGCTTTCTTATTTGCTACCCACCCAAAACTATTTATACTTCCATAGACATATTCCCAACAGTTTTCCAGTACCTGTTTAACTGGATGTCTTTCATCATGTGCTTTTACATTGATCCAGTATCTCATTCTTAACTTTGTCCCACAAACTTCTACTAGCATTTCTCCCATCTCAACTTGAGGTCCAGAGCAATAAAACAGGTGTTGCTGCTTTAACTGACTGTGCATGAGAGGAGAGGATAGAAGAGACCCATGAAAGAAATCTTGTGAAGTACCAATCACTCAACCAACAGTACCAACAGGTGGGATGGCGGGCATGGAACTTGCCAGTGGAAGTAGGCTGCCGAGGATTTCCTGGGCAGTCACTTTGGAGTGCCCTGTCCAGACTTGGAATAAGAGGTCCCAGCAGCAGACGGCTTATGGCGAATATCACAAGAAGAGCAGAGACAGCATCGAGATGGCTGTGGCTGAAGCGCTGTGAGCGATGGAACAACCCATAGGGTAGGGAGGGAACATAAAAGAGGACTGGCAGTGGAGCCCAAGGGGCCGAGGGGGCTACTCCAGGACGCTGGGGTTAGCTGTCAAGCCCTCTGGAGGTGTTGTGGGTTAATTGATGAAACACTGTTGAAGGACACGCGAACATGCAAATTTTAATTTATGCTTGCAAACTTATGTACACTTTCACAAATCTTACCCTGCACATGCAATGCTTTATGGCATCATATTACCTTCAGATGAGAGCCATCCAAAACATTCTAACCCGAGGACAAATGTATTTAAAATGTTGCAAATTCCCAAATATGCAAATTCCTAGACAATGTATCTTTAATTAGGCCAAAATCAAACAGGTAATTTTCTCCAAGTAGAGATTGTGTTGAATAAATGTGTTTGTGCCACACAAAATTCCTAAATGTTATTGTCTTGATAATGTAAGGTATCTGGGTCAGGTTTTGGGGAATATGTATTCAATAAATAATAATGAATAATTATTCATACGGGTTTGAACCAGATAACTATCATTCTAAATAATATATGTTCCCTGCATCTGGCTAAAGGATTATTAGGAACACCTGTTCAATTTCTCATTAATGCAATTATCTAATCAACCAATCACATGGCAGTTGCTTCAATGCATTTAGGGGTGTGGTCCTGGTCAAGACAATCTCCTGAACTCCAAACTGAATGTCAGAATGGGAAAGAAAGGTTTATTTAAGCAATTTTGAACTTGGCATGGTTGTTGGTGCCAGACGGGACGGTCTGAGTATTTCACAATCTGCTCAGTTACTGGGATTTTCATGCACAACCATTTCTAGGGTTTACAAAGAATGGTGTGAAAAGGGAAAAACATCCAGTATGCGGCAGTCCTGTGGGCGAAAATGCCTTGTTGATGCTAGAGGTCAGAGGAGAATGGGCCGACTGATTCAAGCTGATAGAAGAGCAACTTTGACTGAAATAACCACTTGTTACAACCGAGGTATGCAGCAAAGCATTTGTGAAGCCACAACTCGCACAACCTTGAGGCGGATGGGCTACAACAGCAGAAAACCCCACCGGGTACCACTCATCTCCACTACAAATAGGAAAAAGAGGCTACAATTTGCAAGAGCTCACCAAAATTGGACAGTTGAAGACTGGAAAAATGTTGCCTGGTCTGATGAGTCTCGATTTCTGTTGAGACATTCAGATGGTAGAGTCAGAATTTGGCGTAAACAGAATGAGAACATGGATCCATCATGCCTAGTTAATTGCATTAATGAGAAATTGAACAGGTGTTCCTAATAATCCTTTAGGTGAGTGTATAATGTATATAGACAATAAACCACAAAGGATTATAATTAATTGCCTATGTACAGATATTTTACAGACAGGTTAAAATTAGCTCAATTGTATATCAATACTCAATCAAAACGGGTTATAATTAAATATTAATATATCAATAATGTCTATCATAGATCAATTCTAAGGATACCCCTTTTGGAATTAATTTAATATCGAACAATCTGTTTGTCCAGCAAACTTATCGTGCAATCTTTAACAACTCTTACAGAGAAATTATCCTTAGAGACTCGCAGGAGAGGCAAACTTTCTGGCCATGAAAGATAACCTTCCTGTTTTACAAAGAGACTACTTAAAGTATTCTTATAATTCTAAAGCTTGTAGCTTTGGATCGAAACATTTAAGGGACTTGTAATATGAGCAAATAAGACCGAATCAATGAATGAATATAATGAATTTAATAAAAGGAAAATTATGTATACCGGTTACTAAGCGTTACAAGGAATAAATGTATATACAACAAAATACTACAACAATGCAAGAGAATGCATAAGAGAAGAGAGAGAGAAATGAGAGAGAGAGAGTTAGGAAGATCCGGAAGGATCAACAGAATGGCAGAAAATCACCTGGACATTTAACCTTTAAGAGACAACAAGAATCAACAGATCTTAAACCTTGAAAGCGTGATAAACGGATACTTGCACGTGGCTTTCTCGTGTGGCTTGTGGCCTGGCGTGTCTCGCCAGAGGAAATAAACACAGGAGGATTCGAAAAAGGTAAAACAAAACTTAAAACAAACAAAGGAAAGAGCGATCGCATGAAGAAGAGGGGTTACATGATGAAGCACCACCCGAAGAGGAAGGAAGAGAGTTTACAAACACGAGATCCTGATTCTTTGGGAGGAACAAGCCAATGAGACTCCTCAGTTTTTGGCGCGAAAGGATCTTCTTTGTCAAAGGTCTTTTTGTTTTCTTTCTTGCTGCATTAAAGATGAAATGGTTAAACTTCTGTTTTCGTGCAGGCGCAGTGAGGGAAAAAAACACTGAGATTAGGGCAATCGGTTCGTAGCTCTGCTTCAACTGTGCGATATAGTCACGAGGAGCGACCAAAATTTCTCACATGACACAAATTCATCCGACCATCCGATTGCCGATCGGGAGAGGTTAATCGCCTCACGTTTCCCCCTTGTACACTGCACGAACACTGCAGGACAAACGACGCACGACAAAGCTGAAAATCGGCCCGACCCGCAAAAGAGTCGCAGGAGTCAGAATTCGGCTCAAAATCGGACGAAAATCGCACAGTGTATGCCCGTCTTAAGAAAGTACTGGCTAATATAAGGTAAGTACATGGGTTAAGGTTAGGTTTAGGGGTAGGTTCAGGGTTAGTACCTAGTTATTACCCAGTTATTGTAATTACTATAATAAGTACATAGTATGTACATGGGGAACAGGACTGTAAAATGAAGTGCTACCCATATTTTATATGTAAGTACATCTAGTCATTACAAATAAAAGATCTTCCCAACTAGAGTCCCCCCAGTGAATCTCCAGCCATTTCCAGACCTGGATCTAACAGATCTTCATGTGTATCTTCAGGTGACTTTTAACAGAGAAACTCTTCCCGCACTGATCACACGTGTGCGGCTTCTCTCCAGTGTGGATCCTCTCATGTCTTTTCAGATTTGTTGAAGCATTGAATCTCTTGTCACAGTGTGAACACTTGTAAGGTATTTCTCCAGTGTGGATCCTCTGGTGCAGGTTTAAACAGTTTGCTGTAATAAAAGTCTTCTCACACTCAAAGCACATGTACTCTCTTAAACCAGTATGAATTTTCTGATGGGTATGAACATTTTGCAGCAGTGAAAAACTCTTTCCACACACAGAACATGAATGTGGCTTCTCCTTCGTATGAAGGAGGTGTGTACGAAGGTGTGTCTTCAGGTTTGATGTCCAGAGAAATGTTTTCCCACATTGATCACATGTGAACGGTTTCTCTCCGGTGTGGATCCTCATGTTAACATTAAGGTTTGATAATTGACTGAAACTCTTCCCACATTGACGGCATGTGAACGGCTTCTCTCCGGTGTGGATCCTCATGTGACCCTTAAAACTTTGTTTGTATGTGAAACTCTTCCCACACTGAGTGCAGGTGAAAGATTTCTTGGCTCTTCTTTTCTTTAAAAAAATTGTTTTAGTCTTTGAGCAACTCAAAGGTTTTTCTCCAGGTTTGACATGATGTTCCTCCTTCACTTCTCTCAGTTCTTCACTCTCCTCCTTCACTTCTCTCAGTTCTTCACTCTCCTCCTTCACTTCTCTCAGTTCTTCACTCTCCTCCTTCACTTCTCTCAGTTCTTCACTCTCCTCCTTCACTTCACTCAGTTCTTCACTCTCCTCCTTCACTTCTCTCAGTTCTTCACTCTCCTCCTTCACTTCTCTCAGTTCTTCACTCTCCTCCTTCACTTCACTCAGTTCTTCACTCTCCTCCTTCACTTCCATCAGCTCTGAAATTAAAGAAAAAAAATTTAATTTCACTTTTAGAACATCAAAATTCCACAAGAGAAATATGAAGTAAAATGACATAAAAGTGAGCCCTAAAATGTTGTCACAATTTAGATTTACAACTTTAATAAATTATTTACATATATCCTTGAAAATCTCCATGAATAAGGTACAATGTTAATAATTAGATCAATGACACTTAAAGGTACACTATATAGGAATTCAGTTTTTGTCAAACAGCGACCCCTAGAGTCGCTGTGGAGTACTTGTATTTAACGTTACTGTCGTAAATACCACTCACACAGAGCCGTCTCTGCACTCATGGTCTGATCCCCTCCCCACTTTATACGAGTACATGTTCAGTAGGATGTAAGCTGTAACGAGTGTAAATAAGGTGTGGCCCCTTTAAGAGCCGCACGCCCTGTTGAACTGTCGGCAGTCTGCGGTTTATTTCTGTCTGATGCTCATTCTTATCCTATTTTTGTTTATCAAGTAACGCTGTGGACGGTAGAATGTGTGACAGACAGTTACATGAGTTTGATTGGGGAATCTGTGTCCGCTAGTGATGCGTGGGTCGACTCGTAACCCGCGGACCCCGCGGGTAACTTGGGGCGGGTAAAAAAATTGTTACTTTATTTGCTGGGTGGGTTGGGCGGGTCATTAAAAACTAAATAAAAAAATCCATATATGTTGCCTGCAATTTCCAGCCTATAGTATATTAAATATTTGGGAATATCTATGTTCATATTTTATTAGGTTCGTTCTTTGATAAGGTTACAATACGAATGCACTAGCAATGTAACTTGCGTGCGTGACACTTGAGAGCCCTGACTGCACTGTTACTGTTACACTGTTTAACCTGCAAGCTAGCTAGCCTGCTAAAAACACCAAGCTTACATTAGCTACTGCTACTATTCTCCACCAATTCACAGAAAAAACTTTTTTTGAAAAAAGTACAACATTTTTTGTACTTAAATTTAATACCCCTGGAACTCAATGGAAGTTGATTTAAGATGGCATAGTTGGTAGTGTTGTTATAACCAGTCAACTGAACCAACAATCTTTTCACAAAACTGACAAAACCTTGTCAAACTGTCAAAATCCATCAACATTCCGTGCATGAGCTACTTTCTGACATTCTAACTGAAAGTGGGTGAATATCAAAATACATGATAGAAACATTTTGTTAAACCACTTAGAATTGTTATGTTGACAACACTATTGAAACAATTACTTTTTATTACAACTGTACATGAATAAATAGGCCATTTGGCCACTGACTAATAGGGTATTCTATTTGTCAATTTTTTTGGCTCTATTCTATTTTGAAGACTTGTGCTGGCTGCACAAGTCTAATTTAAGGCTCTCACAAACAAATTGTATGGGTATATTATACATTTTCTGAGTCATCAGAGTGCCTTGAGTATTGAAGTTGAGTTGTGTGTCCCTGGTGTTCTTTCATGCCACAGGGATAAAAGAAAGCATACAGTTTAGGCGGAAATTGTGAAAAAATGTGTGTTAATTCTGGTTTAAAGAAGTCATGTGACCTCTGTTTGTCAGACAGATTCAGTACTGGGCTTAAATGAAAGCCTAAAGGGTCCCCTTTCCAACGATACTAAGCACCATATTGTAGAATATTGACAATATGCCTAGCATGAGCCTAAACCAGATATACAGCAGATTTCAAAAACAGAATTTATTTTAGGGGGTTAGTAATACTTGACAAAAGGTGTGTTCGACATCGGCTGCGGCTGGATGTAAGCAATCGACGGGAGTAGCCGCGTGCAGGCGGGGAGGAGCTGCAAACGGAGACGTGAAGTCGGACACATTCTGGTTCCCGTTGTGACCTCTCACGTGGTGTTTACCACAGCTGAAGTGAAATAAATGCTATATTTGCTAAACACACAGATGTTTCAGAGACATTTTCATTCAAAACTTAATACTGCTTCATACAGCGTCTGTTTGAACAAGAATAAAAGTTCAACATAAGCCTCTACTATCAATGAAGTGGAGTCTACCTTTTTTTAGTCAGTTTTAATCTGATAAACATGACACAATATAACATTGCGACTACATGAAAAGAGTGTTTACTGCTATAACAAACTGATTTGTGAGCTTTAGTGGAACTAAACGTGTGAGAATAAACAAAATGCACGTGATCGTTGTCATGCGGTCAGTGCGGCCAATCATGGAACAGCAGTGTCGTCATCAGAGCTCGTGCAGCCCAGTGCAGACGCTCCTGAGAAGCTGCGCTGGCTGAGTTCTCCGGCTACTCTCGAATCGCTCTCGCAGTACTTTGATTGCATACGTCACAGTCACGTGGCGTCGTCGCTGCATCAAGTCGGACAAAATTTCTAACCGGCATGCACTGCTTTAAGTCAGGCGCCGATCGGTCTGCGCAGAGCTGCATGAAGTTAACACTAGAACTACCGGAATTCCATAACTACTAGAACGACCACAGCGGTCATTCTGACCGTTCATACTTTGACGGTCATATGGCCGTACTGAACATAATTTTCGTCATGTCATATCTACATTTGAACCTTTCTCTTTAAGTTTTCCAATGATGCTTTTAATTCCTGTCGTCATGTTACAACGTCATCGCACTTAAAACAAGCACAAAAGAAAGATTGCCCCGACAGGTCTAAGGAAATGTAAGGAAAATTTTGCGTCAAAAATATATTTTTCACCACGTGAATAGACATGCAAAAAAGTTAGGAAACGTCAAAGCTTCATACCGTTTAGTACAGCCCTGTTTGTAAATAAGTTCAATAATCAATACAAAATCTAAAAATAAATGGATATACAATGTTACGATAGGTAATAATAAAGGGCTAATTTGAACGGCACAAAACCCCCCCGCATCATTCACTAACGCGTACGCAGTCCACACAAACACCGCATTTCGTGTGCAGTTCCCACACACTATACTTTGTGACATTGGGCACATGTCTCCTTGGGTTTTATTTTTTTCGCAGTTCCTCCTTACTTGGCACTGATCGTTCTCTCCATCAGCTGCTGCTCCTGCCCGGGCCCGGCTATCCTACCACCAGTCGTGGGGCTTTTGATTTCATGTGGTCGGAGCGAAGTTCGCTTGCCAGTCGCGTGATAAAGTCCCTCGGAGAAACTTGCTCATTTGTGCACTTCTTGAACAATATGTGCGCGTTGATGGCGGGAAATGTAGCGGACTTATGATATCTATAATGCGTGCGGTCAAAATGACCGCCATGGCCATTCTAGGTAGAAATAGTCAGAACTGTTTTGTGTTTTGTGATTTTAATAAAATAACAGTGTCAGAATAATATATACACATATTTAGGAAAAGTCAGAGTCCTACAGCCACATTGATTTTATTTTAACAAAGTTATTACACTGTAAAATTTAAAAACGGTCAAAATGACCGCCCTGGTAGTTCTAGTGTTAAACAAGCCTAATGACACATGGCAAACATGAGGGCTTAAATACACAAGACTAATGACAAGACAAGGGACACCTGTGAACAATGAACCAAATGACAACAAGACACATAAGACTAGGGAACACATGGCAGGATCACATGACTTACAAGGGATCACATGACAGACATGTACTTCTCAAAACGCCACGTCGAAGTAAGTAGATCAAACGTCTTCCTGAACGGAGAGGAACTTCGCCTGGTCTCAGAATTCAAATACCTTGGGGTAATCCTTGATTCAACACTTTGCTTCAAAAGTCATGTAAAAAAATTAGCAAAGGTTGTCAAATTTAATCTTCGAAATTTTTGGCACATTCGAAATAATTTAACGATGGGTGCTGCTAAAACATATTTTTATTCGATGATTGTTTCTCATTTTGATTACTGTTTGACAACCTGGTCTCTTGCTTGCCCCACAACACTTAAAACTAGGGATGCACCGATCCGATATTTGTATCGGATATCGGGTCCGATACTGCCATTTTTGCCGGATCGGGGATCGGTCAGACGAGGCCGATCCAAATCCGATATTGTGCGTATACTATTCTGTGTTGTTGTTAAGCCCCACAAAAGGCACACAAACATTATAAGCACCATAAAGTTTTCGTGCACTATATTACAAGTGTTCTTAAGCCATTATAGTATAATGTGAGATAGAAATGAACATTTAGTCATTAAATTCGAGATCACGTAAACTTTTCCCTCTGCTGCGGCTGTCAGTCATTCTCCATTCAGCATTCCAACAGCGCGTCGCGTTCGGTTACGAGTCAGTCAACGATGAAACTCTCTCCAAAATGATTCAATGTTACTATTATTATACTTGATCTGTAGATAAAGCTCTATGGTTTTGCATAAAACAACTTTATCTTGCTAGACTTTATTGCTGTAACTTAATCCTGTTACTTCCTACCGGGTGTCGGTTAGATCACAACACTAGAGTCAGCTACAAGGCTACACTATAATTGTTCTTCACTCGCACAGTAACTGAAATTTAAAACTGTTAAAAGAAAAGGCTCAATGAACTATTGCAAAGATAGATACTGTATAATACACTACATATCAATATGTCTTTCATTTGTGCTTTGAACTTTTCAATGCGGACTCGACGCGCTGCGCGCTGTGACTCTGTGTTGCTTCAAGCGCATCATTCTGCGCTCGGGATGCGCATTAGCGCTTTGTGCCGCACTGTATTGGAGCCTTTCATAATCATAATACAGTGACGCAATGGAAGATTATTAATAGCCTTTCTTGTTCTGTTCTATCTTTCATATGTTGCTGCCTCATTAAACAGCAGTGCTATACATTTAAAACATGTCTCAATTGTATAGTAGCCTATAGCTATATATAAAATAATTTATCTTTTTGATTTTTATCTTGTTTTTCATGAATGTATTTTACCATACAAAGAGCAATGTGTAATGTTTTACCAGATTTAGTGTTACACTTATTGTCTCTTATTTGTTTTTTTCACTAAATGTTCAGATTTTATACAATTATTGTCAACTCATGATTTTTCTAGACTAAATTTTACTGTTGAATTATCCACTAATCTAGTTTATAATAGCATTTTTGGCATAGATTATGATCATATATTTTTTGGATTTGTTTTTCTTTATAATGAAGTTGTCTGTATTAAGTAGATTGTGTTTAACACAAAAGAGTGCTTATCAGTTCAACACACAAAGAGTTACATAAATTCTACTTGATTTAAAAAAGAAAAAACTGTTGATATCGGATCGGTATCGGGTATCGGTCGATACTCGGAATTTTTGGTATCGGATCGGATCGATTCTGAAAAAAGTGGTATCGGTGCATCCCTACTTAAAACCATAGAAAGTCTATATAAAAAGGTATTAAAAACATTAGATAAACAACCACTGTCCCACCACCACTGTCAAGTGCTAAAAAAACATAGATTATTAGATTTTCAAAATATGATTAATTTGAAAATGGCCTGTCTAATATATAAAGTCCTTCGCTCCCTCGCTCCACCATCTCTGAAGGACTTCATTAAATCGAAAGACAATTGACCCTTCGCGTGGAGCTTGATTGACAGGTAATCTGACCAATCATACTTCGCCATCCACCATATTGTCCGACAAAGCAGTCAGGAGAGATAGTAGATTAACATGGGAGGATTTGAACTTGGAAAACGGGAGTGTACCGACGACAACATTCCTTCTTATGTTCATTCACGTTTATTTGACGCTATAAATGAACTAGAAGGAAGAGATGATCGGATCACGGGCGGCTTTAACTGATGCTCTACAGCGATCTGTCACGACACATTAAAGAGCCACAAAACGGTATTTATTGTTTAAATTTCTTTTAAAAAATGACCAAATTTGAAAGGTGAGACTTTGTTTAATATGTTTAATATCAAAAGTAACCGAAAAGTAACCTGGTCTGTCCTGTCTGTCGGCGTGTTGTCAGTCTCCTCTCTGCTGGATGTGAGAACATGAGAGCGGCGTAGCTTGTCGGACATAGCGACAGTAACTAAGGGGGGCGGGTCTTTGCGAAGGGTCAATTCTCTAAGGACTACACGAGCCTCTACTAGAGGAGATTTGATAATACCTCACAGGCTAATCACCTTCGGTCAGACGGTCCTGTCTGTCCGGGGTGGGAACCTGTGGAATAGTCTTCCTCGAACACTAAGAGAATGTACTACATATAGCTCGTTTAAAGTCCAGCTGAAAAAATGGCTATGGGCAAATCAAAGCTGCACACACTAGTATGTAGGTTTTATCCTTTTTTTTTTCTTTTTTTTTTTTCTTAAATTGTTTTGTTGTAACGTGTATATGGATGAGTGTTTTGTGAAGTTGAATGTAGTCTTGTGTGAATATTGTATATAGGATTTAGCTAATTTATGAATTGACTGTAGATGTAAAATGTTATTTTGCAATGTTTTATGAGTTCTATGATCCTGGCCCGTGGGACTATGGATGGAAATTAGCCTTTGGCTAAAATCCGGCATTTTTACATGCATGCACTCCATGTTATGTTCATTAAAATGCACTGTCCCAATCAAATAAAAGTAAAATAAATAAACATGGAACATGACATGAACAAACCAAAACGTGACAGAGACAAGACCAAATCGTGACAGATGCCTACACCAGCACATATTTGTTCGTAGCAATGCCACGTTTTTATAATTAAAGATAAGAGAAAATTATACATTACCAGCCTCGAACATGACGATGCATGGAGCCAAACAAGATAGCTATTTTATTAGCATGGGTCAAAATGCTACAATAAATAACTTACTCGTTTACGCTTCTGGTTACTCGTTAAATTTCTACTGACATGTAATGACTAACGTTACATGGAGCAAATCCGACCATATGTAAACATGGATAAACATTTAACATCTAAAAAATAGCCTACACCAGATAACTTCTGTCTGATATATCACTTTGATATTACAATTTATCATACATTAACGTAACAACAAAATTAAAACCAATGGGGTTAATGAGATGATTCCGACAGTATCTTTGACAACTATTACCTTAGAAAACGGATCATTGACAACGCAAAACAACCCCGTGATTTGCAGATAATGCAGTTACTATTCCAGTGTTAATAACATACACAGGTAGCCCAGGGCCGGCTCTAGCCCTTTGGTTGCCCTAGGCGAGATTAATTTTAATCTCATTTTAATGTTAAATTCATCAATCTGGTGCACTTTGAGAGTTCAAAATTAAAAGCTCCAACCCATATTAAGTGTTCAAATTAAACAAAGAAAAAAATCAAACCTCTTTTAGTTTGTGTCTGTCTACATTACATAATAATAGTTATAATATTAATCCCATAATAATACCCATAAAATAAAAACCCAGCGCCGCCGATTAAGCAAAACAAAACGAATGGGCTATTTCTATTTTAGCCCCCGGCCGCTTTTTTGCTTTGTCCATCTTTTTCGACGACAACTCACTACTCGTGCCTGTTTGCTCAGCGCTAACGGCGCCCGCGCCCGCTCGCGATATTATTGGAGGGGGGTCCCCTGTCAAAATTCTATGATGAAATCTTATGAGGGCGCCTACTCCACCGCCAAGGGGCGTTTAAATCGCATTTAAAGCGCTAAAACCAGCTGTCAGATGTTTTCGCGCCACTCCCGGTTGCTGAGCAACGCGCGTGAGTTTGACAGCTGCCTGTCAGTCAGAGTGACTCAGTCGTTTTTTAGGATTGTATAATCTAGTAAAAGAAATGGACAAATACAAGCAGTGTGTGGACAGTGCACAGTAAAAGTGTACAGCGTGTGCGCAGCTTTCATAACATTTAATTAACTTTTTTTTTTTTATTCTGCAATTTTGCGCCCCGTCCAGCAGATGGCGCCCCAGGCGGCCGCCTGTGTCGCCTGTCGGCAAAGCCGGCCCTGAGGTAGCCTACTTTTACAGTAATTTTTATTTACTGAAAACCAGGTCAGGACGTTTTTTGGCGCGGTCCTCATAGAAAAAATGGTTAGAAAAGGCGGGACTAAGGGGGTGGTTTGAGTACACAATTAAGATATCTATAAAATAATTTCGACTAGTCAGAAAGTACATTCAAGATATCTACACTGAAATTCTTATAGTCACAAAGCTGAATGCAGATATCTCCACAGAAAGATCCTCAAAAAGCAGACTGAGATATCTATAATTAAATTGAAGTTTTGACTAGGACGAGTTCCAATTCAAGATATCTCGAATTAAGTTTTGACTAGTAATAAATTACTTAAAGATATCTACATATGTATTTTTGGATATCTTAAAAAACGATAAATTAAATATATCTCCAATTTGATTATGACTAGACAAAACCCAGTTAGAGATATCTCAAATTATAATTTGCACTAGTGTCGATTAAATTAGACGTATCTCTAATTTAATTGCCACTAGTGCAAATTATAATTTGAGATATCTCTAATTTGAACTTTTTATTTTTTTAATTTACAATTTCTACTAGTCAAAACTAATTTGTAGATATCTGAAAATATTTTCCAATTGAAGTCAATGGAAGAATATGACTAGTCATAAAAGCATTGTAGATATCTGTAATGTATATTTTGACTAGTAAAATTAACATTGTAGATATCTTCAATGCATTTTATGACTAGTCACAATAACATTGTAGATTTCTTAATTGCAATTACGAGGAGTCCAAATTGCAGAAGAGATATCTGAAACTGGAATTATGACTAGTCTGATTTATGACTAGTAGGCTACATGAAGGAGTATTAAATGCATTAAGGGCTTGCCATAGCGCGTGGATGCCGATTACGTCACCGCTCGCGCCGTCTCTTTCTCTTCCCTCATTGAGTTTCAGCGTCGAGTCTTCTGAGGTGAGGAGAGCAGTTCTCTGTATTTGCCATATTTAGATTTACACAACCATCAACACTCCATCAACACTCAACCACTCACGTTTTGTTTAAGCGACAGGCTCTTTTCTGTATTGTTTTCATCGACCACAGCGATACTTTTTTGCGTCTTCTCTGGCATCTTCCTCCTGAAATACACATTTAGTGCAGCCGCAGCGAGCATGAGGAGAATATGTGGAGTTCATTCAACAGACCTGAGCGAGTGTGTGTTCGTTTGTGTGAATGTTTCGATGTTTTGAGTGAGAACTGTTACTGAATGTCAAGTCAAAGTTTGAGTTCTGTGAGGAGAATCGATCCGTGTTGCTGTTGCCATTTTCATGTTTAAGTTACCTTTATTTCTTTGTTGACATTTATCTTTGGAAGATTACATTTACTTATTACTTAATGTTTATTCTACCACTTTATTTCCCCTGTATGAGTTATAAACGTTATCTTTATTGTTTAAGAGTTTTATGAGTTGTATTATCATTGTCAGTTTCTGTACAAATCTGTAACATGTTAATGATTTAATTACTTTATTGCAATAATAGTTATTATAAAGTTATTTTATTTTGTATAAAGTTACAGTTATTTGCCTGTAGAGGTTTGTAAATATAGCTTATTTAATAATTTTGTTATATTATTAATGATTTATCCATCTTATTTTGTGAGAAACAACACAATTGTCTTTCAATAGAGTTGTTGTACAGGCTTTTATCATATTTCCTGACTCAAATAATGTGTTTCTATCAGCAAACACTCAGAATAAAGTGAGATGATCTGCTGATGATCCTGAATGGCTTGTTGAATGAGTGTTGATAGTCTGAGGATCATCAATATTAACAGATCTGCTGAAAACACTCTTTATTTCATGACAATAGTTCCTGTTTTCACCTAATTTATTATGCTGATTTCTTCAGATTTCCTGTAAATTGACACTTAAAACGTGTTTCTTTGGTGTCAACAGAGTGAGGGTATTTGTTGGTTACTATATGTAGCCCATGTTTTTTTTCTGTGTATGCTTTCAACTGTTTTTCTTACCTATATTTATATTTACATTTATTCTGTTAAATAAAAACAAACTCCATAACTTTATATTTTTTTATTTTGGCAGATCAACTCCTCACATTACAATTCATCATCAGTGAAGCTCCTCCCACTGCAGTCACATCATCAGTGAAACTCCTCCTACTGTAATTATCCAATAAATTCTGGAATATTTCCATCATCTACAAGTGAAGACGAGCATCAGGAGGAGCTGAAATCTGTAAAGACTGAGTTTATTAAAGAGGACAGTGAGAACATGAGTGATCCAGAACCCTGCAGAATGAAACATACTGAAGATCCTGAAGAACAAGGAGGTTGGTGTTTATTCTTCATTCATTCATGATGCTGAAGAACATTCATGTTAGAAACATTCAAGCACTTCATCACTTTTAGATACAGTGTTTCCGTTACATTCATTCTGCCGTATTGGTGTTGGTCCGCCACACCAAAAACCATCCCACCACGGCTGCAGCTGCTCAGTGAGGTCCGATAGTATGCATACTATTTTACTATTGTTTAAAGGAGAACTCCGGCACAAAATGAACCTCGGGTGTAATAACACATTGATACCGACTAAATCGTTCCCTGAGATATGTTTTCATGATAATCGAATGTAAAGAGTTTTATCTCTAAAAACAGTTTAGCTTATAATGCTAGTATATGGGGCATATAATAAGCAAAAAGAGATCGCTAGTTAATACCACTAACAAGGCTCAAATTAGCCCCACACTAACGCAGTAGCATAATGAGTGTCCTTACGTCCAAACCGAAGCATTGAGAACTTTGTCAGTGTACAGACAGTTTAATATTAAGATACTTTACAAAGACAGTACATTAGGCGAATACAGGCAGGAGCCATCTTGGAAAACAGTCTCGACGATCTCTGAGATTTGGCGGGATTACATTTAATTTTTCACGGTTTTTGTTTCATGTGCGTCTTTTTATCCATCTTTTGCAAAGAATGGAGGTGTTGGAGTGTTTTAATAGTATTTTGGGTGCTGGTCATATTGCTATACACCATACAACTATACAATTTGCAGAAAGAGAGAGCTGAAAATCATCAGAAGAGCAAAAACAAAAAGAATGATTAGCCTAGATGGAGATAAATGACATGTATAGCAGCATCCGGTAAGGAACATTCTTCTTTATGATATATCATACAGATAGACCTATAATAACAGCAAGACATTTCCAAGCAATAGCCTATTGACGTCATATCCGGGAGATAAGTCAGTAAATTTGAGTATAATCACAGGTTTCGGTTATCCTAAAATGGTTCTTCGGGTCCAGCATGACCTCTCCAACGTGATGACGTAATGCCTGGCACAGACCAGCACAAGACGAACAATTGACAATTTTCACTTTTTTAACATTCACAATTTAAAAATTTGTAACAAGTGTTACCTAAATTTTGTGCGTATTTTTTACAAACATGTATAACAAATAATAATCATTCCAAAATGTGCAAATTTACAATCTACTCCGCTTTACTGCAAACATTTGTGTTCTTTCTCGCAGTGAAATTCACTTGATCTTGTGGTTCTTGAACGGCCCTTAAAAATTAAAACGTTATAGTAGTTTTTACCATAATTAAATATCAATCTAAATGTTGGTGTTAAAATATGGCGCTATTGTGTATTTTAATGTTTATATCATTTTAGATAATTGTGCCATTGATCAAACATTTAATAGTTCTCACTACAGAAACATGGGATTTTTGCCTATAATGTTTTTTAAAACATAACTGGAAGATCAGTGTACCTCATTCATGGAAAGTTTCAGGGGCGTATAATTCATTTATAAAAAGACTTAAATTATTGTAATATTGTATAGCAGTTGTCTATTACATCTGGAATCATTTTTATGCCCATTTACTCTATATTTTGGTCATTTAGAAAATGTGTAATTTTGAGTTTTTCTTTGATGTCAGACCCGATGAAGGAGGAGAGTGAAGAACTGAGTGAAGTGAAGGAGGAGAATGAAGAACTGAGTGAAGTGAAGGAGGAGAATGAAGAACTGAGTGAAGTGAAGGAGGAGAGAGAAGAACTGAGAGAAGTGAAGGAGGAGAGAGAAGAACTGAGTGAAGTGAAGGAGGAGAGAGAAGAACTGAGAGAAGTGAAGGAGGAGAGAGAAGAACTGAGTGAAGTGAAGGAGGAGAGAGAAGAACTGAGTGAAGTGAAGGAGGAGAGAGAAGAACTGAGAGAAGTGAAGGAGGAGAGAGAAGAACTGATGGAAGTGAAGGAGGAGAGTGAAGAACTGAGTGAAGTGAAGGAGGAACATCATGTCAAACCTGGAGAAAAACCTTTGAGTCGCTCAAAGACTAAAAATACATTTTTAAAGAAAAGAAGCGCCAAGAAATCTTTCACCTGCACTCAGTGTGGAAAGAGTTTCACAACCAAACAAAGTCTTGAGTGTCACAAGAGAGTTCACACTGGAGAAAAGCCGTTCACCTGCGATCAGTGCGGGAAGAGTTTTACATACAAACAAAGATTTGAGATTCACATGAGAATTCATACTGGAGAAAAGCCGTTCACCTGCGATCAGTGCGGGAAGAGTTTCACAGAAAAAGTAAGGCTTAAAAACCATGTGACGATCCACACTGGAGAGAGGCTACACCCATGCAATCAATGTGGAAAGAGTTTCACAAACAAACATAATCTTAATGTTCACATCAGGCTTCACACCGGAGAGAAGCAATATCCATGCAATCAGTGTGGGAAGATATTCGGCCGATCAACACACCTTAAAAGTCACATGAGAGTTCACACCGGAGAGAAGCCGTTCGTGTGTGAACAGTGTGAAAAGAGATTCTCAGGCAAACAATCTCTTAAGATTCACATGAGAGTTCACTCCGGAGAGAAGCCATTCACATGCCATCAATGTGGGAATCGTTTCAGTCAATTATCACACCTTAATGTTCACATGAGGATTCACACCGGAGAGAAGCCGTTCACATGTGATCAATGTGGGAAAAAATTTCTCTTGGCATCAAACCTGAAGACACACCTGAAAGTTCATACAAAGGAGAAGCCACATTTATGTTCTGTATGTGGAAAGAGTTTTTCACTGCTGCAATATTTACAAATGCATCAGAAAATACACACTGGTGTGAGAGAGTACATGTGCTTTGAGTGTGGGAAGACTTTTGCAACAGGGAAAGTTTTAAACCGACACCAAAGAATCCACACTGGAGAAAAACCTTACATGTGTTCACACTGCGACAAGAGATTCAGTGTGTCATCATCTCTGAAATCACATGAGAGGATCCACACTGGAGAAAAACCTTACAAGTGTTCACACTGTGACAAGAGATTCAGTCAGTCATCAAATCTAAAATCACATGAGAGGATCCACACTGGAGAAAAACCTTTCAAGTGTTCACACTGTGACAAGAGATTCGGCTTGTTGGCAACTCTGAAAACACATGAGAGGATCCACACTGGAGAAAAACCTTACAAGTGTGCACACTGTGACAAGAGTTTCAGTGCACCAGGACGTCTGAAAAGACATGAGAGGATCCACACTCGAGAAAAACCTTACAAGTGTTCACACTGTGACAAGAGATTCAGTCATTCATCATCTCTGAAAACACATCAGAGGATCCACAGCCAAGAGAAGCGGCACACGTGTGATCAGTGTGGAACGAGTTTCTCTTTTAGAAGTCACCTGAAGATACACATGAAGATTCATGCAGTGGAGAAACCACATCAACACAGTCTGAGATCAGGTAGATAAGTAGTTCATCTTTATGTGCTGAGAAACAAAAGCTGCTTTTCCACCTCCAGAACAGTTTTCAGTTGTGTTTCCACTTGAGCCTGTGCCGAACCGTGATGGAAGAATGTGTGTACAGGGCTCTATGGTAACTTTTTTTATATATTTAGGAGCACAGTCCAACATGTAGGTGCACAGACAATTGAAAGTGTTTTTTTTCCCTTAAAAGACAATATTACTGTGCCTCATATAATATGCACAAATATGGAAAGCTTGAGAAATGAATTCATAAACAGCATGTGACAGAAGTTTACTGTATAAACATTTAATATTTTCAGTTTCAGAAAAATTACACTGGCTGTCCTCAGAAAACACAAATAACATGCATAAATTCATATGCACAAACACACAGTGCACAGACGCTGAAGCAAAATTAATGGCCCAAATTTCATGAATAGGTTTCATGAATAGGATCTCTTCTTTTGCTATCATGTATGCAGTGTTGAATATGATTTTTAGTTGTCGGAGAGCTTCTGCGTTTGTAAGGCTAATTTGCCTGTTAGTGACTGCCTGAATTGTATGGTTAGGTTGCGATGCGACCTGTTAATGAATATGTCAATGCAAGAAACTGACACCAAAGCTCTAAAGGCAATCAACAAGTGTTTATTTACAATAATACAGTGGGAAAATTCATAAACCAAGACAACTTGCAATTATATTTATACAAAAGAAAATGACAATAAGATACCCAGGCAGGGGAAAAGAAGAAGGGAATTAGGTGGCAATCAAATAAAATAAATCATCAAAACATAACCCTCTAGATCATAATCCAGTACACAACTAACTAAAAAGGAAAAGAAGAAAAGAAAATTTTCAGTATCAGAAGATACCTTAGTATGAACTACACTCACTAAAGTTTTAATAAAGTCCTAATTGTTGGTGATTTTAATATACATGTAGATAATGAAAAAGATGCATTGGGATTGGCATTTAAAGGCATTCCTAACTCTATTGGAGTTAGACAAAACTTGTCAGGACCTACTCATTGTTGTAATCGTACTCTAGATCTAATATCACACGGAATAGATGTTGAAATTCTGCAGCAGAGCGATGACATCTCAGATCACTATCTAGTCTTGTGTAAACTTAATTTAGCCAAGGCTGCAAAGCCGACTCCATGTTACAAATATGTAAGACCTGAGGGGGTGGATTGGAATCCACTGCTGCTTCAATGTATAGGTAATGAGTGACTATAATCACGGTTGTAGCAGATCTGGGTAAATCATTGGCACGTTCATCTGAACAACTAAATGCACATTCCTCTTGCGAAAACCCAAAACCTTTTAATCTTTGACTCTTCGTCCATAACTCATTAGTAGGGCACCGGAGAGTCTGATTCAAATTGCCCACTGACATAATGTACGACTCTGTGACTTGTACCAGAACATCGCGCGAACATTTACAACCCTGGCTTTGCAAGCTTCAAAGGAAGATCCTTATCAGTAGTCCCTCTCAGCAGAGAAAGGAATGCCAGGTGGCCTCCATGCAGGACCTCTCCGTCCACACGACACACACAAGGACTTTTAAGGAATTTCCAGTTAAAAAGACATTTAACAATATATATTTGATATGTTTTTATGTGTGTCTGTTTGCCCACAATCACAGCGGAGTCTGATTTAATCATAGCATCAAGTGAATTATAAATACTATATTATGCATTTTAAATGTAATGTGTCTCCTTACAGGAAACCTTAACACAGCATATATATTTTATTATATATCCACTTGAGAATTGTATGAACAATGTACCTAATGTTCTATCTCATGATTTTACTTTGCTCTATGTTCCATGCAAACGCTAATGGGTTAATATTCCAGACTGTTCACACTATGATTAACCAGAATCGGATGTGTGGCATATTTGGTCTCTAAAACCTGGTACTTTGAAGATCGAAGTGACTGTATACACGATATGTCGGTAACAACAACATATTAGTAGTAAAAGTAGTAAAAGCATCTTTTACTACTCCCCCCCCCCCCCCCCCCCCCCCCCCCCCCCCCCCCTGTGTTAGTCTTCTTGGTTGCAGGTTAAGGAACCACTGGCATTATTGGAGATTGACTGAGTTGTTGTTCTTGACATGCTGGCGCCCAGCAACCCAAATCTGTGACCTGGAAAGTCATGACGTGCCTAACTTCAGGGTCTGAGTGTCAGCTGCATAATCAATGGAGATATGTCTATCTGTATATGTGTGGAAACTTACTATGTTTATCTATTTCTTAGCCAATGAGAATCATTCAACCTGTAAGCAATGATGTAGCTTAGACCTTGGAAATGGTATAACTGCTGTGATTTTGTAACTGTAAGCGGGGCGGCCTACGAACTCCTGTGTGAGTCTTGAAGCTGACTTCTGCTGATGAAACTGCAAACTATCTTCAGTAAAACTTTTCTTCAGTTTATTATAATTCTGACTCTGGGTCTTAATTCTTCATATCTGGTTCTGGGTCTTTGACTGTAAATCCCCTTACAGACCTATAACTTCTGCCACTAAAGATTGCTTTATAAATAATCTTCCTGATCAGTTCCATCATCTCAGCATCCCGGGTAGCTTAGAAGAACTCGATATTACAACAGAAACTTTTAACTCTCTTTTTCAGCACTTTAGACACAGTTGCTTCTTTGCGCTTAAAGGAGAAAATAGTCCAACGAGCACACTCAGGCCCTTAAGAGAGCAGCCAGAAAAATGGAGCAAAATTGGAAGAAAACAAAGCTAGAGGTGTTTCGCATTTCATGGAAAGAGAGCTCGATTGCTTACAGAGAGGCCTTAAAAACAGTTAGATCTGCTTATTTTTCAACCCTATTAGAAGAAAATAAACAAAACCCTAGGTATCTATTTGAAACAGTGGCTAAACTAATGAAAAATAAAGCTTCAAGCCCGGAAGTGTCCAAGCAACACAGCAGTAATGACTTAATGAACTTTTTTACTTACAAAATTATAACTATGCATCCGTCTACTACAGTATCGCACCAGACAGTGCTTTCTGAAGGAAATTGGTCAAATTAGATTTTTTTTAAATATGCCATAATAAAGAAGAGAAAGAAAGAGAGCAAAAATATTTGTAAATTAATTACAGTAAAGAAAAAAAGCTGAGACAGAGGCTGACAGAAAGTGAGCTTTTGCGAGAGATGGCCTCTTAAAAGAGCTGTTGGATTAAAGGTTGTTGTGGGAGATGGAGGAGTATGTGATCTGAAGTAACTGCATGCCAGAACAAAAATATTGAATTACACTTACATTACAAAAAGGTATTAAAGGCATGGCAAGTGCTGTGATTATTGTGGTAAAACCATGGCAAGTGTTGTGTTACTGTTTTAACTACAAACACCACAGTAAAACAACGGTTACTCTGGTAAAACCCAGGAAAGTGCTGCGGTTACTGTGCTTTAACTACAAATCGTAAACAAGCAAGCATGCAAGTTTATGTGCTATTACTACAAATACTACAGTAAATCTACAGTTACTGTGTTAAATCCATGGTATGTGTTGTGGTACTGTGCTTTAACTACAAATTCCACAGTAAAACTATGTATCCTTGGGTAAAACCATTGTGTTGTGTTACTGTGGTTTACAAATGGTAGGCTACACAGTGAAACCTTTTTTTTTTTTTATTGATTTCATGTAATATTAAAATTTTCTGAGATTTTGTATTTGTTTTTTTTTTACAAGCTGTAAGCCACAATCATCAAAATTATAACTTTTGCACAATATTCACATTTTTTGAGTTTCACCTGTATATGTATACTTAGGTTAAAGCATGGTAAATGTTGTTACAGTGTCTTCATTACAAATACCGCAGTAAAAGCCACAGTCTTAAAAACATGGTGTTGTCTTATTTAACACAAATATTTATAGTTTTTAGTTGTCTTATTTTTTATTTAAATTCCACAGTAAAACTAATTACTATGGTAAAAATATGGTAAGCATTGTAGGCACTGACAGTATCGAGATAATGTTAATAGTTTTGTTGTTGTAATGTAGTTTGTCTGAATGCATATGCACTAATAATGTACCGTATATACCCGAATATAAGACGACCCTGAATATAAGACACTGTGGGGTTGCAATAAGAACACCAATGCAAATGGGCCTGTATGCTGCACATTAAACTGGGCATATTCCTCACAGAGATCACCTGCCTCGCTATGCTTACTCTCGCTGTCATCACTATCATGATGCTCCACGAGCCCCTCCCACAGAATGCCATCCTCGCTCCCATCAAGGGCATTTGATATGCAGCATTTCTTAAATTCATGAATGATGCTTAGTTTTAAATAAAACTAAGAAATAACTGCAGAAAGGCCACACTGCAGACAGGATTTGCATTTCACATGCAAATCAAATAAAATTTCGTTAGCCTCATAGCATAATTGCCTAAGTCATTTTTTGGCCAAATTGTGATATCTGCCTAACTATACTGTCCTACCACTGCTGCATCATTCTGCCTTTCTTCCTATGTCCTTAGCCAATCACAACACTTATTAGAATCCAAAAACACTATCTGCCTTAGTCATCTCTCTTTGACTCATCTCTTTGACATCTCTTTGACTTAGACAGCTGTCCAGAAGTAGTGTATTAGCTCTTCTGTTTGATTCGTTTTCATCTGGTAAGAGTTTATATTTCTTAAATTTTTTAGACACTAAATGTAATTTCAGTCAATCATAAACTGTGTATTTAAACTTGAAATCCCATTTTTTGCTACAAGATATGATGAAGTAGCTAGCCAACACTAGCTAAATATTACCTAATTTCTGGTCAGAACAAATCTTTACACTTAAGCAACATCACCATAAAAAGACATTTAGGTAATTTTAGGCAAGTAATTTTTCAAGCATTTACTTTTTACATTTACATTTAGTCATTTAGCAGACGCTTTTATCCAAAGCGACTTACAACTGAGGACTTACAACTTTTTTTTATTTATTTATTTTTATTTACTTGTTTTCATTTACTTTTTATTTTAAGTGCAAATAGATTTGTTTTAGAAATGATACATTTTGACTAGACACAAGAAGTATTTGGTAAGATTTAGATTTTTTTTTGCAGTGAACCTATGAATTTAACATGGTTTACTGTGTTAAAATACTCAACAGCACTCGAAATAAAGTTGATACCCATGTAGTGGAGTTAGAGGATTTAGATGAGAGTAAGGGATTATAAACTGTATTTAAACTTGAAATCCCTTTTTTTCTACAAGATATGAAGAAGTAGCTAGCCAACACTAGCACAATATTACCTAATTTCTGGTCAGAACAAATCTTTACACTTAAGAAACATCACCATAAAAAGACATTTAGGCAATTTTAGGCAAGTGAAGAAATTTTTCAAGCATTTACTTTTTATTTTAAGTGCAAATAGATTTGTTTTAGAAATTAGACATTTTGACTAGACACAAGAAGTATTTGGTAAGATTTAGATTTTTTTTGCAATGAACCTATGAATTTAACATGGTGTGCTTTATTGTCAGGAAATGAAGTTGATACCCATGTAGTGAAGTTAGAGGATTTAGATGAGAGTAGACCTGAGAAAGAAGGTAATGACGTAGACATGGGGCAACAGATAGAAGAGGAAATAGCCAATAAAGCCTCCAGAGCTGAATCAGATCCTGATTTATCGTCACAAAGTGAATTCGATGACACTGTCTTGGATGAGGACTATAGACCTGAGAAAGATGACAGCCCAGATAATGGTAGTGATACAGACACAGCTCAAGACAGTGAAGGAGATGCAGGAGCTGTACTTGAAACTTCTGCTGTTCGATGTCATAGGCGCCCAAGGCCAGATTTGTGGAAGCGAGAGGTGATGAAGGAGAAGTGTCTTAAGGGGGAGAGTTACAAGAATGCAATGGGCCTGGAGAGACCACCAAAGACCATGGGCCCACCCTGCACATCACAGCACTGCTTAAAGTTGAAGAAAC
Organism: Semotilus atromaculatus; assembly: GCA_031834385.1. Taxonomy (NCBI): domain Eukaryota; kingdom Metazoa; phylum Chordata; class Actinopteri; order Cypriniformes; family Leuciscidae; genus Semotilus; species Semotilus atromaculatus. The sequence continues at coordinate 3,801,123 of JAULUF010000005.1, read as the reverse complement.
GAAGTTGTGAACTACTGACTGAAGAGAAGAGAACAGATATCTTCAACAATTTCTGGTCCATGCCCTTCTGGGAGACACGCAAGCTGTATATCCAGACTCTAGTCGAAAATGTGCCCATAAAACAGAAGAAAGGTGGTGTTGCATCAAGGAGAACAACGTCCCTATTATACCACCTTCAACTGGCAGATGGATGTAAACTACCTGTCTGTAAGAATCTTTTCTGTTCAACACTTGGCATCGCCCCCAGAACCATCGGATCATGGTTAACTGTGGACATGAAATCCAAAACTGATCTATGTAAACCCAAGATCAACAAGACTGGCCAACATGTGCCCATATCAGATGTTGACCAGACCTTCTTGAAAGATTGGCTCTCTGGACTGCCTACAGTCCCATCCCATTACTGCCGTCAGGTTCCCTCCTATCAGGATAAGAAGTTCCTGGAGCCGGCAACAGTTCTAAGTGATCTTCACAAGGAATATCAGAAAGCTGCTGGTGAAAATGGAGTGCGTGCTGTGAGTGAGACATATTTTCGAAAAGTGTTCAGTGAGCAGAATTACTCTGTGTTCATCCCAAAAAAAGACCAGTGTGATGTATGTGTCAGCCCCAAAGTAGGAAATACAGATCAGGATACCCTTACTACTCACTTGAAATTAAAGGCTCAGGCTCAAGCTGAAAAAGCTAAGGATAAAAAGGAATCCAGTGACAAACTTTCAGTGTGGACAATGGACCTTCAATGCGTTCTTCTGTGCCCCCAGACGAAAGCAAGTACAATGTATTACAAAACTAAATTACAGATGCACAACTTTACTTGCTTCAACATGAACAACAAAGATGGATATTGTTACGCTTGGGAAGAGCATGAAGGCTCCCTCAGCAGTGAGGTTTTTGCCCATCTGCAGTCCAAACACTTCGAATCAATCCTAGAGGCCAACGGAAACATTGAGAAAGTCATTGTCTGGAGTGATGGCTGTGGATATCAAAATCGGTGTGGTGCCATCAGCAACACCTACCTTCATCTGGCCATTAAGCATGGTGTCACCATAGAGCAAAAGTTTCTGGTTGCTGGGCACACACAAATGGAGTGTGACTCCATGCATAGCCTCATTGAGCGGCGCATCGTCAAAGATATTCACACTCCACGTGATTACATTGTCATCTTTGAGACTGCACGAATGCATCCATCCCCATACAAGGTGACTCAGCTATACCACAATGACTTCATGAAGTTATCTGGGGCCTATGTCACCAATATTTGACCAGGTAAAAAAGTTGGTGACCCCACAGTCCATGGCCTTCGGGCTCTCCAGTACTTGGCTGATGGTCGAATCCGGTACAAGTTGGATTTTGAGTCTGAGTGGGAGGACCTGGCTCAGCAAATCAACATCCCCAAAGAACCATTCCACTGGGTCTCACTCTTTCCTGCCCAATTGCCAGTTACTCTCAGGAAATTCAATGACTTGCAGGCAATGAAACCAGTACTACCAAGAGTGGCCCACCATTTCTATGACAACCTCCCTCATCAATAGACAGTGTGAAAATGAGTGTGCACAGCACCTGAGTGGAACTTGGTGGGAAAGGAAAACATTGGTTAAGGTTAGACTTCAAGAAACAACTTGGTTAGGGCTGACAAGTTACAAATCTTGGTTATATTTAGGAGATTAAAAAAACTTTGGTTATGTTATGTTTGCATTTATATGTAAGAGAAAAAAATGCCTAAGTCATGGCATATTATGCCTAAGTCACTTTTATTTGTTAGGCAATATTGATGATGTATCTTTTTCCTTTTGCATACTTGTTCACACATCTGGTTGAATGTACTGTTATAATATCAATAAAAAATAACAATGTGATTTCTAAAAATTTAGTTTTTTCCTGTTTTCCAAAAACATTGAAATATGACATAGGCAATTATGCTATCAGGCTAACGATTTGCTAAATTGCCTATCGATGGCCGAAAAATAATCAACAATTAATTTACAGAATTAAATTAGAACAGAATATATCTTTCTAATAAATAAAATACAAAACAAAATAAGTCAGAATCAAGTCACAAGATGCAAAACAAATGTGTGCAAAGTGCCTAAAGTGCAGGAGAACATATATTCAAAACACAAGCAACAAATAGTTAATTTAGATAACCCTGAGTGATCAATAAATAAAGTAAAAATAAAGAAATTATTCAAATAACAAAACTATAGCCAGAATTGTCAACTTTGTCTTTTAAACTGCAGAAACAACAATACATGGTAAACTGGAGTGGCAGTTTAGCTAAACATGTTTACAGCATCCAAAAATCACATTAGAACCGGCTGAAAGCATTTGAAATAGCTTGTACCCTACCTGATCGAGAGAGAAAAAATCCAGTCTTTCACTCTGTCTGTCTCTGTGTCCGTTTGAGTCTTTTCAAATTGTGTGCTCGGATAAAATACATTCAAAACGCTTAACGTGAAAAACGTTTAACGGCTTAATGTCCTAAGACAGTTATATTAAAAGATCAAATTCTGTACACACCTTATTAATAAAGCATACTGTATAGCCCACAGAAAAGCAGATGAGCCTTTAATTTAAACGCAACACGTTTAATTAAACATTAATTTTCCTCCCATAGAAAAAACTTTATTATATATATATATATATATAAAAAACTTGTTAACGTTGTCCGGCAGAAGTGCAATAATGGTTTTCCTGATGCTAAATCCAGCCTTGGAGAATATCCTTTCTGATGGTGTGCATCCACACTTTAGATTTTCTTTTCCCAGACATTTTTAAAGATTTAAATCCCTGCCGCCAAGATGCTCCTCTTTCGGTCATGGATCGAAAGTGAAACTTAAATCTGTCACAGGGTGTTTGGATTTATTCAAGCATGTTAAAAATATTTATTAAAAGCGTCTTTCTTTGCACATTTTTATTTACAGCATTATCATAATAGGCTCCTATATTAACGTATTGACAGAAAACCGGTAGTTCTATGTAAAATCAGGCTTTGAGCACCCTCATATAACCTCTGCGAAGATTCGACCGTAAGATTGGTCGTCGAATCAGGCGGCTCCTATCGACGCATCGAATCTTCGACTATTCGGGGTCACCCCTAACGAGTACAAAGAGAATCGCAATGCTGACAACTTTTTATTCAATAAAAGTTGCAGCATAACTTCTGGATTTTAAATAAAAATAGTAAGTATGTGTTTGTGGTACAGCCGCGGATCAGTTATTCACTCCAACGCATCATATGTGAAAGCTCTGTACCACAACACGCACTGTAAACGGACTATGTGTGAAACGGGCGTTAGATCCACCTACAGGTCTTAGAAACTTAGATGCACATTATATCTTTTTTTTCGTACAACAGCAGCACTCATCTTGTTTGTTTATAGCGGATGCGGATGAACAGTCGTAAACCGGAAACTGATATGCCGACTTCTGACAATAGCGGAAGTTCTTCACTACGCTTGTGCACATAGCCCATAGTAAAATAAATCTATTCTTAGTTATATCATATTGTATTTTACAGGCCATCAAGATTCGTTTTGAGGCTGTACTGGATAGCCAAGAAGGCCTTCTTGCAGCGGCCACTTGTCCCAATTTAAACTTTGATGGCTGAGAGATGAGCGTAGGAGAGAGCATTTGAAGGAGCTTCTGACAACAGAGTTTCGTAAAGCTGCGCCTGCAGCTGACAATGCTAATGTGTCCCACTCCCAACTGGCAGCCAGCCCAGCTGAAATTTGACTTTTTTGATTTTGAGAACCATCTCACAGAAAGCTTCTCAGCAGAAAATGAAGTAACTGAATATTTAAGGTCAGGGTATGAGCTTGAGATTCTGAATCAGTTCCCAAACCTCAAAAAGAAGTACATAAAATACAACTCTCCAACTCCATCCAGTGCACCAGTGGAATGGCTGTTCAGTTTAGGTGGATTGGTGCTTTCCCCTGAAAAGGAACAGACTGTGTGATACAAGGTTTGGGAAGCTTCTGCTGATGTGATATAACCACTGTTTCACTCCGAAGGAAAACAAAAAAACATAGGGCCTTGTCAGGGTAGCCATAAAATGAGACTGGATTAACAGCCTAAATGTGGCATGCAACAGCATTTTCTGTTTTGGTAAACTAATTTTTACTCCTCTCTGCACTTTACTGTTGAAAGACTAAATGTTAATAATTTGGAATACAGTCAGGAGAGACTTTCATTTTATTTATTTTATTGCTGTATTTTATTTACATCTATTCGATCGATGGATTTTTAAGAATTTTTCTTATTTCATATGCTGGAATATGCAGAAATATAAGTTAACAGAAATAGGTTTAACTATTTTATCGAATTAAAATAGAATGCGGCACCGAATAGCACCGAATGCTATGCCATTCTTCTTATGATGTAACGAGTACATCAGGATTTATATAATATAATTGATCTGACTCCATTAAACATTTTGTTATTCTTTAACTTCATATTCTTTAAAGGTAAAGGTCTTTCTTAGAACTGGTAGGAAAAAAAACTTACGATTTAACCTGAACGTTTAAATAACGAAAGTTATAATCATTTTAGCTTTCAACATCATCAGTGATAAAAGGAAAGATTCTCAAAGCCTTTAAAGCAGGAAAAGTTATTTATTAAGTTACATGTTTAAATATACAAACAGTAGAATGGAACCACATACTGTATATAAAACTTAGTTGTAACAAATAATGGACTGTTGTGCAGACGAGGCCATAAAAGCCTCTCTCACAGTATGAGGTTACGCACCGCTGTGTGGGAGTGGCGGGGTTAAAGCCTTTCTCCCAGAACAGTAACCTTTCCTTCTTATACCCTGAGCAAAGCATTGTTAAACATGAGTGGAATACCAACACCGAACCCGACCGACAGGAATCCAAAAGATGAAGCAGATGGGTGGTGATCAAGAGGGGGAGAAGAACATTAACATATTCTCCTCAATGCATGTTACATTTACATTTACATTTCTTCATTTAGCTGACGCTTTTATCCAAAGCGACTTACAATTGCTATATATGTCAGAGGTTGCACGCCTCTGGAGTAGAGGTCGACCGATAGTGGATTTTACCGATAACGATAGCTAGGTTGGGCCGTACTTGCCGATAACCGATTAATCAACCGATAGTTTTTAAAATTGATACTGGATAAAAACAATTATTCACGATACAGCACAGCCTCTGGAACCTTATTGCTTAAACATAACACTCCAAGTAAAACAGTGCTGAACTTTATATACAGGCCTCTATATATATATATATATTTATATATATAAACTGTATGAACCATGAAAACATGCTAAATTAAATAAATATATAAATATGAATAAATATTGAAGTCAATAAAGACATTAATTCCAACTGAAACAAAAAGTAATACTCTAAATAACAAATAAAACCAGTTACATTGCTCAGTCAAGAATTAATAAAAATGTAAGTTAAAAAAAACAGTTACATTCAAAATTTAACTGTTTAACTCATCCAATACAAGATGATTACAACATTATCAAACTCTGTAAACAATAAATCAACTCTGATTTCATGTTAAAGACAATCAAAAACGCAGACGCAAGACAGCAAGTTGCATTTGGATGAAATGAGAGCGCGCGTCCGTTGTGATACATGGATGTGCGCTGTTAATGCGTTGCTATTGATGACGGTAAACGTCACAGAATCTTGCTTTAAAAAGTTTTTCCACTTCAAACACTGAAATGTTTTTATCAGTTCTTTTTGAACACGAATCAAATGCTTTTCTGATTTGTTTATATGTTTCTGTCGGCTGTATATTGAACATAGCCTATCAGTTTACTATTTTACGTCTAGCTTTAAATATGCAACGCTGCATAATGAATGCATAAAAGTGACCAGCAGCCGTATAACGTAATAATCTAATGCAAATATATGGTAACAATTGTGACATTAAACATTCGGGTCGGAGTCGGACTTAGGTTTGTTTTTGTCCGTGTTTTAACCGCTTGAGGTACTAATGTTAGCGTCCTCTCAGCCTCGAAGGCAAACAAACATGCGGTTCTTTCTCTACTAATGCAGCATCTAGTCAACAAGTTAATCACTTTATAATGATATGACAAAATGTACTGTATGAATACCTTTTCGCTGTCGGTGCTTTAAACGCGCATCTGATGTCAGGCACTCCACGCATGCAGCGTGTGCTCTCAGTGCAGCGCGCAGCGTCACGCGTCGAAATAAACACGAGGCATGAGTGATAGTGTATTACACCTCTAGAGGCCACTCTTGTACTGCATGATGCCAGTAGACCCTTCTCTGCTCTCTAGTACTGTTAATGAATGACAGCGCGCACTTCTCAGCCGCTCCAGCAACGGACGCAACCAGGAAAAACTATCGGTATGGATTTTTGCCGATAACGATAGTTCCACCAATCAACTATCGGTGCCGATTAATCGGCAAATCCGATGAATCGGTCGACCTCTACTCTGGAGCAACTAGGGGTTAAGTGTCTTGCTCAGGGACACATTGGTGTCTCACAGTGGATTCGAACCCGGGTCTCTCACACCACAGGCATGTGTCTTATCCACAGGCATGTGTTGAAGCAATACTACCTAGATTGTACATTAGGATACTTGAATATCTCTATTAATTTCACCACCGTTCGGTTCAGTTTATAAGCTGTCAGATGAGACCAAACATGGCATAGGTACATATTAGAACACACTAGTAAATAAACAGTATGTAGTTGGAAGCATGTGTCCTGTGAAGCAAATAGTACAGACGTGTCATTGAGGTGCAAACGACTCTTTCTCTCCCGACAGAACCATCCTGTGACTGGAGTGTCCCAACAGTCCTCAATCAGCATAGTAATGAAACCCTTGCACTAGATGGGCATTAGCATACTGTGATGATGAAGGCCATTGTGCCACGTTTAATTCACATGTATACCTTTAAAGGGATTTCTGAAGTACTAGGGTAATAAAGAGTTCAGCCCATATTTGCTCAGCCCTACAAATCCCTCCTCTGGTACATTGGACCTCAGGAATTATGAGAGGTACATTTGTGACCTTAAAATTTAGGGCTGAGTGCATTGAAGAAGTGTCTCCATTGGTATAGTAGCACAGAGTAATGATGATAATTGTCAAGGATGCTAAGAAGATACACACACAGAACACCTACTCCCATCAGGTGTAGGCTTGAGTCAGATGCACAACAACGTGGACACACTTGTCAGGAACTCTGTCCATATAGCAAGGTTTATGTCCACGTTGGCTGTGGCAAGCCGAACAAGATCTCTAGTGTCTGTGGTGGTCTGTTCCTCCTCATGGCATCTTCAACTCTCTGCTGTTCATGTCCCACAGGAACAAGATCTCTAGTCAAGTCAAGTCAAGTCAAGTCAAATATATTTATATAGCGCTTTTCACAATACAGATTGTATCAAAGCTGCTTCACAGTATCAATCAAAACAACTTAACAATGTTTGTTTATTACTGGAAAAAAAAAGACATCCAAGTTTGGTAGAGCTCAATCAATGGTATCAATGGTATGATTAGTTAATTACTTTGAATATCCCCAACTGAGCAAGCCAAAGGCAACGGTGGCAAGGAACCGAAAAACTCCATCAAGTGACCTAATGGCGTCCTAAAACTCCATCAGATGACCCAATGGAGAAAAAAAAACCTTGGGAGAACCCAGGCTCAGTTTGGGGCCAGTTCTCCTCTGGCTTTTATGAACTAGAGGCCGGATTTACAGTAACTGTAACATAAAAATGTATTTGAATGCCTGGCGAAATAGATGCGTCTTTAGTCTAGTTTTAAACTGGGACAGTGAGTCTGAGCAACGAACAATATCAGGAAGGCTATTCCAGAGCTGAAATAGCTCTGCCTCCTTTGGTGGATCTGGATATCCTAGGAATGACCAGAAGCCTCGAATTTAGTGATCTTAAAGAGCGAGATGGATTGTAGTGCGATAGAAGATCCATTAAATAGACTGGAGCTAAACCATTTAGAGCTTTATAAGTCAGAAGCAATACCTTGTAATTAATACGGAACTTTATAGGTAACCAATGTAGAGATGATAAAATCGGTGTTATATGATCATATTTTCTTGATCTAGTAAGAACTCTAGCGGCTGCATTTTGGACTAACTGTAGTTTGTTTATCGAGGATACTGGACAACCAGCTAATAAAGCATTACAGTAATCTAGTCTCGAGGTCATGAATGCATGAACTAACTTTTCTGCATCAGAGACTGATAGCATATTACGTAGCTTAGCAATGTTTCTAAGGTGGAAAAAGGCTGTTTTTATAACATATGAAATATGCTTTTCAAAAGACAGGTTGCAGTCTAATATAACACCCAGGTCTTTTACTGTAGCGGATAAAGTAACAGGGCATCCTACTATGTTAAAGTCGTGCTGTGACAGGTTTTGTGGGCGGTTTTTAGAACCGATAAGCATTACCTCTGTCTTGTCTGGATTTAATAAAAGAAAATTACGCGTCATCCAATCTTTTATATCTTTAACACAATCTGTCAATTTGGATCATTTAGCGTATTCATCTGGCCGTGATGAAATATATATTTGGGTGTCATCAGCATAACAATGGAAACTAATTCCATGTTTCCTTAGAATATTACCAAGTGGCAGCATATATATTGAGAATAATAGAGGGCCTAACACAGATCCCTGCGGCACTCCATAGTTTGCCGAAGTTATGATCGATTTTTCTCCATTTAAGTAGACGAAATGGTAGCAGTCAGATAAGTATGACCTGAACCAGCTTAATGCTTGTCCTTGAACACCAGTGTAATTTTGTAGTCGATCTAAGAGTATTGTGTGATCTATAGTATCGAACGCAGCACTAACATCAAGTAAAACTAGTACTGAGATACAGCTTTGGTCCGAAGCTAAAAGTAAATCGTTTGTGATTCTAACAAGCGCAGTTTCAGTGCTATGATGTTGCATGAATCCAGACTGAAACTTATCATAGATGTCGTTTTCTTGCAAGAAAGAGCCGAGTTGAGCGGACACAACTTTTTCTAATATTTTTGTCTGTGGTGGTCTGTTCCTCCTCATGGCATCTTCAACTCTCTGCTGTTCATGTCCCACAGGAACAAGATCTCTAGTGTCTGTGGTGGTCTGTTCCTCCTCATGGCATCTTCAACTCTCTGCTGTTCATGTCCCACAGGAACAAGATCTCTAGTGTCTGTGGAGGTCTGTTCCTTATAATCTGCAAACCACGTATGCAAAGGTTACAACTTTTAAGGGAGTATCAACATGTAGTAGTTCAATTGTTAGGCATTGTAGTATTCCACATAATAACTCGATATCTGATGACAACAAAATGTGACAATTTACTCTCAGTCTAGAGCCCTGTATAGTGTTTTATTTCTGGTTTTACATGAGCGCCACCTACTGTCAGAGTGATTTTCTTTTTTTATTGATCTGAACTGACAAATCAGACATTCCTGTTGGTTGAACACGAGTTAATAGATATCAATCAATCAACAAAGTGTCCTGTGCTCACCACACACCGGCTATAGGGGGAGAGGAGAGATTTGGCTATAGAGTGATGTGTGGCTAACTTACACAGAGGAGACTTTGTTGCTCAGCACATAAAGATGAACTACTTACCGTGATCTCAGACTGTGTTTAAGTGGTTTCTCCACTGTGTGAATCTTCATGTGTCGCTTCAGGTGAGTTTTAATAGAGAAACTCTTCCCGCACTGATCACACGTGTGCGGCTTCTCTCCAGTGTGGATCCTCTCATGTGTTTTCAGATGTGATGACAGACTGAATCTCTTGTCACAGTGTGAACACTTGTAAGGTTTTTCTCCAGTGTGGATCCACTCATGTGTTTTCAGATGTGATGACTGACTGAATCTCTTGTCACAGTGTGAACACTTGTAAGGTTTTTCTCCAGTGTGGATCCTCTCATGTGTTTTCAGATTTGCTGACAGACTGAATCTCTTGTCGCAGTGTGAACACTTGTAAGGTTGTTCTCCAGTGTGGATTCTCTGGTGCAGTTTTAAACTGTTTGCTGTAATAAAAGTCTTCTCACACTCAAAGCACATGTACTCTCTCACACCAGTGTGAGTTTTCTCATGTGTATGTAAAGTGTGCCGCTGTGAAAAACTCTTTCCACACACAGAACATGAATGCGGCTTCTCCTTTGTATGAACTCTCAGGTGTTTCTTCAGGGCTGATGCACAGAGAAATGTTTTGCCGCATTGATCACATGAGAACGGCTTCTCTCCGGTGTGGATCATCATGTGAGCATTAAAGTTATCTGATCGACTGAAACTCTTCCCGCATTGATCACATGTGAACGGCTTCTCTCCAGTGTGGATCCTCATGTGAACATCAAGGTTTCCCGATTGACTGAAACTCTTCCCGCATTGATCACATGAGAACGGCTTCTCTCCGGTGTGGATCCTCATGTGAACATCAAGACTTTGTTTGCTTGTGAAACTGTTTCCACACTGAGTGCAGGTTAAAGATTTCTTGGCTCTGTTCTTTAAAAATTTCTTTTTAGTCTTTAGTCTCAAAGGTTTTTCTCCAGGTTGGATGTGATGTTCCTCCTTCACTTCACTCAGTTCTTCTCTCTCCTCCTTCACTTCACTCAGTTCTTCTCTCTCCTCCTTCACTTCTCTCAGTTCTTCTCTCTCCTCCTTCACTTCACTCAGTTCTTCTCTCTCCTCGCTCTCTTCCATCAGGTCTGACATGAAAAGAAAAAATTAGTGCTGTCAAACGATTAAAATATTTAATCGCGATTAATCAAATTAATGTCATAGTTAACCCGCGATTAATTGCACATTTTTATCTATTATAAATATCTCATGATTTCTTTTTGTCCCATTATTTTTTCCTCTTTTTAATGCTCTTATCAACATGGAAAAGTGGATCGGCTTGCTTTATACAAATGTTTTTTTATTGAATACAACCATTGGCATATACTGTGTTTAATTTCACACTAACATTCTCACTTGGAGCAAATAATCTCTCACACAATGTAACACTGTCAATAAAATCAATAAAAGGGTGAAAGAAATACTGACGAGGTAGGCTACTGATATTCACATCAGCTGTGTGTGTGTGTGTGTGTTTGTGTGTGCTACTTTGGTCGACGAAGCAACAAAACGTCCTCGCGCGCATGCCGCGTCATGTTGGAAAAGCATGTGGAAAAAACGACAAAGTTTGCTAGGCCAAAACACAGTTAATCTCGCAATAAAAAAATTGATGCCGTTAAAATGAGTTTGCGTTAATAATGCTTTTAACTGACAGCCCTAGAAAAAATATTACATTTATTTTTCAGTACATCAAAATAATTCAAAGAGATAAATATAAAGTGAAAGGACATGAAAGTGAGCCCTGATGTAATGGTAGAAAGTAGACAACTGTTATATATTATGTCCTTGAAACTTTCCATGAATACATTTATCTTCCAATTATTATTTTTAAAACATTATAGGCACGAATCCAATGTTTCTTTAGCAAGAACTATTTATTTGATCAATGACAATTATCTAACATGATCTTAACATATTCATTTTACTAAAACGTTTTAATTATTAATGGGCGTTCACACTAGACTTTCCCTTAATGGACGGCTCTATGAAGGAGCTCTTTCTGCTGCATGATGGGAAGACAAGAGAATAATCTCAATCCATTCTCTCAGTTTTTACACAAACTGTAGCATTGACTGTATTCATCAACCCTGTTACCAAAGTTACTGTAAGAAGAATCTCTATAACTATGAATAACTTATATTATATTTGACAAATACAACATTATCAGTAACTTGGTGTTTACTGATTATTCATAAAAATATATATTTCAACTATGTTGAATATTCTGGTAATGTTGTTGCAAATTGGGAACCAGATATAAAATACATGTAAAATAAAACAGCTAAAATGTTAATCTAAATGTGATGAAGTGCTTGAATGTTTCTAACATGAATGTTCTTCAGCATCATGAATGAATGAAGAATAAACACCAACCTCTTTGTTCTTCAGGATCTTCAGTGTGTTTCATTCTGCAGGGTTCTGGATGACTCATGTTCTCACTGTCCTCTTTAATAAACTCAGTCTTGGCAGATTTCAGCTCTTCCTGATGCTTTCATGCTCGTCTTCACTTGTAGCTGATGGGAATTTACAGCATTTATTGGGGAATTACTGTGGGAGGAGCTTCACTGATGATGTGACTGCAGTGGGAGGAGCTTCACTGATGATGTGATTGCAGTGGGAGGAGCTTCACTGATGATGTGATTGCAGTGGGAGGAGCTTCACTGATGATGTGATTGCAGTGGGAGGAGCTTCACTGATGATGTGACTGCAGTGGGAGGAGCTTCACTGATGATTTGACTGCAGTGGGAGGAGCTTCACTGATGATGTGATTGCAGTGGGAGGAGCTTCACTGATGATGTGATTGCAGTGGGAGGAGCTTCACTGATGATGTGTTCCAGCGTGGGAGGAGCTTCACTGATGATGTAATCCAGCGTGGGAGGAGCTGATCTGCCAAAATCAAAAATACAAATGCCTGAGTTTTGCTTTTATAGAAAAGAATACAAATAATTTAAATTATTCCAAATATAAATAATGGTAAGAAAAACAGCTAAAATCATAAACACAGAAATAAACGTACATATAGTAGCCAACAAATCCCCTCAGTCTACTGACACCAATGAAATGAGCTTTAAGTGACAATTTACAGGAGATCTGAAGACATCAGCATAATAAATGAGGTGAAAACAGGAACTATTGTCATGCAGGGATGCAAACACATGTATGGTCAATAAAAGAGAGAGGATATCAAAGCTCTCGCCCCGCGGCAAATATCTCACATTGCTACCAGCCCCTGCCATCCCCAGCCCACCCCTATAGGTACATATAGTAAAATTTTATTAAAATAAAGTTTTGACAAAAAAAGGTTTTATACAAAGATAAACCTCACATATTTCAGCCTTTAAATAATTTTTATAAAAAGAATGAGTCAAAAAAGATAAATTACTTGACATTTACATTAATGAACATTAGCTTATCTTTTATTATTAAAGGTGCTCTAAGCGATGTCACGCGTTTTTTAGGCCAAAACATTTTTTGTCACATACAGCAAACATCTCCTCACTATCCGCTAGCTGCCTGTCCCCTGAACACACTGTAAAAAAACGCGGTCTCTCTAGACACCACAGGCTCCACAAACGGCAACAAAAACAAACTGGGCTTACCCGCACCACGAAACATAACAAACAGTGCTCCAGCCAATCACTGGCAAGAAGTATTTGAGGGTGGGTCTGGGGGGTTAGTGCGCGTGCACATGAAGGGGGTGTGTGAAGGAGAGAGAAGCATTGAGAGGGAACTTTGAATAATGGCCGACAAACGACCAAAGAGACGACGTTCTGATGATCTACTCACAAGGAAGAGGGAAAAGGATAAAGAACGCGCGAAGTACCGAATTTACATCGGTAAAGCATTCGAAAGATGGCGAGAACTCCGCCGGCAGAAGGGCTTCCAGTCCGACAATCAGGTTGCTCTGTTTTTGCTGGACAGGTGGGTAAAGTTAAATTCTTTTTTTTTATTCTAAATTGACGCTTATGTTCGCCAAACCCACACAAGGATATAAGTAGCTAGAACTAGCCTATGCTGTCAGCGTTAAAGGTGCTCTAAGCGATGTCATGCGTTTTTTAGGCCAAAACATTTTTTGTCACATACAGCAAACATCTCCTCACTATCCGCTAGCTGCCTGTCCCCTGAACACACTGTAAAAAAACACGGTCTCTGCAGACACCCCAGACTCCATAAATGTTGCTATGCAACCATGCACTGTCTCCATGCACGGTCTCTCTCGTTTGTCGCTCACGCGCGCAGACACCCTCGGTCTGTCTCGCGCTTTCGCTCGCTCGCGCAGTTTGCTTCGCTTTTGTCCAGTCCAGCGTCTCCAATCAGGCTCGCGAGCGACGTGTTGGAGACCCCATTAAAAGATAGCAGCGAGAAGAAACACTAGTGGTTCACTAGTGGAAATTATAATCTCAGACCACCGACCACCCCCCTCACTCTCTAAAAAAACTCTTTGGATCGGCACGATTCACATAAGTCACCCAAACTGACGTGAAAAAAGTGGGAGGCGCCGAAAAGCGCGCTGTTTGCTTCCCTGTACATCATCTCTGTCTTTCTCACATCAGTGCTCTTCAGTTCGTAATGCTATTATCTTAAGTCTAAGATTTCTGGCATCAAAGATCTCTGAGAAGTCATTTCCCAAAAAAGATTGAAACCACAACACTGACACCAATGAAATGAGCTTTAACTGACAATTTACAGGAGACCTGAAGACATCAGCATAATAAATGAGGTGAAAACAGGAACTATTGTCATGAAATAAAGAGTGTTTTCAGCAGATCTGTTAATATTGATGATCCTCAGACGATCAACACATTCAACAAGCCATTCAGGATCATCATCAGATCATCTCACTTTATTCTGAGTGTTTGCTGTTAGAAACACATTATTTGAATCAGGATATAAAAGCCAATAAAACTACTGATATGTCTAAACTACTGATAAAAGCCAATAAAACTACTTCCTGTCTGGCGCATGCGTTAGCTGCGACGGCACTGCCGGTGCGTTTGTCTGTATGTGTTCCGTTTGAGTTTATTTTTTTTGTTAATTTCGAGAGTGTACTACGACAAAAACATCATGGGAAATTGGACAAAGTGGTTTTGGACTTTTCTTCTAATTACATGGATTGTAACTGATTCCGTGGTATGGACTATTCAATTAGAGGATGTCGGAGCAGGGCATGGACTCACCTATTCCCGGGAGGAACTTCTATCTCTGCGCAACTCTATCCACTGCCTACTGATTCCATCTATGATTCCATCTACAACCTGAGAAAGTAGTTACTATGTCTGATTTTAAAGAAATTGATTGCAAAATTTTAGAAGAAACCGTACAGCACCTTAAAACATCAACCTGCGCCCTTGACGCACTTCCCACATCTTTCTTTAAAAGTGTGTTAAACAGCTTAAAAGCAGATCTTCTAGAAGTGGTTAATGCCTCACTTCTCTCTGGGACTTTTCCAAACTCCCTGAAAACTGCAGTTGTCAAACCCCTCCTAAAAAAGAGTAATCTGGATAAGACTATATTAAGCAACTATAGACCGATCTCAAATCTTCCTTTCATAGGCAAGGTCATTGAAAAAGTTGTCTTCAATCAGCTGAACAAATTCTTAAGCTCGAATGGATACTTTGACAATTTTCAATCTGGTTTCCGATCGCATCACAGCACAGAGACAGCGCTCATAAAGATAATAAACGATATTCGCTTAAATACTGATAAAGGCAAATTATCAGTGCTGGTACTACTCGACCTCAGTGCTGCATTTGACACTGTCGATCACAACATACTTCTTGACAGGCTGGAAAACTGGGTGGGGCTTTCTGGGATAGTCCTAAAATGGTTCAGGTCATACCTAGAAGGGAGAGGTTACTATGTGAGTATAGGAGACCATAAGTCTGAGTGGACGTCCATGACATGCGGAGTCCCTCAAGGCTCAATTCTTGCACCACTCCTATTCAACCTGTACATGCTCCCAATGAGCCAAATAATGAGAAAGAACCAAATCTCTTACCACAGCTATGCAGACGACACACAGCTCTACTTAGCCCTATCGCCTAACGACTACAGCCCCATTGACTCCCTATGCCAATGCATTGATGAAGTAAACAATTGGATGTGCCAAAATTACCTCCAGTTAAACAAAGACAAAACTGAAGTCATTGCGTTTGGAAACAAAGATGAAGTTCTCAAGGTGAATGCATTAGAGATGCACCGATTACAATTTTCTAGGCCGATTCCGATTACCGATTTTCATTGAGTTTGACCTGCCGATACCGATTGTAGCCGATTCCGATTTCATTTTTTCTAACCACTTTACAGCACACACAAATATTTATTTTCTAGCTTTTCTTTAATAGAACATTTTACAATTTGCACAGAACATAATGTTTTTAACAGATAATCGCTATAAAATAGAACTATATAAATTACCCCTGGTGTGGGAAACTCACACACATCTAAAGTGCAGTGTTATGGAAGAACCATTTCCTTTTCACATCCAATAATCTTTTTAAAAAATTTTTTTATATATATATATATATTTAGCAAACTAAACATCTGTATGAAAACAGGTAATGCAATAAAATAATATATAAAAAAATTTTTTATAAACAAGCCTTGCAGTATAAAGATATTTCTCAAAACACACACACAGGCCTATTGCAATCACTTGTACAAACTGAATAATGGCTTTAAAGTTTAAATGGGTTCATCATGTTCTATAAATATTTTTGAGTCTACGTTTTCTTTTCTGACATAGCCTACTCCAGTTCTTGATAAAACACGTAAATTCTGTGCGTTTTGTGTGAAATCATATTTATTTTGTCCATCAAAAGTGTGCTTTCACTTTAATTGAGCGTGAGCTGTGCAGCAAATACTAGACTCGGCACGGAAACGTTTCACGGCTGGTCACGCGACGCTCCTGCTCGACGCTCACGCGCTGCTCCCGCTCCCGGTGTGAACGCACTCATTGATTAACATGCACGCCGACAAGAAAATGCGCGCTTGCGGTCTGAACGGCCGTAATTCACGAGGTTTCCTACATGTGCGTTCTGTGTGCATGTGTGATGTTGCGCAATGTTAATCATGCGGCGCCCGAGTGCATTTGACCGGCATAAAATCGGCATATGTCAGACTGACCGGCCGATCGCCGGTCATGGCCGATCACGTGAAAATCGGCCGGTTCCGGTCACGCGCCGGTCAATCGGTGCATCTCTAGAATGCATACCTTCACTCTAGGGGTCTAACAACTAAAAATCAAGTCAGGAATCTTGGTGTGTCTCTAGAATCAGACCTTAGTTTCAGTAGTCATGTCAAAGCAATAACTAAATCAGCATATTATCATCTGAAAAATATTGCAAGAATTAGATGCTTTGTTTCCAGTCAAGACTTAGAGAAACTAGTGCATGCTTTCATCACCAGCAGGGTGGATTACTGTAATGGACTCCTCACTGGCCTTCCCAAAAAGACCATAAGACAGTTGCAGCTTATACAGAACGCTGCTGCCAGGATTCTGAGCAGAACAAGAAAATATGAACACATCACACCAGTCCTCAGGTCTTTACACTGGCTCCCAGTTACATTTAGGATTGACTTTAAAGTATTATTACTGGTATATAAATCATTCAATGGCCTAGGACCTCAATATATTGCAGATATGCTCACTGAATATAAACCCAACAGATCACTCAGATCATTAGGATCACGTCAGCTAGAAATACCAAGGGTTCACTCTAAACAAGGAGAGTCTGCTTTTAGCTACTATGCCAGCCGCAGCTGGAACCAGCTTCCAGAAGAGATCAGATGTGCTCCTACAGTAGTCACATTCAAATCCAGACTGAAAACACATCTGTTTAGCTATGCATTTGCTGAATGAGCACTGTGCCACTGTATGTGTCCGACTGTTTGAACTGTATTTTAGTTATTTTTTTATTCTAAACTGTTTTAATTATTCTTATTTCTGTTGATTGTTTTAATTTCTTTATTCTAAACTGTTTTAATTATTCATATTTCTTTTGATTATTTTAAATTTCTTCTATGTAAAGCACTTTGAATTACCACTGTGTATGAAATGTGCTATATAAATAAACTTGCCTTGCCTTGCCTTGCCTTGCCTATGATCATTCCCCCTGAGCTAATTCTAACACCAAGCTTAAAGAGGAAAAGAGGAAGGAGAGGAGGGGTGCGATGCAGACTTAGAAGACGTCCTTTTAAACCTCCGTTACCTTCATTAATTCTCTAAAATGTTCGTTCATTGAGAAATAAAATGGACTTGTTGCATGCTAAATGTCTCACGGATGCATCGTTCAGGGAGGCATGTGTTTTTGCTTTGACTGAGTCTTGGCTAGATGAGTCTGTCCCTGACACCGAGGTTAGCCTGGATGGCTTTGAGATTTTCCGGGCAGACAGAAACAGTAACTCTGGGAAGGAGCGTGGAGGTGGGGTGTGTATGTACATCAACTCGCGCTGGTGCACTAACATCAAAGTACACGAGAAGATCTGTAATCCAAACCTGGAGCTGCTCACCCTGTCCGCCCGTGCTTTCTATCTCCCTAGGGAATTCCCGACTGTTGTGCTTAGTTGTGTATATGTCCCACCAAGCGCCAATGTCAAGGCAGCGGCTGAGCAGATAGCCCAAAATACACAGGCTATGCTCAGCAAATATCCGGATGCTCCAGTGCTACTTCTTGGTGATTTTAACAGCTATCGGCTTGACTACTCATTACCAGCCTTCAATCAACATGTGGATGTCCCAACGAGATTAAATAAAACTATAGATTTGTGTTACAGTAACATTGCGGAAGCATTTAAAGCTAGAGCTCTCCCACCGCAACTGTTAGCGGATCACAATGTTATTCATTTACTTCCTGTTTACAAACAACGGCTGAAACAACGCAAACCGATAATACGTAGCATCCCCCAATGGTCGGAAGATGCTATTGCATGCCTTCAAGGCTGTTTTGCATGTACAGACTGGGAAGTCTTTGAGGGAGACCTGGATGAGCAGGTTTCAGTTATTACAGATTACATCAAATTCTGTATGGATCTTTTGATACCAGTAAAGACTATCAGAGCATATTCCAACTCAAAACCATGGATTAATTCACAGATAAAATATCTTTTCAAGAAGAAGAAACTTGCCTTTAGGCAAAAGGACTTTGCTGATCTCAAAAAAATAAATCAGGATATCAAAAATGAAATCTTTAAAGCGAAAAATAATTATAAAAACAAACTGGAGCAGGATTTTGCAAATATGAACACCAAGCAGGCATTCCAGCGCGTTAGGACTCTTACTGGACAAGCCTCTAAACAGACTGCTTGTGTATCAGACCCCACCACTTTTGCAAGTAGTCTTAATAAGTTTTATGCCCGTTTTGATACATCTGACTTTTCAGCAGAGTGTGATAGCCTTTTGGATTCTTTGCCCATCAAAGATTTGAACTATGAGTCCCTTCTAACCAGGCAGGATGTCTATTCCCAGCTTATTAAGTGCAAACCAAATAAGGCCCCAGGGCCGGATGGTATTCCGGGCCGGGTCTTGAAAAGCTGTGCCCTGGAATTAACCCCTATTCTTCATTCACTCTTCCTTCATTCACTCAGTACTTCAACAATACCTGTCAAATGGAAATCATCAATTATTATTCCTGTTCCAAAAAATACGCATCCATCTGAGTTAAATCACTACAGGCCTATATCATTAACCTCTATTATAATTAAATGTTTTGAGAAAATCATCAAAAACATTATGCTTCCATATGTGACACCATCTTTGGATTGTCTACAATTTGCATATAAGCAGAAGAGAGGTACAGATGATGCAGTGGCCTGTCTCTTGCATTGTCTACTTCAACATCTGGACACTTCTGGGAATTATGCCAGACATAATTAAAATATAATATAAAATTATCACCTTTAATTCGATTCAGCGTCACCAGGTGATAAGGAAACTACAGAGAATGCAAGTTCCATCATCTCTAATATATTGGATCCATAATTTCCTTTCTAATAGACCTCAAGTGGTTAAGGTGGGCAATGCACTATCACCACCCATTGTCCTTAATACCGGCGCCCCCCAGGGGTGCGTACTTAGCCCATTTCTTTTTATTCTCTATACAAATGACTGTCAGAGTTCATTTACAACAACTCATTATTTTAAATATGCAGATGATACAGCCATCCTTGCTCTGCTTAACGAGGACAATGACTCTTTCTTGGACTATCAACGTTCTACAGCACATTTTAGAACGTGGTGTGAGGATAACTTTCTTCACCTCAATATTTTAAAGACTAAGGAATTGGTCTTTAGTACCTCAAAAGCACAGATCCATTCTTCTAGCATTTTCATTGATGGAGAGATAGTTGAGAGAGTAGATCATTTCAAATATCTTGGCATTATTTTGGACCGAAATCTCAATTTTAATCAGCACACTCTAGGAGTTTACAAAAGCTGTCAACAAAGACTGACAGCTATTCGTAAACTTAGGCATTTGTCTGTTCAGCCACGTCTTCTTCTGATTCTGTATCGCAGTATTATTGAGCCAGTCCTTACGTATGGGGCCATTTGTTTTTTTTTATATGCTTACAGTTACCAATAAGAACAAATTTTTAAAGATAACTAAATCAGCAAGTAAAATTATTGGTATCCCTACTCCTAATCTATCGGAGAGCGTTTCAACACTAACGTTGCGCAAGGCGCAAAAAATCTTAAATGACCCAGAACATCCTCTGTATAAATATTTTATTCTCCTGCCTTCTGGCCGTAGGTATAGGTTACCGATGTGTAGAAAAGCCAAGTTCAGTAAGAGTTTTATTCCTGTCTCCATACGAGCCCTAAATACATAGGGAATCAGTGATACGTCAGGTATACTCTCTTTTTTGTTTTGGTTTTGTTTATGTTTTTGTTTTGTAGATGTTATATGTTATGTGTGTTTTGTATCATGTACGCATCGATGGTGGAAACAAATTTCCTCTCGAGGACAAATAAAAAATCAATCAATCAAAAAAAAATATATACTGAAAGGCAATACGGTTATTTCTCACAATGTGACATGGATAAAACATCAATAATACAAAAACAATCACCAATGACACTCATCTTCATAAACCACTGTAGATAAATAATTACAGCAGCATAATATGGCCAAATTAATCTAAATGTAGCAAGTTTGATCTTATGATAGCTACATTAATCACTATAAAGTAGTTAGATCATTAAAATAATAACAGAAACTGTTAATTATCATAAAACTTTTAAAAACAAAGAGCACCACAAAACACTGACTGCGTTTACATGCAGCCAATAACCCGTTCAAAACCGGGATATTAGCAATAACCCGGTCGCGAACGGCCATGTAAACACCGGCAAAAACCCGAATATGCTCATATCCCGGATTTTAAAAACCGGGATATTATACCTGGGGTACCCCTTTTCTAACCCGAATTTTTGGTCATGTAAACGCGTATCGGGATATCCCCATTGTGATTGTCCCCACTGCGCATGTTCTATTCGCAAGGAATCTTGGTCTTTTGAGTAGAGGAACTTCTCAGTGCATACAAAAACCCGCGTGCAGTATACCGGAAGTAAACATGGCGAGACGCAGCACAGCATACGTTTGGAGCGAGGTCAGTAACGTTACCAGCATCAAAGCGCAAACAAAGGCGATCGCTATCTGCCCCGAACTATTCATTATCCGCATGCTGCTGTTGTTGTCGTCTTTGGTTACAGAAAGAAGAATCGGAAATGACGCATATTGCGTCTTAAGGTTGTCCGTACGTCTAGACGCTAACCGTGCGTCGCTGTTTACATCGGGATATTGCAATTCCATGTATACAGGAGAAACTCTCTCTGCTCACGCATGTAAACGGGTTATTCCTAATGTTTCAGAAACCCGAATAGTGACCTTAACCCGATCATAACCCGAAAATTGGCTGCATGTAAACGTAGTCACTATTGTTCCAAGAGTAAAACGCTTTTCATATTAGTATTGATAAATGTCTCACGTGGCTCATCATAGGCTCAATGTAAAGCATTTAGCATTATCTGTTCCAGTGACACTTGAGATCGATTCACATTAATTCCCCTCGCAGATCTTAAACTTTTGACTTGACGAAACAATCACTCACTCACTCACTCTCACACAGACAGACAGACAGACAGACAGACAGACAGACAGACACACACACACACACACACACACACACGCACACTCACACACACACACACACACACACACGCACACGCACACACGCACACGCACACACGCACACGCGCGCACACACACACACACACACACACACACACAATCTTTCAGGTCTGAATGAACTCCACATATTCTCCTCATGCTCGCTGCTGCTGCACTAAATGTTTATTTCAGGAGGAAGACGCCAGAAAAGACGCACAAGTATCGCTGTGATCGATGAAAACAATACAGACATGAGCCTGTCGCTTAATCAAACTGTATAAAGAGCCTACTTGCAAATGATAAATACCGTGAACTGCTCTCTCCTCGCCTCAGAAGACTCGACGCTGAAACTCAACGAGAGAGACCAGTAGCTCCTCATTGGTCCTCAATGCAGAACACGAGATCCAGGGGGCGGAGTTGGATCTGGATCTGAGCGGTGGAGATGGGTAGGTTTATAAGGTGGGCGGAGTTGGATCTGGATCACACTCCTCCCCCTGGATTTCGTGTTCTGCAGTGAGGACCATCTCGTTTTGAGGGGTTCAATTTAGGAGGTTGAATAATTTTGAGACTGTTGAAGTCATTAAAAGTTGCATTTCCAGTTACATTTTGGGAAACCACTTGAAACATTTACAGTGGGTCCATATACATCCAGATAATTTGTTTTCTTGTTTTTGTCTTCTAAATGTAAAAACAAAGAAACCGTATTTTTTTGTTTCTTTTACCAATACTTTATTGTGTTTTTAATACGAACAAAGTTACCAGCATTAACACTGACATGTTTCTCTGAATTAATTCAGTGAGGAGGACATAACTGATAACAAATATAAAACAGATATACACAAGAGAAACAGATACACAAACATAAAGAATAATAATAATAAACAAAAGAAAATATAACTATATACATGTCAGAGATAGATGATTTGCTAGCAGAAAGTGTCAATTGAAATAAAGATAATTAAGGTGTCTAATTAAATAAAAGGAAA
This sequence comes from Semotilus atromaculatus, assembly GCA_031834385.1. Classification (NCBI taxonomy): domain Eukaryota; kingdom Metazoa; phylum Chordata; class Actinopteri; order Cypriniformes; family Leuciscidae; genus Semotilus; species Semotilus atromaculatus. Next base: position 3,778,386 of record JAULUF010000005.1, on the reverse strand, counting down.
CAGATCAAACAAAAACAGAGAACCTGCAGTCACATTTGCTCATCAGAAAGTTAGTTTTTGTTTAAACGAAAAGGCAACAAAGGAAACATCGTTGAGAAGGAAAAGACATGGTTCAGGATCAGAATCAGTTGTGATAGAAGAACAGCAGAGACTTTAACCCAGAAGTTGAAGATCGGAGGACATTCTCCCAGAATAGATGGGGAAAGCTGCCAATACCCAGTGCTACATTTGTCCCATACAGGGGAGGGAATAAGTTTCATTCTAAAACGTTTCAGAGGTGTATAATATATTCTGTGGATTACATAGTTGATCCGCTGGTGGGCAGGGTTTTAAGAGTGGCCAGCAGAGGGCGCAGTTGACTTTCCTCTTCTACAAGGTGTGCTTGAGACAACGCAGAGAAGAGCAAGAAGGAGAACAGCGACTGACAATTACATGTTGTATCATGTTGTATCTTTTTTAATATTTTATGACAATATAATATGAGCAGACACTGATGTAATTCTCAGACGGACGTCTCTCTGTAGAAGAAACAGCTGATATACAAGCTGAAGCAAGAGGATCATTTCAGCGTGTGCATGTCATCATGAAGATGAAGGTTTTCAGACAGAAATCTCTATCTTTATTGTAGCTGTGATCATATAGATGAGATTCTGTGCTCTGACCGACGACAGATGATGATTCACAATAAATCTCATTACATTCAACAAATATCTGCTCGTTCACACACAAATATATACAGTAATTCCTCCAAACACCAGATATCCTGATATGAAGAGCTCATGATCTGTATCATTAATGTTTATTTGTGAAGGTCTTGTTCTTGTTCACATTGGCGTAAAGTTGATCCTGCGGTTGATCTTCTCTTCCTCTGATGGCAGCATAAGTCACTGTATCATCATGATCCTGAAAGAACAGATTCTGTCCATCAGTGTTTGAACCACAGCGACTATTATTATTATTATTAGAGCATGAGCTTCATTTATCTGACAGTCAAACTCATGTGCTGGTATCTACTCACACTGAGGGATTTTACTGGCTTTGTGTTGGAAGAAGTGACCTCAGAATAAGTCACATCATCTGTCTGCTCCTAAACATCAATGCAGACGTGCAGAGAGTCAAGTTTAACACAGAACAGACATATCTCTCACTGTAATATGGAGAATAACACAAAAGCTTTTAAGTCCCATTATTGAACAGACAGTGAGTGTAATGTTTGATGATTTAGTGACTCACATCGGCTCTTGCAGCGGGAGGAATGGACATGTTGATCGTCTCATACGTCCCTTTATATTCATTCTCATCTTTGACCTTCAGAACAAACAGTTAAACTGCATGAATGACACTTTATTGAGCTTTAAAGACATTAATCAAATCTAAATCACTGCATTACTGAACTCACCGCAGAGTCGCCAGTCCCTCTTTTATTATCTGAAAAGTGCATCGGGAAATATGAGTTTTATGGAAAAACACAATGTTAAGTATTGAGATTTTTCAACAATCAGATTTTGTTGAAGCATAAAATAAATAATTATAGGATTTCTCAGCGGGAATAAACTCCTGTTTGAGAATTTCATATAATCCACATGTTTCTGTGAAACTTACAGTCTGAACATGATGTGTTTGTTTGCTCATCTGAACTGTTTTTAGTTGTTATAAAGGAGTAAATGTGAAAACTCACCAGCTCTTTTTCTGCAGATCATCCAGAGAAGAGCAAGAAGGAGAACAGCGACTGCAGCGACAGAAATCACTATGACTGAAGAAGAGATCGAGCTCAGAGTCAGAGACGGACAGGGCAGATCGGGACGATTAGAGACAGAGACAGAAGACTGGGATTATGGCCCTGGTGTGTGTGTGTGTGTAGAGACAGAAGACTGTGATTATGGCCCTGGTGTGTGTGTGTGTGTAGAGACAGAAGACTGGGATTATGGACCTGGTGTGTGTGTGTAGAGACAGAAGACTGTGATTATGGCCCTGGTGTGTGTGTGTAGAGACAGAAGACTGTGATTATGGACCTGGTGTGTGTGTGTAGAGACAGAAGACTGGGATTATGGACCTGGTGTGTGTGTAGAGACAGAAGACTGAGATTATGGACCTGGTGTGTGTGTGTAGAGACAGAAGACTGGGATTATGGACCTGGTGTGTGTGTGTAGAGACAGAAGACTGGGATTATGGCCCTGGTGTGTGTGTGTAGAGACAGAAGACTGGGATTATGGACCTGGTGTGTGTGTGTAGAGACAGAAGACTGGGTTTATGGCCCTGGTGTGTGTGTGTGTAGAGACAGAAGACTGGGATTATGGACCTGGTGTGTGTGTGTAGAGACAGAAGACTGGGATTATGGACCTGGTGTGTGTGTAGAGACAGAAGACTGTGATTATGGACCTGGTGTGTGTGTGTAGAGACAGAAGACTGTGATTATGGACCTGGTGTGTGTGTGTAGAGACAGAAGACTGTGATTATGGCCCTGGTGTGTGTGTGTGTAGAGACAGAAGACTGTGATTATGGACCTGGTGTGTGTGTGTAGAGACAGAAGACTGGGATTATGGACCTGGTGTGTGTGTGTAGAGACATAAGACTGGGATTATGGACCTGGTGTGTGTGTGTAGAGACAGAAGACTGGGATTATGGACCTGGTGTGTGTGTAGAGACAGAAGACTGAGATTATGGACCTGGTGTGTGTGTGTGTAGAGACAGAAGACTGGGATTATGGACCTGGTGTGTGTGTAGAGACAGAAGACTGTGATTATGGACCTGGTGTGTGTGTGTGTAGAGACAGAAGACTGGGATTATGGACCTGGTGTGTGTGTGTGTGTGTAGAGACAGAAGACTGGGATTATGGACCTGGTGTGTGTGTGTAGAGACAGAAGACTGGGATTATGGACCTGGTGTGTGTGTGTAGAGACAGAAGACTGAGATTATGGCCCTGGTGTGTGTGTGTAGAGACAGAAGACTGTGATTATGGCCCTGGTGTGTGTGTGTAGAGACAGAAGACTGAGATTATGGCCCTGGTGTGTGTGTGTAGAGACAGAAGACTGTGATTATGGCCCTGGTGTGTGTGTGTAGAGACAGAAGACTGGGATTATGGACCTGGTGTGTGTGTGTAGAGACAGAAGACTGGGTTTATGGCCCTGGTGTGTGTGTGTGTAGAGACAGAAGACTGGGATTATGGACCTGGTGTGTGTGTGTAGAGACAGAAGACTGGGATTATGGACCTGGTGTGTGTGTAGAGACAGAAGACTGTGATTATGGACCTGGTGTGTGTGTGTAGAGACAGAAGACTGTGATTATGGACCTGGTGTGTGTGTGTAGAGACAGAAGACTGTGATTATGGCCCTGGTGTGTGTGTGTGTAGAGACAGAAGACTGTGATTATGGACCTGGTGTGTGTGTGTAGAGACAGAAGACTGGGATTATGGACCTGGTGTGTGTGTGTAGAGACATAAGACTGGGATTATGGACCTGGTGTGTGTGTGTAGAGACAGAAGACTGGGATTATGGACCTGGTGTGTGTGTAGAGACAGAAGACTGAGATTATGGACCTGGTGTGTGTGTGTGTAGAGACAGAAGACTGTGATTATGGCCCTGGTGTGTGTGTGTAGAGACAGAAGACTGTGATTATGGACCTGGTGTGTGTGTAGAGACAGAAGACTGAGATTATGGACCTGGTGTGTGTGTGTAGAGACAGAAGACTGGGATTATGGACCTGGTGTGTGTGTGTAGACAGAAGACTGTGATTATGGACCTGGTGTGTGTGTGTAGAGACAGAAGACTGGGATTATGGACCTGGTGTGTGTGTAGAGACAGAAGACTGTGATTATGGACCTGGTGTGTGTGTGTGTAGAGACAGAAGACTGGGATTATGGACCTGGTGTGTGTGTGTGTGTGTAGAGACAGAAGACTGGGATTATGGACCTGGTGTGTGTGTGTAGAGACAGAAGACTGGGATTATGGACCTGGTGTGTGTGTGTAGAGACAGAAGACTGAGATTATGGCCCTGGTGTGTGTGTGTAGAGACAGAAGACTGTGATTATGGCCCTGGTGTGTGTGTGTAGAGACAGAAGACTGAGATTATGGCCCTGGTGTGTGTGTGTAGAGACCGAAGACTGTGATTATGGCCCTGGTGTGTGTGTGTAGAGACAGAAGACTGGGATTATGGACCTGGTGTGTGTGTGTAGAGACAGAAGACTGAGATTATGGACCTGGTGTGTGTGTGTAGAGACAGAAGACTGTGATTATGGCCCTGGTGTGTGTGTGTAGAGACAGAAGACTGGGATTATGGACCTGGTGTCTGTGTAGAGACAGAAGACTGAGATTATGGACCTGGTGTGTGTGTGTGTGTAGAGACAGAAGACTGGGATTATGGACCTGGTGTGTGTGTGTAGAGACAGAAGACTGGGATTATGGACCTGGTGTGTGTGTGTGTGTGTGTGTGTGTAGAGACAGAAGACTGGGATTATGGACCTGGTGTGTGTGTGTAGAGACAGAAGACTGGGATTATGGACCTGGTGTGTGTGTGTAGAGACAGAAGACTGAGATTATGGACCTGGTGTGTGTGTGTGTGTAGAGACAGAAGACTGTGATTATGGACCTGGTGTGTGTGTGTAGAGACAGAAGACTGAGATTATGGACCTGGTGTGTGTGTGTGTGTAGAGACAGAAGACTGTGATTATGGACCTGGTGTGTGTGTGTGTAGAGACAGAAGATTGGGATTATGGACCTGGTGTGTGTGTGTGTGTGTGTAGAGACAGAAGACTGGGATTATGGACCTGGTGTGTGTGTGTAGAGACAGAAGACTGGGATTATGGACCTGGTGTGTGTGTGTAGAGACAGAAGACTGAGATTATGGCCCTGGTGTGTGTGTGTGTAGAGACAGAAGACTGTGATTATGGCCCTGGTGTGTGTGTGTAGAGACAGAAGACTGGGATTATGGACCTGGTGTGTGTGTAGAGACAGAAGACTGAGATTATGGACCTGGTGTGTGTGTGTGTAGAGACAGAAGACTGGGATTATGGACCTGGTGTGTGTGTGTAGAGACAGAAGACTGGGATTATGGACCTGGTGTGTGTGTGTAGAGACAGAAGACTGGGATTATGGACCTGGTGTGTGTGTAGAGACAGAAGACTGGGATTATGGCCCTGGTGTGTGTGTGTAGAGACAGAAGACTGGGATTATGGCCCCGGTGTGTGTGTGTAGAGACAGAAGACTGGGATTATGGCCCTGGTGTGTGTGTGTGTAGAGACAGAAGACTGGGATTATGGCCCTGGTGTGTGTGTGTAGAGACAGAAGACTGGGATTATGGACCTGGTGTGTGTGTGTAGAGACAGAAGACTGGGATTATGGACCTGGTGTGTGTGTAGAGACAGAAGACTGGGATTATGGACCTGGTGTGTGTGTGTAGAGACAGAAGACTGGGATTATGGCCCTGGTGTGTGTGTGTAGAGACAGAAGACTGGGATTATGGACCTGGTGTGTGTGTGCAGAGACAGAAGACTGGGTTTATGGCCCTGATGTGTGTGTGTAGAGACAGAAGACTGGGATTATGGACCTGGTGTGTGTGTGTGTGTAGAGACAGAAGACTGGGATTATGGACCTGGTGTGTGTGTAGAGACAGAAGACTGTGATTATGGACCTGGTGTGTGTGTGTAGAGACAGAAGACTGTGATTATGGACCTGGTGTGTGTGTGTGTAGAGACAGAAGACTGGGATTATGGACCTGGTGTGTGTGTGTAGAGACAGAAGACTGTGATTATGGACCTGGTGTGTGTGTGTAGAGACAGAAGACTGGGATTATGGACCTGGTGTGTGTGTGTAGAGACAGAAGACTGTGATTATGGACCTGGTGTGTGTGTGTAGACAGAAGACTGTGATTATGGACCTGGTGTGTGTGTGTAGAGACAGAAGACTGTGATTATGGCCCTGGTGTGTGTGTGTAGAGACAGAAGACTGGGATTATGGACCTGGTGTGTGTGTGCAGAGACAGAAGACTGGGTTTATGGCCCTGGTGTGTGTGTGTAGAGACAGAAGACTGGGATTATGGACCTGGTGTGTGTGTGTGTGTAGAGACAGAAGACTGGGATTATGGACCTGGTGTGTGTGTAGAGACAGAAGACTGTGATTATGGACCTGGTGTGTGTGTGTAGAGACAGAAGACTGTGATTATGGACCTGGTGTGTGTGTGTAGAGACAGAAGACTGTGATTATGGCCCTGGTGTGTGTGTGTGTAGAGACAGAAGACTGGGATTATGGACCTGGTGTGTGTGTGTAGAGACAGAAGACTGTGATTATGGACCTGGTGTGTGTGTGTAGACAGAAGACTGTGATTATGGACCTGGTGTGTGTGTGTAGAGACAGAAGACTGTGATTATGGCCCTGGTGTGTGTGTGTAGAGACAGAAGACTGTGATTATGGCCCTGGTGTGTGTGTAGAGACAGAAGACTGAGATTATGGCCCTGGTGTGTGTGTGTAGAGACAGAAGACTGGGATTATGGACCTGGTGTGTGTGTGTAGAGACAGAAGACTGGGATTATGGCCCTGGTGTGTGTGTGTAGAGACAGAAGACTGTGATTATGGCCCTGGTGTGTGTGTGTAGAGACAGAAGACTGGGATTATGGCCCTGGTGTGTGTGTGTAGAGACAGAAGACTGGGATTATGGCCCTGGTGTGTGTGTGTAGAGACAGAAGACTGGGATTATGGACCTGGTGTGTGTGTGTAGAGACAGAAGACTGAGATTATGGACCTGGTGTGTGTGTAGAGACAGAAGACTGAGATTATGGACCTGGTGTGTGTGTAGTCAAAGGATCCGGAGAGTTTGTGTCTGGTGTTGTTGTATCAGCTTGAGCTGAAAAGGATGATTGGGGACAATTATAGACAAAGACAAAAGCCATTGGCACCTGTGATTTGTTTATTTCTCTTCTTTGAAGAAACAAAAGGAAAAAGTCAACTCAACTCTTACACACTGATTATTTCTATAATGTGGTAAAATGTCTATATGGTAATTCATTCATATTTTCTATAGAATTATGTTAGACAAAGCTGTTCTGTGAAGAACATCATCAATGTCTTACAAGCATCAGCATCATCATGTACCTTGTGTAGAAGAAATCACTGCTGGCGTTGGATCTGCTGGAAATGTAAAGGATTAATGTTTGTTCAGATGATTCATATAGTACAATATTACCGTTATATTTTAACTAGAGATGGACAGGGCAGATTGGGGACAATTGTAGACAAAGACAAAAGACTGTGATTATGTCAAATTATCCTGAGAGTCTGTGTCTGGTGGTGTTGGATCATCTTGAGCTGTAAAGGATGAATGTTAGTTGCGATTACGGCTGCAGCTATCGATTCTATTTGTAATCGATTAATCTAGCACTTTATCGATTGATTAATCGATTAATCAGATAAAAAAAAATATTTGTGTTTTTAAACAACCAAAACAAATAATGCATAACAAAAATGACGTGGCTGTAAAATGATCAAGCATTTGGCTTTTATTTCTAAGAAAAACCAGAGGTATTTATTCCAACTCCAACATTTGGCTCCAAAACTAAGCATATTTATTGCAATTTTTACCCATTTAGTGTTTATAAGTGCCAGTGCCAACAATTATATAACAATAAGTCAACTTACTGTAAAACATGTATAACATGTAAAACTATGAATTAGGGTTGTGACGGTTGGTTATAGTTGAACACCGTCATTAACTCTATAACTGCCAAAACTGTGTTATTAAAATATCTTACAGAAGTTTATACTACTAATATCAGTGTTGGGGAGTAGGCTATAACATGTACCGGCGTTATTCAGAATACAAATTATGAGTAGGCTATAACTGTAGTCTCCACAGAACATAAAATAGGCCTATTCATTTTATTTATTTTTTTGTGTTCGCATTTATGAGGAAAACACAATGTGGCCGTGACGCTCTGAAAGCGGCACTAAAATGTGCTTTAAAACATCAAACAGAAAGCACAAAACCTTTATTTAAAGTGAATTTCGTTTTGTATTAATTGTATCTTAATTTTAATCAATGTTTCATCAACCAATTGCCTGGATTTAATAAATAAGAAGTAAATATGCACGTCACAGGAATTTAACAAGGCTTCGAGGCAGAGATTTTGCCTCGAGGAATTTTTGTAATCGAGTTAATCGAGTAACTCGATGAATCGTTTCAGCCCTAGTTGAGATCATCATAATAATCAACAAAATCCCCAGATCTGCCCAGAGTCCATATGATCCCAGTCTAAAGAGTGTTAAAGTTAAGCCGGTGCACACTGGGAGATTTTGGCCACGATTTGAACGTCTGAGACAAATTAAAACATTTCTAAAGAGTGTTAAATTGAGCAAATCCTTAAAGATTCCTCTGATCCTAGGCTAGAATCTGAAGTCTTTGATCGTTAGTTTGACATGTTCACCGACAGCAGATTCATGACCGTTGAGATCAGATTTTGTGACTGTGTCCATGTTTGGTCACCATTATGATGATCAGTGTTTCATTTAGTTATTTCATTTCATTTAGAACAAAGATGACCAAATATATAGTTTTCAGCATCATAAAGTAGAATAATACACTAATCTTATCCCTGACCAAAAGTGATTATTTCTGACATTATGAGGCTCTTCTAACGCTGTTTCTCACCTGAATACTTGACAGTGTATGTGACTGAGGTCTTGGGTTGATCTCTGCGAGTAACTTCACATCTCCACTCTCTGTTGTCATCTTCATCCAGGAGTGTTGTAGTCAGAGTGATGATGATACAGCGATATTGATCTGATGATGATAATATCTGATATCTGGAGTCTGTCTTCAGATCAACACCAGCCTGATTCACCCACAACAGCTCAAGTCCCTCAGAACTGACCAAATAATCACAGGAGGATCCAGTGTATAAATACAACTGACAGGAGAGAGTCACAGAGCGGCCTGGACTGATCTCAGTCTGTGAGGATGAAGATGATGATGATGATGATGATGATGATGAAGATGATGATGAAGACACTGAAACTGAACACAAATCACAGACTCTTCAATCATCATCTGAGATCAAGTGAAGAATCTGCCATTTTTAAATTGACCACATAATCATAAACTAACCATGAAGAACATACAGATAAACACTTGCATAATGTGTTCTGTCATACATATATTGTCTGCAGGTGTATAATCCATAATCTTCTCCTGTGACGTTCTTGATGTTCAGAGAGCAGTCAGACTCCAGACTCAGTCTCTCATGTCTCTCTGTGTCTTTATTCTTTATCCCTCCAGTAATCAGTTTAACTGATGATGAACTTCTGAATCTGTTATAGTAGAACCATGTAGTTGATTTGCAGTCAGAAAGAACATTATTACAGGACAGAGAGACATTTACACCAGAACTGATGAACACATGATCATCTCCACTGGTTCCTGAAACACAGTATATCTCAGTGATCATTATGATATGTATTAATAAATGAAAACATAAATCATACCAGCATAAAAACAGAAGTTTTCAATCATAGTATTTCTCCTCAGGGTTCCTCAGGAGTGCCAGATTGCGTTTGAAAGTGTTAAAGCTGTGTTGTAGTTTTGGCGGCTCGAGTGTCGATCTCTCTTCTGATTGGAAGTGGATGCGAGCCGGAAGTTCCTGGATCAGCTCTGCTTCAGGACGGCGAGGATGTGGACCATCCAGTGTGCTTTTTCTCCCGGAAGTTTAATACACCTCAAGGGAATTACTCTACAATTGAAAAGGAAACTTTGGCGTTGTTGTTTGCCTTGTTTGGCTTTTTTAATTTACTAAAGGCTACAATTTTTATTTTATTCTCAATATGTACACATTCATTATTAATCTTGTGCCTAACATGATGAAAACGGCTTTGTTCATGTTTCTTGTCCCCTCACAATGGCAGTACACTAATTATTACACTGGGCTACATGAGGACGTACGTTACAAAGGCCTATTTTCACACTCAAAAAAATGATATGTTGGCTTTACTTAACTTTTCTTTGTAAACAGGTTCCACCGGTTCCACATAACTATGTTTCGTTAAACAAACATAATATGTTCATGTAACTTCAACATCATGGAATTTGGTCATTTTAAGCGACCCAATTAAACTCTGAGCTAATGAGTTAATTAAGTGAATAATTGAGTGATGATTGAGCATTATTGAAGACACCTGATGTTAACAAGCAGAATCACTGAAGGAGAAAACCGGAATGTTTAAGTCACCATCATGGAGATAAGTGTGTGTTTTAGTTGGGCTCTTGACCATTAACTCATTAACTTTAAAGTTTGTTTAGCTGCTGTATGTGAGTTTTAGCAGCCGGATGAACAATGAACAAAGGTGATCTGATGGTGTTGGTTGTGTTTTGACATAATCATTATTTCACAATCATTTGACCTGAGTCACTGAACTTATATTAAACTCAATTTCTAAGTTAAGTTTCTCTTACGGATTATAGCAGCACTGTCATTGTAGAGCATACTATTTTTAGTCTTTTCAATGAAATTCAAATGATCAAATCAATACATAAAAAAGAAACTAATTAAGAAATATCTTGAGTAGGCACACACAGACATCAAGAATCAGCCTGTGAATCTCAGCAATGGTGACAAACAGATCATAAGCTCATTATTTATTCATGCAGCAATGCATGATGGGAGCCATGAATGAGTTTTGATTGGTGGCACCCAGAATGCACTGCAACATGCTTTATAATTGTCACCATTGTTGAGATTCACAGGCTGTTTCTTGATGTCTGTGTGTGCCTACTCAAAATATTTTTTTTAAGAAGTTTCCTTTTTATTTATTGCTTTGATCATTTGAATTTCATTGAAAAGGCTAAAAATAGTATGTCCTACAATGACAGAGCTGCTATAATCCATAAGGTAAACTTAACTCAGAAATTGGGTTTAATATAAGTTCAGTGATTCAGGTCAAATGATTGTGAAATAATGATTGTTAAAACACAACCAACACCATCAGATCACCTTTGTTCATTCGGCTGTTATAACTCACACACAGCAGCCAAACAAACTCTAAAGTTAATGAGTTAAGGGTCAAGAGCCCAACTAAAACACACACTTATCTCCATAATGGTGACTTAAATATTCCGGTTTTCTCCTTCAGTGATTCTGCTTGTTAACATCAGGTGTCTTCAATAATGCTCAATCATCACTCAATTATTCACTTAATTAACTCATTAGCTCAGAGTTTAATTGGGTCGCTTAAAATGACCAAATTCCATGATGTTGAAGTTACATGAACATATTATGTTTGTTTAACGAAACATAGTTATGTGGAACCGGTGGAACCTGTTTACAAAGAAAAGTTAAGTAAAGCCAACATATCATTTTTTTGAGTGCAGTTCAAAATGGCGAAATTAGACAAAACTATATTAGTTTGCCCGATTATTTTTTGTCATTCGTTTAACATTTATGACCTAAAAAAAATGTCAAATATGAAACGTTAACTATCGAGATGCTCCTTGATTTAGAGGGCTTAAATTGCATTCGTGCCCATTCAATATTATCTGTTAACTTCCCCAATAACCGATTAGTGCAGGCTACTGTTGTAGTCATGGTTGTCATGTCATCCATGTATGCTCTGATTGGTGGTAGACGCATCCCAGAAGCCAAGCGCTCTCCTCCTACTACCCATCTTGATGCCCTAATGATTACTTCCATTGCCATGGTAAAAGCCAGTGGAGAAATGGTGCATCCTGCCATTATTCCAACCTCTAAGCATTGCTGAATTTTGGAGTTGAGAAACTAAATTGCAAATCTCCAAAATAGGCTTTCACTAAATTTGTTATTGACATTGGTACTCTGAAAAAAATCAAATGCTGCCCAAAGAAGCTCATGTGGCACTGAACCATATGCATTAGCCAAATCCAGGAATGTCACATGGAGCTCCTTCCTCTCCTTTTTAGCTGACTGAATTCGTTGCCAGATAACATTGATGTGTTCTAAGCATCCTGAGAACCCTGGAATGCCCGCTTTTTGAACTGAGGTGTCAATGAAGCCATTCTTTAATAGGTAGGTCGACAATCTCTGGGCAATAATGCTGAAGAAAATCTTACCTTCAACGTTTAATAGTGAAATAGGACGAAACTGACTGATGCTTGTAGCATCTTTTTCTTTAGGTATAAAGACTCCACCTGCTCTGCGCCATGCTCTAGGTACAACCTGTTTTTCCCATGCCACTTTTAACAATTTCCACAGAATTCGCAGAACTCCTGAAGCACTCTTGTACACTCTGTACGGAACTCCATTAGGCCCTGGAGATGATATGACAACTAAACCAATAAACTGTTGAGATCAGATCTGTGTTGAGCCAGTGCCGTTAACAGTATATGCACTTCTCTCTCTCTCACACACACACACACACACACACACGTAGAGCAACACTTCACTGTCATGCACTGACATAGTGTCACTAAAGCAACAAGAGAATTACTGTTAGTCTCACTTCTTTCTTTTAGCAGTTTCCCGCATGACTAAAAATAACTTGCATCATGTAAGTAAAGTCAACAGTAATCATTTTATTTCTAGATTTAAACGAGCAAAAATGACATGTAACCAAATATAAGTTTATTTTGGCTAGAAGTGCTACTCATAACGGGACTTTATTGGGTCTATAGTTAACCTAGCTGTGATCATCTGTAACCCAGTTTAGACCGGTTGTGAACTCTCACACATTCAGAAAACAGTTCCTCTTCTTTTCTACAACTGAATTGCTCAACTTTTGTCCAATAAATGTTTGCTATAGTTGCTGCAAACCATTTACAAATTTACTGTTAATTTGATTGGTTCAGTGTTGCTAAACTTTTATTTCAATGATTTTACATAAAGCAGGGTTCCTCATACACACACCTGACTGTGATATTCAAGTAAACTCAAAGACCTTGATTAGTTGATTCAGGCCTCAAGTCAAGTCACCTTCATTTATAGAGCGCTTTGACCAATATAGATTGATCAAAGCTTTACAGTTGTGGTGATGCGATCACCCATTATAGTGATTCGGTGTGGATACGGTACGCTCGGCGGATATAAAAGGAGGAGAAGAGACTGACATCTAACTAAGCGTGTCATTCTGGGTCCTGGAAGTGACGTCATTTCTGGTGCGCAGTGTTTACGTCCAGGAGGAAAGAGCTACTGGTGTCAGTCTCATTATCAGTGTTTTATGTTAGGAAGGTGTAGATTTAAAATCATGCTTTCCCCATATTGTTGAATCACCAGTGTTGGGAAGGATACTTTCAAAACGTATTTCGTTACAGAATACAGAATACATGCCCCAAAATGTAATTTGTAACGTATTCCGTTACGTTACTCAATCTGAGTAACGTATTCTGAATACTTGGATTACTTCCACATTGAATAGCATTTTATAAGTGTAGGAATGCCGGATGGTGATGCGATGGTGACGCGTTGTAACATGTAGGGATGGCGCTGCCAATAAAGCACCTAAAAGCTGTCACAAAGAACCGGAAAAAGTATTGATTATGTATATAGCAAGCAAGGAGATATTTTAATTTTTTATTAATAAACAAGTGTTTTCTGTCTGTGTCACTGTCTCCTGCAAAGATGACGTTGATTTCATGCCGTTGATAAATTTGACGTTTATATTAAAAAATGATATTTTATCATAGCAAAATGGAATAAAATAGGTTTAAATGTTCAACAATTTTCTTCAAAACCCCTTAACTGTTAAAAGGACAAGATATCGCAGCGGACTTTCAAACAAATTTTATTATGAATATAGGACTGACCTGAAGGAAAATGCTATGACTACTGTAAATGCAGGTACTCGATCCCTCACAGTACTCTAGCTTCAATGAACAATTTCAATGAGATCAAACAAGTGTTTAAGTTGCTAAGAGTGGTTGCTAGGAATGCTGTGTAGTGATTCATAGAACCGTTGGGTGAAGCGGTCATAGCCGTGTTTTATCGTGAATAAAGCACAGCTATTGACCAATCAGAATCAAGGATTGGAACTAACCGTTTTATAAAAAGGGATTTGGCAGGTTGTGAACCCTCAAATTTTGTGTAGATGCAACAGGGAAAAATGACACACCGTGGGACAACATATTGAGTATCGTGGCATAGCAATACTTTATGGGACAAGAGTGTTACTGTGGCACCAAGTATCACAATACTTATTTACTTGATATTTTAATGGTTTTATTTTGGTCCATCTGATACGACGACGATACTATATTAAAATGGCTGGACACTGGGACAAAAAATTGAGCCCTGGCACTGTAGCAACGCCAGCCCACATTACCACCCACAACCATGTGCATTCAAATGTGAGGTAGTTCGGGGGTTTGGGGGCATGCTCCCCCGAGAAATTTTTTATTTCTCTGACCTACATATATGCAATTTAAGACTTTTGAAGGCCAAAAAATAGATAATACATATTTTTAAAACCATGTCAGTGGGCAGTGGATTATTTGTTAATACCTGCTCTCTCTTCATCTCCATCTTTCTTTTTCTCAGTCTTTATCCTGCCCTATTTATTCCTATCCTAAAGCTGAACTCTGACAAATACACTGTAAAAAATTATCGTGATTTTAACGGTAAAAGACCGTAAAAATCCTACAGTGAAAAACCGTTAATTGGTTAAAAGAAGGTTTCCGTACTATACGGTAAATAACTGTGATGGATCTAATGGTACATTTAATGTAATTTTACTGTAAAATACCGTTAAATTTACAGTTTTTGAAAGTGAAAAAGAACAACTCATTGTAAAAAAATACCGTAAATTGACATTCCCATAATTCCCTGCGTGACACTTCACATTTGATGTATTTTTGTAAAAATAACTATGTTTCTTCATAGTTTTCTTAGTTTTTTTCTTATCAGTTATGTACATTAGGGTTTTATGTTACATTTAATGTTGTTAAATGAATGTTTATTGCATTTTTAAAATTTCATGCGCGTTACCATGATGGTGTTTAATGTTTGTGCGAATGACACTGTGCAGCTTCTATATATAAATATTAACTTTCTTGTGGAAGAGCTTCTTATGATGAGCTTTGATTGATCTTTGATTGATCATGTGACTCTCATCACTGCTGTGATTGGTGGTTGTCAGTGTATTACAAAGGTACAAAACAGATATAAATACTGCAATAGATCAGTAAATTAACATTATCAGATAATAAAATACGGTTTATTACTGTAAATTTTAAGTTAAGTCTGTAAAACCAATAACGTTGCTACCGTATTTTTGACGGTAAAGTACTGGCAACCACAGCTGCCGTTTTTTACCGTAAAAATTACGGGTTTATTTTTTACAGTGTAGTCTTTTCATTTTCATCTGTGTCAGTGAAGAAAGTAAACATATGCTCAACTTAACCCTCTGGTTATCCTTGGGGTATTTTAGTACCCCAAATGACTTTTGCTCAATTTAAAAAAAATGTTCTCTTTGTCCAAATGGTTTGAAACTTTCTACAGCTCTCGACTCTTTCTAGATCTACAAAAAAATTTTTAAATTGGAACGATATCTGTTATTATGTTGGCGTGAAAAAAATAGTCACACTTGTTGTCTTCGGGGTCCCTGGAGACCCCGCATAGTAAACATATAATATTCATCATCAAAATCAGAAACAACGCAGATCACATGGACAGAAATGAAATGGCACACTTCCAACAATGTAAAAAACATCCACAATGCAAAATTATCATGCTCACCACACACACACACACACACACACATACACAACCACACATACACATACACACAGGAATACATATGTGTAAGGCTATAAAAAAAGTCTTATAATTTGTCAAATAAAATGTAGAACCACCACAAATATAAATTGGTGACACTGACACAACAAAAATACACACACACACACACACACACACACACACACACTCACACAGGAATACATTTGTACGGCTATAAAAAAGTCTTATAATTTGTCAAATAAAGTTCAGAACCACCAAAAATATAAATTGGTGACACTGACACAACTAAAATGCACACACACACACACACACACACACACACAATCTTTAAATCTAATCTGATTTAATCTAAAATCTAAAGACTCCAACATATCTCTTTGTAACATCTTGTTCAGGTTTGATTCTAATCATAAAGTGACATTATTGAAAAACTTTTTTCAATACAAAATATGCTAAACTTTTACCAAAAGTATATAATTCTTTTTTATAATTTTGATTTTAAAATATTTATATATGAATCCAACTCAATCCAACTGAATCCAACTTTTGAAAAGATGTATTTTGGTTAATCATACAGCAAATAGCATATAATGGAGCTCTATAGCCATCTAGTGGTTAAAGTGAATTTTTTTTATTTTAAAACTGCATTTTCAAAAAAAAGGGCAAAAATCTTACATTAAATCATGTACAATTATCCATGTTATCCCCATAAATGAAAGTTAGAAATCTGGGTATTTTATAAAGTGAATTTTACATAAAATGCTGTTTTTGGTAAAAAAAACTATTTATTTAAATATTTATTTATTTATTTTTAGAAATTTAAAAGATATCAAAAATCCTCCAAAAACTGCACAAATGTTGAGTAAAAACATTAATAAACAGAGTAAAATTACATTTGTAAAAAAAAAAAATTATTATACTGTTACAAAATGCAATGTTATTGTCTGGGGTCCCTGGAGACCCCAAAGATAACAAGTGTATACCCTAAATGAAGATAATCAGAGGGTATATGTTTTATGAATTTACTTTTTCTTAGATAAGTTAATTTACTCAAGGCTACCAGGTCAGTATTGCCAATAGGAACCTTCTACAAGCTTTGGAATTTGAAAAGTAATTTTAAATAAAACAAATTATAGGCTACGTTTAACGCAGTTGGTGAAATTGGCAGATGTTCCCTTAGGCATCATAAGCTGTGGAAACGCGTCAAAACATTCTCAGGTATAAATATGCAGCGTTAATGCAAGTAGGTGAATTTGAACGAATATTTAATGTTGATATACAATGGTCACATAATATTAAAACTAATCCTGCTATTAATATCTTTGTAAAACTGCCGACTCTATAGAACAGTGGAAAGGGAAAACAAATGTCCGGCGAATATCGAACCTAAAACTAATTTTACCGCGCTCAAGCACCGTGAGTGCATTTCACGCATTTGTAATCACTCGCGTTCAGTGGAGGAAGGGAGGTTGGATGGTTGGTTGGTCGGTCGGCCCAGCGAGATTCGTTGAGATTAATATATTTATTTATCTGCAGGTGCCGGAACGCTGTCTCTATGCGTCTGTCTAGAGGCACATATTAAATATTAAATCTTTCTTAGCAGATGAAATGTCACAAAATAGTTTTAAGAAATAAAAATCATTACGGTTAAATAAACATAAAATAAATTGAAATAAGATGTTAATTTTATTAAGTATAAATATTTTAATCTAATACATCAGTGATATAGGGTAGCAATATACTGCCTTACACAGTTAAATAAACCATATGAAATAGTGAATAATAGTTCATATTATTTGAAATAAGATGTTAAATGATCAAGTATAACTATTTTAGTTAAAATAGAACAGTTCTTGTAGTGAAGCTAAAGTACTTCCGTCACTCTTCACACCTGTAAAATCATGTGTAGGCTGTTCATTTAAAAATGAATAAAGAAAATGATGATCACAGGGCAAATCAAGTAAATCAAATCAAGTTGTTTACAGAAGGATGCAGATAAAGATTTCTGTGAATACCACATGAATACCATCCCAATCATATACATCAACACATGGAAAAGTAGGTAACTTTAGGTAAATAGGTAATCCAGCGCCCCAACTCCCATGCAGCATCATCCTGCAAGATGGGATGAGAATCATGGCAAACCATAGGTATTGTGATTTTTTAAAATTGTATTGTGCTTAATGTGTTTATATTTTGTATTCTACATTGTTTATTGTTATTCTTTCTCGTGCTCATTGCTTTACTGTACAGCACTTTGGTGCACCTGTTTTTAAATGTGCTATAAATAACAAATAATAATAATAATAATTAATAATAATTAATTTATTAATTATACAATAAAAAAAATAATCTTGACTTGTGTACGGCACAAACAAGTCAGATAGCAAATTATAGTTCACAACATATTTTAAAGTAGGCCTACACTAACTATACTTTAAATGTCCCCATTAAATTAATATTTCGAACAGACGAAGAGCTTCATTACGTTTATAGCCACTAGGTGGCGAAATGAGTGGCGCTTACGTGCTTGCTCCTCAAAGAGGAGGAGCTAGGCTTAGGCGCCACCCATTTGCTCTGCATTGAGCAACCTCATTGGCGGTCCCGTTCGCGCGTGAGTTGGATCCCGATCACGTCACCGCTCGCGCCGTCTTTTTCTCTTTTCCCTCATTGAGTTTCAGCGTCGAGTCTTCTGAGGTGAGGAGAGCAGTTCACGGTATTTCTCATATTATTTACACAACCATCACACACACCATACAGTTTGATTAAGAGACAGACTCGTTTCTGTATTGTTTTCAATTCAGACCTGAGCGAGTGTGTGTTCGTTTGTGTGATTGCCTCGATGTTTGGACTGAGAACTGTTACTGGATGTCAAGTTAAAGTTTAGATCTGTGAGGAGAATCGATCCCAGTGTTGTTGTTGCCATTTTCATGTTTACCTTTATTTCTTTGTCGACATTTATCTTTGGAAGATTACACTACTTATTCCCCGATGTTTATTCTAACACTTCATTCCCCCTCTATGAGAAATGAACGTTATCTTTAGTTTTTAAGTGATTTAATTACTTTATTGCAATTAATATTTATTATAAATTCGAACTATATTTTGATTCACGTAGTATGGGGTGTTGTGGTCATTTGCCTGTAGAGGTTTGTAAATATAGCTTATTTATTTAATAATTTTGTTATATTATTGATGATCTATACATGTTATTTTGTGAGAAATAACACTATTGTAGGTTTCACGGTAACGATATATTTCACGATATTGTTATTTATATGTGTAGTTATTCTCGAAAAATCGTCATAAAGGGCTTTGTTTAATAAATAAACCCAAATACTTTAGAAATAAAAAGTTCTTCTCCTTGTTTGATTTTTCTTTTTCTTGGCAAATTATTTATTTGTTAAACTCTTTTGATAGCTAAATATAGTGAACAAAACTCACTCATCAACTTTTAGAAGAACTGCCCCCAACTGACTGATATTAACTGCAACTCATAGGTGTAATTAAACTTTATATAAAGTGTTGCTGATGAATTTTTCAATCTCATCTTATTGCTTTACCTCATCAATCAGTTTAATATTTGAATATTTTGTATTGAACTATTCTATTCAGTTGTCAAGTTCAGAAGTGACTAGAAGAAAAGCAGCAGTATGAAAACTGAACAGCAGCTACTGTTAGTGTTAAGTAGTTTAAATTATACACACCTTGTAACTGCTTCATTATTTTACCACAACCTGTGAACATTGACACACTCAGTGTGTGCGCGCGCGTCTTTTGCATCAGTAAAACACGATCGGTTCATTTGAGTGTCAAATGAACAGCCGATCAGCCGATTCAGTAGCCAATTAGCCTGACTTTGTCATACTTATATTCTATTCAGAATGTGAGTCTGATACTGCTCCATAGGGCTTTGATTATGGTCGGTGGCCCTTTATGGTGATTTTTCGAGAATAACTACATAGGCCTATATAATTAACTATATCGTGAAAGATATCGTTAACGTGAAATAAAATTAGTCATACCGTGAAACAGAATTTTGGTCATACCCCTAGTTGCCAGAAAACCCCCCCACTATTTCGGTACTATTATGTAGGGGTGGCTCGATACCACTTTTTCATGTCCGATACCAATATCGATACCACAAACTTTAGTATCAAGTAAGGGTGTCACGATTTCGATTTTAAATCGAAATCGATCGAAATTAATTCACAATCTCGAATATCGAATTCAAAAATGGAATTGTCGATACTGCCACGCCCCCATGTCACGTCCAGTCGGTTTGCAAAGCGGGAAAAAACACGCGTGTTGAAGTGCTGCGAGTCCGAGTCCTCTACCTAGCTATAGTATACAGCCTATGTATACAACCAGTCAAAAGATAGCATGGCAACTGCAGACGCAGGAGACCCATCGACAGGACTTGAACCCCCTCCTCTTTCACTGAAGTCGCCGGTGTGGGACAGTTGGAGTATTTGTGATTTTCAGTGAGTTATGTTGACAACTTTCACATTCGCGTTCAAAGTTTGCGCTTCAAAAAAGCCACAGTTTGCAAGCTCTGCTACTGTGCGTGTACCATATTCTTACACTTTTTAAATTAAAACTTTAAATTGACCAAAACAGCAGACTCAGACTTATGAATCTTTATACAATAAATCTCGCATGGCACAAATAACTTGATTCTCCACCTCAACGAATGAGTCGAGTGTCGTTCATTTCCGCACCGAGTCTATTTCTGTTCAAAATGAACATAATTTGACATGAAAATGTTATTCATCATAAATGCAATATATATATATAAGACCGAGGTAAAGCAAGGAAAACATAGATGTATCTGTTAAACCGTGTTTGTTTTGTTGTGAACTTGAATGTCATCTTCTGTGAATAAGACTGCAGTTACAAAAGAGAAACTACATGGCAGGTTATTTTGCTTAAGTTTCTAATTGACTGAAGATATAAGTTATTGTGACATTATTATTTTGTTAATAAATGTTTTAAATTTGACAATGTAGTGTGGTACATTGCGAACAAAGGTCATATATTATATTTCATAAAAGTCTAAAAATGGCATAGCAAACTGTGCTTTAAAAAAAAAAAATGAAAAAAATCGAGAATCGAATCGAACCGTGACCTTATAATCGAAAATGTAATCGAATCGAGGATTTGGAGAATCGTGACACCCCTAGTATCAAGTATCAAGAGTATCACTCAAGCAGTGCAATACATGTTCTACTCCCCTAAAGGAAGAAATACGTAGCCCACAACATGACTCAGCAGCATTGTGCAATGCTGCTTAATTTGTATTAAAACAATTTTTAAACAGAACTTGTAGCAGCATTTTTAATTATTCAGCATCAGTCAATGAATGAAATTTGAAGTGCAACTGTGCAAATAAAAAAAAAATATATAATTCCAGTCCCACATGCTGGATGTAACATAAAACCCTATGTAGTCATAACTTAAATAAGAAGAACCTAACATAAAAATAATGGTATCCCCTAGGGCTGCACGATTATGACAAAAATCATAATTGTCGATTATTCCTTTGAAATTGTAATTGTGATTATTAATTACGATTATCATAATTTACATTGAATAATGTTTTGAATAGCTTTATGCCATTGTTTGATATAAAATGTACAATAGAACACAGTAAAATAAGGCACTCACAAATTAAACTCTAGGCCATTACACCTGATAAAGGGTACACAGGGCAAGCTCTAAAGTTTTATCACATGTAACATCTTTAGGCGTTATTTGCGGGTGGGACATGTCCCCACCACTTTATCGTTTACATTTAACTAGCTTAACTAGCAGAGGGCAGAACATTAATTGAGTTAGCTATAAATTAATAGCAGAGCATTAATTAACAGTTAGACGATTTAGCGCTAAAATGTGTTTTTTTAAATCAAGCTGAGCGCCCGTTGCGATCAGTGTCATGGATATTGTGTTCTCTTGTGTCACAGTGTACGTTACACTCGGACGCACTCTTCAAATTATCGCCGTTGCGGAGACTATTAATTCCGGTGAAATCACAGAACAAAGTGCACACAAACGTGTCGCTGTCTGGTGTACAACCACTGATGAACATATTCGGATTTGATGAGGGAAAAAACTATACGAGTGCGGATTAGAACCGATTAGAACCCATAACCTCTGACATGCGCTTGGCAAAAGTTCTGCCACAAGACCATTGAAGAACTTAATAAAAGTCTGCGGATCTATATATTGTATATATCTGATTTATAACTCTATAATATTAATTTATAATTAAACAATTATTATAATAATTGCTGACAGATCTCACCTCACTCAGTCAGTTCTAGCTACCGTTCACGTCACACCAGTGTTGCCAACTCCGCGGTCCCTCTCCCACCCCGAAACGCGATTGGCTGTTTTTTAAGAAGCAATTGGGCGGGTTTTGTTGTGAAAATCTGGCAATCCTGCGTGATGCATGTTGCTCATCTCTCTTTACGGCATGTCTCTGAGGTGTTGTCAAGGCAAGGCGAATTTATTTATATAGCACATTTCATACACAATGGTAATTCAAAGTGCTTTACATAGAAGAAATAAAAATAAAATAAAAACAAATAACAATAATTAAAACCGTTTAGAATAAAGAAATTAAAATAAAAGAAATAAGAATAATTAAAATAGTTTAGAACACAAATTAAAATACAGTGCAAACAGTCGGACACACAGTAGCACAGTGCTCATTCAGTAAATGCACAGCTAAACAGAAGTGTTTTGAGTCTGGATTTGAATGTGACTACTGTAGGAGCACATCTGATCTCTTCTGGAAGCTGGTTCAGCTGCGGGTGGTATAGTAGCTAAAAGCGGACTCCCCTTGTTTAGTGTGAACCCTTGGTATTTCTAGCTGACGTGATCCTAATGATCTGTTGGGTTTATATTCAGTGAGCATATCTGCAATATATTGAGGTCCTAGGCCATTAAATCATTTATATACCAGTAATAATACTTTCAAATCAATTCTAAATGTAACTGGGAGCCAGTGTAAAGACCTGAGGACTGGTGTGATGTGTTCATATTTTCTGGTTCTGCTCAGGATCCTGGCGGCAGCGTTCTGTATGAGCTGCAACTGTCTT
This sequence comes from Semotilus atromaculatus, assembly GCA_031834385.1. NCBI lineage: Eukaryota > Metazoa > Chordata > Actinopteri > Cypriniformes > Leuciscidae > Semotilus > Semotilus atromaculatus. The sequence continues at coordinate 3,755,607 of JAULUF010000005.1, read as the reverse complement.
AGTCTTTTTAGGAAGGCCAGTGAGGAGTCCATTACAGTAATCCACCCTGCTGGTGATGAAAGCATGCACAAGTTTCTCTAAGTCTTGACTGGATAGCATCTAATTCTTGCAATATTTTTCAGATGATAATATGCTGATTTAGTTATTGCTTTGACATGACTACTGAAGCTAAGGTCTGACTCTAGAGACACACCAAGATTCCTGACTTGATTTTTAGTTGTTACTTGTTAGACCCCTAGAGTGAAGGTATGCATTTACCTTGAGAACTTCACCTTTCTTTCCAAACGCAATGACTTCAGTTTTGTCTTTGTTTAACTGAAGAAAGTTTTGGCACATCCAACTGTTGACTTCATCAAATCATTGGCACAGGGAGTCAACGGGGCTGTAGTCGTTAGGCGACAGGGCTAAGTAGAGCTGTGTGTCGTCTGCATAGCTGTGGTAAGAGATTTGGTTCTTTCTCATTATTTGGCTCATTGGGAGCATGTACAGGTTGAATAGGAGTGGCGCAAGAATTAAGCCTTGAGGAACTCCGCATGTCATGGACGTCCACTCAGACTTATGGTCTCCTAAGGTCGAGTAGTACCAGCACTGATAATTTGCCTTTATCAGTATTTAAGCGAATATCGTTTATTATCTTTATGAGCGCTGTCTCTGTGCTGATGTGATCTGAAACCAGATTGAAAATTGTCAAAGTATCCATTTGAGCTTAAGAATTTATTCAGCTGATTGAAGACAACTTTTTCAATGATCTTGCATATGAAAGGAAGATTTGAGATCGGCCTATAGTTGCTTAATATGGTCTTATCTAGATTGTTCTTTTTCAGGAGGGGCTTGACAACTGCAGTTTTCAGTAAGTTTGGAAGTTTAAGTTTAACATTTAAGTTGCTGTTTATAATATTTGAGATGAAAGTCTGTCTAGCTTTGCCTAGTTCCATATTGAAAGTGAAGGGGGTGGATTGGAATCCACTGCTGCTTCAATGTATATGTAATGAGTGATTATAATCAATGTATTAATTAATATTTTTCCTTCAAATATCAAATGTGTTGAATGACTTCTCTGGAGATTTTACTTTGTTATAGAAGTTACCAGTGTGATTACTGAAATGTTCTTTTCATGTATTCTCTAATGTCTGTATTTGATGTCTGAATGCAGTAACAGTGCTTGATTATTTATTCCGGCTTCCAGAAATGAAATATGGACTTGTTTTGTGTTTAAGAAAGGTCTTCCACTTGTTAAAACATATAGGGGTCATTGAAGCCAATAGTTTAAGGGACCATTTTTTTGTTAAAGCCTTACTTTCCAGTTAGACCAAAGTTTAGCTATCCTTGAGAGAAAGAACATTATCTTTGATGTTTTGAGACGACTCTACTGTTTGAGGACTGTGCTGATTAGCTGAAGTTAAAATTAGGTGATAAAAGGAGATAAAATATAAAAGCGATAGAGCAAAGCGCGGAGCAGTAACCAAGAGCGTCTAAACTGTAGCAGAGCAGGAAGTACGTTATGACAGTTTAGTACTACTGCGATTCATACAATATCCGATCCAGTGATTTTGGCCAGTATCGGACTAATACCGATAGTGAATATTGGATCGCCGCACCCCTACTATTATGGCCTCTCTAGTGTTGGCTATGTTTGTTCGAGACTGGACTCTGGAGTTGCTTTTGCAAAAGCACTTGGCTTTGTTACAATAAAGTTTATTTTCTGGCATCAAAACCCCAAGACTTCAAGATTGATTTTTTTTAAAGAAGTGACAGACTCCACAACCAACAATATTTGAATGAAGAAGGAGAATAATTCCAGGGTTATGAGTTAGATCATCCGTTACTTTATGATAGACAGACAGATATAAATGCTTAGTGTCATTTAGCATAAAAACAAACTCACTGATATATTTTTGATTTTGGCACATCATCACTGAAGCTCCTCACACAGTAATTACATCATCAGTGACGCTCTTCCCACAGCAATTCAGCAATAAATGCTGTAAATTCCCATCAGCTACAAGTGAAGACGAGCATCAGGAAGAGCTGAAATCTGCAAAGATAAACCTTTAGTGCCATTGATCTAATTCTTAACATTGTACCTTGTTCATGGAGATTTTCAAGGACATATGTAAATTTATAAAAGTTCATCTAAATTATTACAATATTTTAGGGCTCACCTTTATGCCCTTTTATGTCCTTTACTATTTTTCTTTCAGAATTATGTTCTAAAAGTGATATTAATTATTTTATTCTTTCATTTCAGGCCTGATGGAAGTGAAGGAGGAGAAAGAAGAACTGAGTGAAGTGGAGGAGGAGAGTGAAGAACTGAGTGAAGTGAAGGAGGAGAGAGAAGAACTGAGAGAAGTGAAGGAGGAGAGAGAAGAACTGAGTGAAGTGAAGGAGAAAGAAGAACTGAGTGAAGTGAAGGAGGAGAGAGAAGAACTGAGAGAAGTGAAGGAGGAGAATGAAGAACTGAGTGAAGTGAAGGAGGGGAGAGAAGAACTGAGTGAAGTGAAGGAGGAGAAAGAAGAACTGAGAGAAGTGGAGGAGGAGAGTGAAGAACTGAGTGAAGTGAAGGAGGAGAGAGAAGAACTGAGTGAAGTGGAGGAGGAGAGTGAAGAACTGAGTGAAGTGAAGGAGGAGAGAGAAGAACTGAGTGACGTGAAGGAGGAGAGAGAAGAACTGAGTGAAGTGAAGGAGAAAGAAGAACTGAGTGAAGTGAAGGAGGAGAGAGAAGAACTGAGAGAAGTGAAGGAGGAGAATGAAGAACTGAGTGAAGGGAAGGAGGGGAGAGAAGAACTGAGTGAAGTGGAGGAGGAGAAAGAAGAACTGAGAGAAGTGAAGGAGGAGAGTGAAGAACTGAGTGAAGTGAAGGAGGAACATCATGTCCAACCTGGAGAAAAACCTTTGAGTTGCTCAAAGACTAAAAATACATTTTTAAAGAAAAGGGCTAAGAAATATTTTACCTGCACTTGGTGTGGAAAGAGTTACACAGCCCATCATAATCTTAAGATTCACATTAGAGTTCACACTGGAGAGAAGCCGTTCTCATGTGATAAGTGTGGGAAGAGTTTCAGTCAATTAGCATACCTTAATGGTCACATGAGGATCCACACCGGAGAGAAGCCGTTCTCATGTGATCAGTGCGGGAAGAGTTTCAGTCAATTAGCAAACCTTAATGGTCACATGAAGATCCACGCTGGAGTGAAGCCGTTCACATGTGATCAATGTGAAAAAACATTTATTGGGTCATCAGAGCTGAAGAAACACCTGACAGTTCATACGAAGGAGAAGCCGCATTCATGTTCAGTGTGTGGAAAGAGTTTTTCACTGCTGCAAATTTTACAAAGACATCAGAAAACTCATACTGGTGTGAGAGAGTACATGTGCTTTGAGTGTGAGAAGACTTTTATTACAGCAAACTGTTTAAAACTTCACCAGAGAATTCACACTGGAGAAAAACCTTACAAGTGTTCACACTGTGACAAGAGATTCAGTCGATCATCGTCTCTTAAAACACATGAGAGGATCCACACTGAAGAAAAGCCTTACAAGTGTTCACACTGTGACAAGAGATTTAGTTGTTTATTACATCTGAAAACACATGAGAGGATCCACACTGGAGAAAAACCTTACAAGTGTTCACACTGTGACAAGAGATTCAGTCATTCAGTATATCTGAAAACACATGAGAGGATTCACACTGGAGAAAACCCTTACAAATGTTCACACTGTGACAAGAGATGCAATCAGTCATCAAATCTGAAATCACATGAGAGGATCCACACTGGAGAAAAACCTTACAAATGTTCACACTGTGACAAGAGATTTAATCAGTCACATAATCTGAAAAGACATGAGAGGATCCACAGCGAAGAGAAACTACACACGTGTGATCAGTGTGGAAAGAGTTTCTCTATTAAAACTCACCTGAAGCGACACATGAAGATCCATACAGTGGAGAAACCACATCAACACAGTCTGAGATCATAGTAAGTAGTTCATCTTTATGTGCTGAAAAACCAAAAGCTGCTTTTCTACCTTCGGAAAAGGTTGCAGTTGTGTTTCCACTTGAAACAGACAAGCCTGTTACAAAGTATTTTATTTACAGTCTTTCTTAATCACGGCTATGGGTGCTATGGTGCATAAATGTGCTCCTTAAAGGAACGAACAGTATTTATATAATTTTTACCTCTTGTAACCACAGCCACAAAGTGACCCGCGCTCTCAGATCACTTGGACTTGGCCGTGGTTACAAGAGGTAAAAACTATATAAATACTGTTCGTTTTCTCACACAAACCGCTCGTTTCGTGTCTTAGGCCATCAATGTGTGCTTACATTTACGAGTCATTAAATCATGTGTAATTTGGACTTCTCTGTGCATGCTCTTTGAGGTGGTGACCTGCATTATATGACTGACAGACAAGAACGGTTTGACCTAAAAATATCAAAATTGAAACTACTGCGGAAACAAAGACACCTACATCTTGGATGCCCCTGAGGTAAGCTAAAACATACCAAAAATTTATTTCAAAGTGAACTATCCCTTTAAGGTGGGTTTGTAGAGTAATGCCTAGTTCACATTACAGGACTTTAAGCCCGATTTGCAAGTTAACAAGCTCACACACAGGTTGGGCTGTAATCGCATGAAAATCTGCTGGTGATCCGCGCTCGCCAATCTTTATGTGTGAAATACTAAACGACTTATCAAAAACGCTCGCTGAAACCATTTTGTTGTCATATGAATACCTGGAGAGAAAATAATTCTTTACCAGTTCAGTTTACTAACTTAAAATCTTTTTGCTCAAAAGCATCTTAATAGCTAAAGTCTGATTACACTATTCAACACAAACAGGGCTACAGTAATATGTGAGCAACATGTACATAAACTTAGTAGTTTTGAGAAAATAACGTTTGAGTGGTTTTTGAACAAACTAAAAATGCAAGTCACTGAAATAAGGCCATATAGTGTTGGGGAAAGTTACTTTGATAAATGCATTAGAAGATTTGAACAAATATCAATAAAACAGTTCTTGAGTACACATATACATTAATTCGTACAGTATGTCATACACTATAATACTTAGTGTTTTTGAATCTCTCCCATACATCATCTTTGAAATATGTAGGGATCTCATCCTGCAGAGGCTTCAGACCAGCATCTGATTGGAGCCATGCCTGCCAGCAGTCCTCGACTGTGCTGGTCTCTTTCAGCTGTGTTAGGGATGTTTTCAGCACTGTGACCTAAGGTCAAACATGACAGCTTAGCTAGGAACACCATACAATTGACAGGAAAGCCCGGAAAAGACTGGTATTGATTGCATTCCTCCTCCCCCACCTGGGAGAAAAAAAGGTTTCTCTTTTGGAAAACCAAAAACTGCCGGTGGATCTTCTCATGGACAAGTTGCATTAGGCAAAGGGCAGGGGGAAAGAATGCATCCTTTACAAAGGAATACAATCCTTGAGCTGTTGGCTCATTCCGGGCTTGGAGCGAGAGGTCTGCAATGAGAGCAGGGAGAATCCGACGCATCACGTCTGTTGCTTCCTTATTTGACTCCCACCTGGTAGTGTTTCCGCCCTACAAAATTCATTGATGAGCTTAATAAATGACAGAAAAGCAAATCTGTGAATAATCTATTATTGAATACTGCTAACCTGCAGTTTGATTTGGGGGAGTTCAAAAAGCCTCTCCATTTCCTTAAGACTGCTAATCCTGTTGCTGGAGGCCTGGTAGAACCAGAAGATCGTTCCAACAGTCCTAGCATATTTGACGAGGTATGGGTGTCCCCTCTGCCCCTTAAATGCAGTCTGACACAGCCAGATTGAGGCGATGTGCCACACAGTGCACAGTTATCAGGCCAGGGAAAGAGTCCTGGAGCCTCTTTCCGACTCCAGTTTTTCTCCCTAAAAGAATAAAAAATGATCACTTTAACAATCTCATCAAATATCTAAATTAAAGGTAAAAGCAAAAGAGACAACTCACCAATCATTACTGCGGCTCCGTCACTGGCGAAAGAGGCTAGCTTGTTGGTTGGTAGCACCTTATCATCTCTGATAACTCTTACTATGGTATCATACAAAGCTGCAGCATCCCCAGCAGACACTTCAACCAAATGCAAAACTTTGGTTTTTACTACAGTGTTTCCCACTTTGTCCGGTCCCAAAAAACTATATGAAAACTATATTTTCAGTCAAAGTAATTTTAATTAGAATATACACATCAGTTTTATTTAATTGTATGAAGTAATCTCACCTCACAACAAGACCCAATTGCTTAGTGACAGAGATGTCAGTGGTCTCATCAACCATTAATCCCCACACTGGAGATTTGGACAACTCTGCCACCAGCTGTTCATCTAAAATCTGGCCGATGATTTCCACCATTTCGTCAGTTATGTGGCTGCTCGTATATTTGGTGTTGGAACTGACCTAGGGACAGAAAAGTACTTGGTAGTGTGATTATGCGGAAATGTTCAATTTACAATCATAAGTAAATGGCTGCAATATTTACATTCAAACCATCAAAATAAGCACAGCCCAATCGCTTGCACAAGGAAATAATGGGCTCATAACTGGTGTGGTGAGGCCACTTTTGCTTGAGGCATTCATATATTATTTTGAAGCAGCCTTCAAGAGCCCTGTGGTCCATGTCCATTTGTGCAGCTATGGCACGCTGCAGTGTTTTCCCTAAAGACACAAAAATAATTATTTTTTAAAAACAACTTTTATGTATGAATTTTTTTAATTAAAGGCATTTGTAAAAGTGTTACCTTCTCTAATGCTTTTTTCCTTTCCTTCATGACAGTCCCCGCAGTCTGCTGACACCAATGAAATGAGCTTTAAGTGTCAATTTACAGGAGATCTGTATCATCAGCATAATAAATGAGGTGACAACAGGAATTATTGTCATGAAATAGAGTTGTTTTCAGCAGATCTGTTAATATTGATGAGCCTCAGACTATCAACACTCATTCAGCAAGACATTCAGGATCATCAGCAGATCATCTCACTTTATTCTGAGTGTTTGCTGTTAGAAACACCCTATTTGAGTCAGATAGATGACAAAAGCCTATACAACTACTCTACCGAAAGAAAATACAATTTATCTGTAATAAAACATCAATAACAAAAACAATCAACACTAAGTACTTAACTTGGATCATTATATTTTAATTGTATGCACTGAAACTGATAATGATCATAAAACTTCTAAAAAAAATAAAGAGCATCACAAAATATTGTTCCAAGAGTAAAAGGCTATTCATTTATTAATATTAAGATTTAAGAGTTGATTTAATGTGGCTCATTATAGGCTAAACGTAAAGTATCAGGGGCCTGTTTCAGAAAGGAGGTTAAGTGAAAACTCTGAGTGTGTTAACCCTGAAATGAGGGAAACTCTGGGTTTTCTGTTTCAGAATGGGAGGTATGTCAAACCCGAGAAAGCAGAGTAAGTCAAGCCCGTTTCTGAAAGAGAGGTAACTTATACTCAGAGTCAGTTACCATGGTAACTTACTCTGTGAACCTAACCTGGTCGGGAGCAGGTTTTCTTCGGTAAACCCAGAGTTTATTTCGGTTTCCTCCCCTTTTTTAAAGAGGAAGCGGTGTTTAAACACCAACATTAATACTACAATTTATCTAAACATTATTTAAGGAATATATATTGTTTGTCCATGGTTTAATTTACTACATCTGTTTTGCAGCACTTTGCCAAAAAATAAAAGGATTAAAACGTTTGCTAAACTTTTATTTGATTTCCACCGTTTTTGATAAATTATTTGTATTAAATCATAAAAAAAAAATCGGAATAAAAAACATTTTATAGAATTCAGTTATTTTAAACATATTTTAAACATTCACAGTTATTAATGATAAAAAATAAGTTGTTAAATTAATTCATAATCAATTATTGAAATTAGTTGATTAGATATGTTTATTGAACAAATGTTTAATTTAACTGTCATTTTAACTTATGATAATAATAACCGTAATTTAATAATGCAGTTTATATATTTAATAATTGTTTAATACCATAAATCTTGATATTTTCTGAGACGGTTATCATACTGTGAAACTCTCATACGCTATAACGGGAGAGAACCCCACCCCCGCAGTTAAACAAGTAACTCAGCTACTTTTACTCTTACATTTTAAATGAGCTACTTTTTACTTTTACTTGAGTAGATTTTTAGACCGGTACTTTTACTTGTACTTAAGTAAAATTTGATCAAAGTAATAGTATTTTTACTTGAGTAAAATATTTTATTACTCTTTCCACCTCCCGCAGTTCTAAACAAATTCTACAGAATTAAACTGGCATTACACACTGAAGTGTGTCCCTACTATTTATGAAGTTTAGGTCTACTATTTGTCATAATTGGTCTATTGAGTCGGCTACTTACAACTGCCTGGGGTTCTGTTGGGACAGGAGGCTCCAAAAGAGAGATATTACCATCAGAATATATTGGGACCAACAAAAAACCCAACCCAAAGTAAAATAAATCGAAATATCAAAAATACCCTATGTAAAAAATAACACATATGTAGACATATGTAACACATTACATTTTATGAAGGCTTGGATCTCCGGGAGTGACTGGCTCTGATGAAGGAATTCCCTCAGCCAGAAATGCTGCTGCACTGCTAGACACTGGATGCTATTTAGTTATTTAATATGTCAAATGTTTGTAAAGTCAGGCCTACACCCAGGGCCGTTTGAAGGAATTTGGGGGCCCCAAGCAAAATAGACATGGAGCCCCCCCCCCCCCCCCAACCCCCCCCCCACCCCACCCCACCCCACCCCACATACAGTTTAAGTGCACTCCACAATTTATATGAATAAAAAAGGTTTACAGTGCAAATACTGCTGTTGCATATACTGTGCATAAAAAAATAATTACAGTGACATAAGCTATGAAAAAAATCATGTTCCTCTGCCTTTTTCAGGTTAAATAATGTTTATAGATGGGTAAGGTTACAAATTATTTATTAAGTAAAAAGACTGTTTGCTAACAGTTAAATGACAATTAACTAAATATTAAATAACTGGTTCTTATAAAGTGTTACCGAAAACTTAAAGATATGTTAGCATTTCGATATTTTGATATTAGAAGGGAAGGGATGCTGCTTTCACTACCAATGCTTAAAAACATCCCAAGCTAATGTTTGATGCACGGAATTTATTGTGTGGTTTTCCTAACCCCCATTGGTAAATAGATAATCACGGTGGAAAAGTTAGTATAGCATGCTATGCCACTTTCATAAAAACCTATTACAAAGCTATAGCAATGTCATGTCATTAAATAAGATAAACGGATTTGCGTCTTCCTTAAACCGTTAAAAAACATATTACATTATGTAACGTTAACCATATTCCGTCCGTTCGAAAAAAAATGTGCACTAACTGTTCGTTACAAGCAGCATTTGCCATCAGGCAGATAGCTAACATAAACATATTTTTGCTAGCCTAACGTTACCTGAGCTGCAAAATTACACCATTTGTACAAGACAAGTAGAACTATTTTTATAGTTCAGTATAGTAACTATTTTTATCACTTTACCACTATCTGGTATTTTTCTTATCCTCCTCTTCCTTTCTCTTCTTTCTTTTCTGGCTTCCTGAAGCATAATTCCGCTTCATGATGACTGCCGAGGAGGTTTGTATTTGCCGGCAGCAGAGATCGCGTGGCTGGCTGGCTGCTGTCAGCAACTACTGAGGGGGCCCCCTTGAGGGGGATTCCGATAACAGTGTCATTGCACTTTACTGCATTGACTATCAAAGGGGCGCTCACAGTTTGTCGTTGCATTTTATTCTTAAACAGTCGTTGTCTTGGGGCCCCAGTCCAGCTCGGGGCCCCAAGCAATTGCTTGGTTTGCCTGTCCTGTTCCGACGGGCCTGCCTACACCCATGATATGCTCAAGCCTTACCTGAATGAATTATGTTAATTATTTTTAGCTGCTGCCACATTCTTTTAATGCCTGCAGGATTGTAAATTAGGTTAAATAACATACTGTTTTTACAGTTTCACCTCTGATATTATAACAGTTGGGTAAGTTACTCTAAAATAGTTACTAATTACTAACTACAAATTACATCTTCAACAGTGTAATTAGATTAATGTAAAAATTACTATCTTTAGAAAGTATTGGTTTACTTATTACTAATTACTAAATCCTATGTCAACCTCAACCACTTGAACAATACAAGGAGAGACAAGAAACTGCACTTTTAATGCTTTCAAATTAACAATATACAATTGCATGAATTATTCTTGAATTGACCAAAGTGTGTAGAGGGAGAAGGTTACATTAAAAATATACCTTTTAAAATTGTATGTTAAATTCACTATTGTTTTATACTGAATTGTTCTATAGTCTATCTATGCAGTAGCCTATTTAATGTATGCTATAGCATATGTAATTATAATTGCATCAGATTTTATTTTAAATCACAGAAGAATTAAGAGTAATCTCTTTAATTAAATTATAATATTTAGATTACTTGGTAATTAATTACACCCAACACTGTATAACAGTAATTCCTCTTTTTGTCTGGCGCTGTTGCCATGGTGACTCGTAATATCTGCGCTCCATTGATAATGGCTTTTTATAGTTGTGGTGCACGCGCTTAACTCAAGAGTCAGTCAACTTAAAGTTGATTGAACTAACTTATTTCAGCTGTTCTGTAACCGAAAACTCAGAGTTTCCCATCTCAGGGTAACTCAACTCAGAGTTCAAGTTTTAACTCAGAGTTGGTTGAACCTCCTTATTGAAACAGGCCCCAGTATGACATTTGAGATCTCATCGATTCCCATCAATTCCCCTCACAGATCTCAAACTTTGACTTGACATTCAGTAACAGTTCTCACTCCAAACATTGAGACAATCACACAAACAAACACACACTCGCTCAGGTCTGAATGAACTCAATTTATATATATATATATATATATATATATATATATATATACATATACACTACCGGTCAAAAGTTTTAGATCAGTAAGATTTTTTTATGTTTTTAAATGAAGTCTCTTCTGCTCACCAAGGCTGCAATTATTTGATAAAAAATAAAAAAATAAAAATTGGGGGAAAAAATGGTACACAACGGTTTTCAACATGGATAATAATAATTTATGTTTTTTGAGCATCAAATCATCATATTATAATGATTTCTGAAGGATCATGTGACACTAAAGACTGGATTAATGATGCTGTAAATTCAGCTTTGATCACAAGAATAAATTACACTTCACTATTCACATAGAAAACCGCTGTTTTAAATTGTAATCATATTTCACAATATTACTGGGTTTTTTTTTTTTTTTTTTTATCAAATAATTGCAACCTTGGTGAGCAGAAGAGACTTCATTTAAAAACATAAAAAATCTTACTGATCTAAAACTTTTGACCGGTAGTGTATATTTTTATATATATATAATTTGCTTCACTCTACGCTTCACACTCCTGTCCAGTTGGTGGCGGTATATGCACCTTTTATCTGGTTTGCCAACCACCAAAAAACTCCAAAAGAAGAAGAAGATATGTCCCGGCCGTGTGCGCGTGCGTTGGATGCCGATGACGTCACCGCTCAAGCCGTCTCTTGAAGAGACTCTTGAGTCTTTTCTCTATGGTCTTTTCCCTGATTGAGTTTCACCGTTGAGTCTTCTGAGATAAGGAGAGCAGTTCACGGTATTTCTCATATTTACACAACCATCAAACATACTTTATACAGTTCGATTAAGCGACAGACTCATTTTTGTATTGTTTTCATCGGGAACAGTGATACTTGTGCGTTTTTCTGGCATCTTCCTCCTGAAATACACATTTAGTGCAGCAGCAGCGAGCATGAGGAGAATATGTGGAGTTCATTCAGACCTGAGCGAGTGTGTGTTCGTTTGTGTGATTGTCTAGATAGATGTTTGGAGTGAGAACTGTTACTGAATGTCAAGACAAAGTCTGAGATCTGTGAGGGGAATTGATCTCAAGTGTTGCTGTTGCCATTTTCATGTTTACCTTTATTTCTTTGTCTACATCTTTGGCAGAATACATAAAATTACTTTAAAATGTATCTCTATTCTAACACTTTATTGCCCCTGTATGAGTAATGAACGTGGGGAATTTCAAATCTATAAATGCATGGCAATATAGTAAAATTTGTCAATGACATAATTTTTTTGTGTCCATATGTTTTTTTTTTGGGTTAATTACATTTAAAAGGGTTACAATTTCAAAGTAAAATGGCAAATTACTTGCATACATGCTCTTTTTTTTTTTGAGGACCAAGTCTAAAATATCTGGTTTTAATACATTTTGAGAGAATATATGGGGGATTATTGCACAAAAATCTATGTGGTGTAACCGTCAAACCTTTGTACAAAATAATTGATCTTGTTTAAAAAAGGGGAAATTTTCAATAAAACACCATATCAGCTAGTTTGGCATAATCTTACATTATAACTATTTATCAGTAAATAAAAGTAAATGGAATACCATTGTTGTGAATATTATAATTAATTTGGGGAATCATGTGAGTCAAGTAAAATTCCTGAAGTGTCAAGGTGGTGTAACCACCACTCAAGGAGTCATTTTGGTAATATTAGGCTTGTTTGAGATGCGCCTTGCCTCGCCTGAAATGTAGTCGAGAGTAAGCGGCTGCAGTGAGGGGATTAGTGAAAAAAGCGCAGGCAAGCCGGACAGATCTCTCTTCTCAGTGGATCAGACTCCTGCGAGATCAAAGGCGGATATCGCGGGATTCACGGGATTCACGCCCGTGCAGGTGTTGCTAATAAACTGGATGTAATTTAAGTTCTGTTGCTTTTATATGAAAATAAATATAATGAACAAGACACCCAAAGTACTTGTTATTTAATTCCATTCCAAATATTTGTTCATCAATATTGTTTTCTTTAATACAGACATGTGTTTTTATATAGCCTAGGCCTATAAATATATTTTTATAAAAATTTTTTATTTATAAAAATGACATCACATAACCCGTATCGCACTGTCAGAGAGTTTATTCGCACGTATACCCATACAACATGATACCAGAGTTTTAAAATCAAACATTTTAAAAAGAGAACAATACATCACGGTTGTTTAAACCAATGAGCATTAAGCTATGTCGTCAGCAAGTCGTTTCCCATCATGCTTTTGATCAGCGCAGTCGGTGGAGAGCAACTGCGCGCAACTGCAGAATCCGAGACGTGCGCCTTGCACTCGCGAGAGTTTTTTGACATACGTCAGCATGACATCAGAGCCAGGCGGACCGCTCTCGGACACATTTCTAACCGGCATGCATCTCGCGTTGATCACCGGTGATCGGTTCTGCGTAGATTTTGCTCATCTCAAACAAGCCTATTGTGTAAGAAGTAGTGCTGTCAAACTAGGGGTGTCACGATTCTCCAAATCCTCGATTCGATTACATTTTCGATTCTAAGGTCACGGTTCGATTCGATTCTCGATTTTTTCATTTTTTTTTTAAAGCACAGTTTGCTATGCCATTTTTACACTTTTTTGAAATATAATATATGACCTTTGTTTGCAATGTACCACACTACATTGTCAAATTTAAAACATTTATTAACAAAATAATAATGTCACAATAACTTATATCTTCAGTCAATTAGAAACTTAAGCAAAATAACCTGCCATGTAGTTTCTCTTTTGTAACAGCAGTCTTATTCACAGAAGATGACATTCAAGTTCACAACAAAACAAACACGGTTTAGCAGATACATCTATGTTTTCCTTGCTTTACCTCGGTCTTAAGGCGAGACACTACAGGTGAATAGGGTAAAACAATTTACTTACAGATATCACCATGAAACTTTACCAGTTGATTACTCACATGAATAGGAGAAAAAAATGTATTGCAAGTTTTCTGTAATTTTATGTTTAAATATGCTAATCAGGCTATATCTAATTAAATATGTGCTAATTTGCATATATTTTGAAGTGACAAATCTGACCATTGAAAAAAACAAGGTTCAAAATGATTTTTACATTTTGTTGATATATTCAATGAAAAGACATTTTCAGAGGGGATTATGAATATCTCCTTTTGTTACCCTGTAAATCAGAAAATACTGGCAATAGCCTTAAAAAATTTATTTCCGCCCTATTTTTAGGCATAAAATGTCATATAAATCAGGCCCAGAATGATATATCAACAAATCCCTCTGAACAAACCTTCACAATATAGTTAGGAATACGGCTGTAAAGTTTGGTGTATGTAGGTGCTACAGACGTGAAAAATCGTCACTAGGAGTGTGAGAAAAAACTCATTTTGAGAAAATGGCCTTTAAAGATTTTTATGGCAAAATTCCACTAATTTCTATTGAAAGCCATGAATTACAGACAAAATATGTTTTAGGTCCAAGTAAAATCCATGTATCACACTGTTTAACATCTAAAACTCATTACTGCTTCATCCATCACTGATCATAACATCCAAAACAACACATCACCAGTCCATCACACAGGTGGAATGACAAAAACTAACTATATCACACCTATAGTAGACGTCACAGAAACATCACGTTACGCTTCTGAAGATGACTGCAGAGTCAGCAGTCGAAACTGTCAAGGTATGACAACAAACTTTAAACTTATCGTATAAGAAATAATCACTTATAAATACAAATAGTAGGCTAAATGAACTCATAATCTTTCCACATTTTGAACTACCACGGAAATGTCAGAGCGCGTCACGTGACGATTCTGAACGAATCACGTTGTCAGAAATTGGCATCAGCCAATGAGATTGCGCATGTCGAGTAAATGGCCCATTTTACTTTCATGATTCGTTGCTGATAAATAGGAAATGACCATATTTGGATCCGACAGCATTGAAGAGGAGAGAGAGAGCTTTCCAACGGTATATGTGATGACAGGGAGCAGACAGCGATCGCGGAGCAGCAGGATGATTTAGAACGCCAACTTTTGATGAATTTGAGGCGAAATCTACACACGCAAACAGACAAAGTGTAGTAAAATAAAGACCTAAATGTGTATTTTGGACTTTTTTTCAGCACAAGTCTGAAAGAATACATGTTATTGAAGACAAATAGCCCAAAATCTCAAAATTGACCAGTGAAAAAAAAACGATGTTTTTGCCTGCCGTGTCTCGCCTTAAAGTAAAAACATGTGTGAAAAATATTATTTAATGTAGTATTTAATTAAATGCATTTATGATGAATAACATTTTCATGTCAAATTATGTTCATTTTGGGCACGAACTGTGCGCAGTCACTTTAACTGCGCATGCAGCAGAAATAGACTCGGTGCGGAAATGAACAACGACTCATTCGTGGAGGTGGAGAATCAAGTTATTTGTGCCATGCAAGATGTATTGTATAAAGATTCATACTGTTCTGAGTCTGCTGTTTTTGTCAATTTAAAGTTTTAATTTAAAAAGTGTAAGAATATGGTACACGCACCGCAGAGCTTGCAAACTGTGGCTTTTTTGAAGCGCAAACTTTGAACGCGAATGTGAAAGTTGTCAACATAACTCACTGAAAATCACAAATACTCCAACTGTCCCACACCGGCGACTTCAGTGAAAGAGGAGGGGGTTCAAGTCCTGTCGATGGGTCTCCTGCATCTGCAGTTGCCATGCTATCTTTTGACTGGTTGTATACATAGGCTGTATACTATAGCTAGGTAGAGGACTCAGACTCGCAGCACTTCAACACGCGTGTTTTTTCCCGCTTTGCAAACCGACTGGACGTGACATGGGGGCGTGGAAGTATCGACGATTCCATTTTTGAATTCGATATTCGAGAGTGTGAATTAATTTCGATCGATCTCGATTTAAAATCGAAATCGTGACACCCTTATGTCAAACCATTAAAATATTTAATCGCGATTAATCGCATTAATGTCATAGTTAACTCGCGATTAATCGCATTTAATCGCACATTTTTATCTATTCTAAATGTCTCTTGATTTCTTTTTGTCCCATTATTTTTTCTCATTTTAATGCTCTTATCAACATGGAAAAGTGGATCGGCTTGCTTTGTGCAAATGTTTTTTATTGAAAACAATATTGGCATATATACTGTTCAATTTCACACTAAAACATTCTCACTTGGAGCAAATAATCTCTCACACAATGTAACACTGTCCATCAATAAAAGAGTGAAAGAAATACTGACGAGGTCCTGATATTGACGAGGGGGCGGAGAATTCGCATCAGCTGTGTGTGTGTGTGTGTGCTTGGCCATCATCAAGTGGTATTTCAGACTGGACGTGCTGCGATGATGATAGCTCAGTTCACAACGACAAAACACACAGATCACTTTGGTCTTGTCAATGGAACCATTTGGCAACTTTTTAAAAGTAAACTTTCAATTCAGAATCTTATTGGCATCCATTTCGGCGTCTCGCGCTCGTCATCCACTCAAAACTGGACGTTTTGAACGTTCCTATAACATTCAGAAATAACGTTTTTATAACTTAATGGGAACGTTATGAAAACGTTCTTATAACCTAAAATTGTTAGCTGGGGAAGAGGAGAGATTCGCGATTGCACTGACTGAACACGTTTTAAGTGCAGGCATATTCTCTGAGCGAGCCCAGAGAAAATTCTTACAAGAGCAGCGTGTATCTGAGAGCGCGCGAGGCGCGACTCGAGCTGAGAGATTCGCACTCGCGCATCCGGCTCGCAAGCCCAAACAAGTGTGTGCGGCGTGCCTGTTGTTTTGTTTCCGGTCTAGCTAGATCCGCTTGCGCTTTCAAAACGTCCTCGCGCGGCGCAAGCCATTGAAATGAATGGGTTTCATAGCGCAGCGCCGTGCATGCCGCGTCCTGGTGCAAAAGCATGTGAAAAAAACTACAAAGTTTGCTAGGCCAAAAAGACCGTTAATCGTGCGATAAAAAAATTAACGCCGTTAAAATGGGTTTGCGTTAACGCCGTTAATAACGCGTTTAACTGACAGCCCTAGTAAGAAGATCATGTGACAGGAAATTGCATCACAGAGATGGACCCCCGGTGAAACTAACTGCTGCATGCAAATGTTATTAACTCATTTTATAACTTTTTAGGGTATGGTCAGGTGTTCTTAAGTATATGTCAAATGATATGACTCCGGGAATACATGGATAATTCATCATTATTTAAAAACGATTTATTAACTTTAAAAATTAAATTTTAAATATTACCACCAAGGCCACATAATTACATAGGTGTCCATGATAATGCCTGTCAAATTTGATTTTAAACTGAAAAGTCAAATAGTGTAACCGGTTACACCTATTGACTTTTATTACAAGCCTTTCTAGTTTATGATGCTGATTAAAATTTTTATATAAACTCTTTTCAAGTGTTCAATGTAACCTCATTAGTTCTTGCTAATGCTCAACCGTGTTGCGTAACACCAGAATGAAGCCCATTGGTTCAGCATTGACAAAAATAAAACCACTTCTGCTGTACTTGTTGACTTTCATGCTTGATTTTCAGTCACAATTTATTCAACAAACAATGGCCTTTGACTCTAGAAGCAACATGGTCAGGTGGTGTGACTAGTTTTTGTCAATTGGTGTAACCATTATTTTTCATAAAAATATAATTACAGGAAAATTAATGTGGAATAATATTTAATAATCTAATATAATATGGTTTTTAACAATTTTTACATAGTGTCAAAGAATATTTAGAAAACAGGTGTTTTCAGCATATGTCTTGCCAAATATTGCAAAACCACATTAAAAATTACATTTAGAGAACTCTAATAAAATCAATTTGTGTAACTTTCGTAGAAAATGTTGCAAATGTCAATTTTTATTACATAAAATAAACATAAATACACTTTGTACATTTTAACATACCTGATGCATGCTTTTAAAACAAGTTTTTACAAGATTTTCGAATTTCTCATTTTGACAAACCTTGTTTGTATCTTACAAATAAATAGTTAAAAAATCATACATTGTGATTTCTGGATTTTCTTTTTTTAGATTATGTCTCTCACAGTGGACATTCACCTACGATGGCAATTTCAGACCCCTCCATGATTTCTAAGTGGGAGAACTTGCAATATAGCAGGGTGTTCAAATACTTATTTTCTTCACTGTATTAGGGGTGTCCATGGTTAACCGATTAACCGTTAAAAATTGCTTAACCGAGTGAAACAGTTTGCTCGGTTAATTGGCGTCAATGTTAATTGGGATTGCTCGGTTAATTGGCGTTAATTGGCATTGCATTTAGTTGTAATAAATTTTTGCACCACCAGAGACCACCATTTATTTGACTGTTTCTTTGCACAAAGTTTCTAAAAAAAAGTGTGCTATATATGACTGCATAAAATTCTAGGGCCTTGTTCACAGGCCGCGAACGCAAAAGTCAGTGACCTACTTTAACTGCTCTGTCCTTACCACTGCGTTTTATTTCTATAAATTAATTTCGTTTCAAATGTGGTCCAACCAGTTATTAAAGGTGTTAAAAATAAACTACCCCTTTCTCGCGTGTCTGTATCCCAGGGTCGCGGGGCGCACACCAGGGATGGAAATTAGCACCCGCGCGCCACCAGCCAGATGCGGGTGATTTTTGTGTTGTTGCGGGTAAACTCGCTTCACTTACGGCCACTGTGGCGGGTAAATAAAAATAGTATCATGCGACGTTCGTCTGTTATAGGACAAATTAGTTTAAATAAACGAGCAGACACTGATTAGCTAGACAACTCAGTGAATGTGCTTTCCATTAAATGAATCAAACACACAGTAAACAAATCCTTAACAAAAAAACAAAACAAAAAAAACGGCTATTCTGGTGGGTGCGGTGATGCTGTGGTGACGCGTTCATGTAAGGGTGGCGCTGCCAATAAAGCTCCTAAAATCTGTTACAAAGAACCGGCAAAAGTTATGAATATGTAAAATATAGCAAGGAGATATTTTAATTATTTATTAATAAACATGTATTTTCTTTGTCCGTGTCAGTTGCAAAGATGAAGTTGACGATGCTGATCGTGATCTTCGCTGTAGTGAACGCACCAGAGAGAAATGCACATTTCATACGGATTACAAGCAGAGAGCAGTCTGTGTCTGTTTTCTTTTGTTTTGAATTATTCTGTTAGACATGTCTGTGAGGCTAGGCTACCTTATACCGAGTTTCGGTTCATTTATGAGACGAGCTCCAGTTCACGCGCCGGCGCCTCCGCTTCGTGATTTATATATCGTCTGCTATATTTAATTCTTACTTATTAAATCCAGGCAATTGGTTGATGAAACATTGATTAAAATTAAGATACAATTAATACAAAAACGAAATTCACTTTAAAGAAAGGTTTTGTGCTTTCTGTTTGATGAAAGTTTTAAAGCATCTATTAGTGCCGCTTTCACAGCGCTCACGTCCACATTGTGTTTTCCTCATATGCGAACTGAAATGAATATCAGTTCATGGTTTGTGTGTGTAGGCTATAAGAGAGAAAGAGAAAATGCCAGTAGCCTATTTCATTGAGATTTGAGATTAAATAAACTGCTTGTATTGTAGATCTTGTAGTATTAATTTTCACATGCAGTTACACATTGTCGATTAAAAACAAGAAAGTGCCTGGTAAAAACATTGAGTGGCACCAGCCACAGTGGCCGGTGGACAAAACAGTTAATTTCCATCCCTGGCGCACACTATGGTTAATAATAATACGTTTTATTTATTTATTTATTTATTTGGTTAACCGAGTATTAACCGCTAAGGGCCTCGGTTAACGGTTAATGAAAAACTTGAAAACGTGCAGCCCTACTGTATATGTAGCCTATGTGTATTTCTTTTATGTGTATTTCTTTTTATGCTTTTTAACTGTTTTTCTTACCATTAATTATGTTTGGAAGAATTTACATTATTTTAATCTGTTGTCCATGAGCTTAAAAAACAAACTCAGTAACTTATTTGATATTTTGGCAGATCACATCATCATTGAAGCTCCTCCCACTGTAATTCATCATCATTGAAGCTCCTCCCACTGTAATTCATCATCAGTGAAGCTCCTCCCACTGCAATTCTCCAATAAATGCTGTAAATTCTCACCAGCTACAAGTGAAGATGAGCATCAGGAAGAGCTGAAATCTGTAAAGACTGAGTTTATTAAAGAGGACAGTGAGAACATGAGTGATCCAGAACCCTGCAGAATGAAACACACTGAAGATCCTGAAGAACAAAGAGGTTGGTGTTTATTCCTCATTTATTCATGATGCTGAAGAACATTCATGTTAGAAACATTCAAGCACTTCATAACTTTTAGATAAACAGTTCAACTGTGAAATGGCTGCAAAAGCTTCTGTTTTTTTTTAACAAAAAATGGTCAGTAAAGTGAAGTTTCATATTAATTGTCAATTATTATCAGGTCAAACTAAATGTAAATATTTTAAAGGGGTCATGACATGAGAAACCAAATTTGCCTTGATCTTTTGGTCTATAAGAGATTTATGTACTATTAAAACTTCCTGCAAGTTTCATAGCTTAAGACGTCCTCCCCATTATAAACGAAGCATTTATTTAATCAAGCTCTAAATACAGCTCGTTCTGGATCCATGGTAAGAAGTGACGTCACGGTGCGAAGTGACGTACCAGTCGTTTGCATATGACCGCCTCCAGCGCAGGACAACTACGCCTCATTTCGCATCATCGCATGCGTTGTCGTGCAGCGAGTGGGTCTGTTTACAAGATACAACATGTTTGAATACGCTGCCGAACGATCCAGACGTCAGGGAAAGCAGTTGGATGCAGTTTATTTGCAGCATATGCAGCCCGCCAAAGCCTTATTTGAACGGTGAGTGATCAGATGAGTGTGACAGGGCATGTTACTGAAAGAACGAGCAGAGAGAGAGAGAGAGCGAGCCCCGGCCGCGCGCGCTTTCACGTGGTGGAGCATTGTGTAGTCTACATGTGATACAAAATGATTAACGTTAATAATTTATGCATAAGCAGCACTGACGTTAGCCTATCATAACAGTATAGGCGTTAACACTGAACTCTTAAAGGGGAAACACCCCAAAACAGACTGTTTGAATCAGAGGTGAGAAACAGGGTGGGAAAATGTCATAAATCACTACATTTTAAAAGTTTTTTTGTACAAAAAACTATAGTAATACTATAATTGCACCTAAGGGAACATAATAAAACAAAACAAAATACCATGTCACCCCTTTAACTGTTTTATTTTACATTTTATATATATTTTACAATTTGTAACAATGTTACCAGAATTTTTACCTGAATTGAGCGTATTTTTACAAACATGTATAACAAATAATAATAATTTCAAAATGTACAATCTCTTCTGCTTTACTGCAAACATTTGTGTTCTTTCTTGCAGTGAAATTCACTTGATCTTGTTTCTTGAACGGTCCTTACTAATTCAAACGTTTTAGTAGTTTTTAATGTAATTAAATTTCAATGTTGGTGTCAAAATATGGCAGTATTTTAATGTTTTTAGGTAATTGTGTCTTCACTACAGAAACATGGGATTTGTGCCTATAATGTTTTATAACTGGAAGATCTGTGTATTTATGGAAAGTTTCAGGGACCTATAATTAATTTATAAAAATACATTAATTATTGGAGTATTTTACAGCAGTTGTCTGTTACATCTGGGATAATTATCTCTTCATATTTCTCTCTTTGAATTATTTTGATTATTTAAAAAGAAGAAAAAATTGTTTTTCATTTCAGACCTGATGGAAGTGAAGGAGGAGAGTGAAGAACTGAGTGAAGTGAAGGAGAAGAGAGAAGAACTGACTGAAGTGGAGGAGAAGAGTGATGAACTGAGTGAAGTGGAGGAGGAGAGAGAAGAACTGAGAGAAGTGAAGGAGGAGAGAAAAGAACTGAGTGAAGTGAAGGAGGAGAGTGAAGAACTGAGAGAAGTGAAGGAGGAGAGTGAAGAACTGAGTGAAGTGGAGGAGGAGAGTGAAGAACTGAGAGAAGTGAAGGAGGAGAGTGAAGAACTGAGAGAAGTGAAGGAGGAGAGTGAAGAACTGAGAGAAGTGAAGGAGGAGAGTGAAGAACTGAGTGAAGTGAAGGAGGAGAGTGAAGAACTGAGAGAAGTGAAGGAGGAGAGTGAAGAACTGAGTGAAGTGGAGGAGGAGAGTGAAGAACTGAGTGAAGTGGAGGAGGAGAGTGAAGAACTGAGTGAAGTGGAGGAGGAGAGTGAAGAACTGAGAGAAGTGAAGGAGGAGAGTGAAGAACTGAGTGAAGTGGAGGAGGAGAGAGAAGAACTGAGTGAAGTGGAGGAGGAGAGAGAAGAACTGAGAGAAGTGAAGGAGGAGAGAAAAGAACTGAGTGAAGTGAAGGAGGAGAGTGAAGAACTGAGAGAAGTGAAGGAGGAGAGTGAAGAACTGAGTGAAGTGGAGGAGGAGAGTGAAGAACTGAGTGAAGTGGAGGAGGAGAGTGAAGAACTGAGTGAAGTGGAGGAGGAGAGTGAAGAACTGAGAGAAGTGAAGGAGGAGAGTGAAGAACTGAGTGAAGTGGAGGAGGAGAGAGAAGAACTGAGTGAAGTGAAGGAGGAGAGAGAAGAACTGAGTGAAGTGAAGGAGGAGAGTGAAGAACTGAGTGAAGTGGAGGAGGAGAGAGAAGAACTGAGTGAAGTGAAGGAGGAGAGTGAAGAACTGAGTGAAGTGAAGGAGGAGAGTGAAGAACTGAGTGAAGTGGAGGAGAAACATCATGTCCAACCTGGAGAAAAACCTTTGAGTCGCTCAAAAACTAAAAATAATTTTTTAAAGAAAAGAGATAAGAAATCTTTCACCTGCACTCAGTGTGGAAAGAGTTACACAAGCAAACATGATCTTAATGTTCACATCAGAATTCACACCGGAGAGAAGCCGTTCATGTGTGAACAGTGTGGAAAGAGATTCTCAGACAAAAAAAATTTGAAGATTCACGCAAGAGTTCATACAGGAGAGAAGCCGTTCACATGTTATCAATGTGGGAAGAGTTTCAGTCAATCGTCAGGCCTTAAGAGTCACATGAGGATCCACACTGGAGAGAAGCCGTTCTCGTGTGATCAGTGTGGGAAGAGTTTCACAACTAAACAAAGTCTTGAGATTCACATGAGAGTTCACACTGGAGAGAAAACGTTCACATGTGATCAATGCGGCAAAACCTTTCTTAGGGCATCAGAGCTGAAAGCACACCTGACAGTTCATATGAAGGAGAAGCCACATTCATGTTCTGTGTGTGGAAAGAGTTTTTCACTGCGGTGTAGTTTACAAGTACATCAAAGAATTCATACTGGTGTGAGAGAGTACATGTGCTTTGAGTGTGAGAAGACTTTTACTACAGGAAGCGATTTAAAACAACACCAGAGAATTCACACTGGAGAAAAACCTTACAAGTGTACACACTGTGACAAGAGATTCAGTCTGTCATCAACTCTGAAAAAACATGAGAGGATTCACACTGGAGAAAAACCTTACAAGTGTTCACACTGTGACAAGAGATTCAGTCAGTCATCAACTCTGAAAAAACATGAGATTATCCACACTGGAGAAAAACCTTACAAGTGTTCACACTGTGATAAGATATTCAGTCTGTCAGAAAATCTGAAAACACATGAGAGAGTCCACACTGGAGAAAAACCTTACAAGTGTGATCAGTGTGACAAGAGATTCAGTCAGTCATCAACTCTGAAAACACATGAGAAGATCCACACTGGAGAAAAACCTTACAAGTGTTCACACTGTGACAAGATATTCAGTCTGTCATCATCTCTGAAAACACATGAGAGGATCCACACTGGAGAAAAACCTTACAAGTGTTCACACTGTGACAAGAGCTTCAGTCAATCATCATCTCTGAAAACACACGAGATGATGCACACTGGAGAGAAACTGCATACGTGTGATCAGTGCGGGAAGAGTTTCTCCATTAAAACTCACCTGAAGCAACACATGAAGATCCATACAGTGGAGAAACCACATCACCACAGTCTGAGATCATAGTAAGTAGTAGGGCTGCACGATTTCAGCATCGACATCGCAATGTGCACATCCGCAAGATGTACGATATGTATCGAAGTTGATCCGTGATTCATGATCCGTACGGGTCAGCTGCTTCCTGGCCCGAAACGCTTGTGATTCACGGATTAATTGCAAAGTTTACCCATCATAGAGTGAAAGTTTATCATTTACATGTGTTTAAACACCTGTCAGTTTAAACATCAAGCGCAAGAAGTGTAGCTACGCACACAGAGCCGGGCAGACACAAAGTTCACTGCTCTTTCTCTCTGAGCTTGACGGACATGATCGTTCAAAATTAAGCCAGAATGCCCGTCTCGGTTAGCCTGGGAAAACCCATTCAAGCCCATTTCCAATCCGTCGAAATCGAGGCACCAATCAGAAACGTTGGGGCGGGCTTTACACGATGATGACAGCGCTGGGATTTTGAAGCAGATTTTGTACACTACAAAGATGGATGCCGCCGTGGAACATCACTCGTTCGGGAATCAGCTATCGCGTCTGTTTTAAGCGATTTGAACATTTCCTTTTTGTTGAAAAAAACGAGCAAAGAACAACACTCGGAGATGTTTCTCCGTCGCTCTGCATACGTCATCTCATTCATCGCTCTGATTGGTTTTAGGTCTATCTAGAGGTATTTGAGCGACGTCCATTGGTGACGCCCCTCTGGAAATGATTTTTCTATGACGCTTTGCCAGACCATAACTCGGTTACAACGGAGAATGGTCTGGTTTTAACCAGGCTACGTCTCGGTGAATGTCCTCATAAACACAGTCGGTTATTAAAACATTTTATTTTTTGCCGGCCGCCAAATAAATTTTTTGTCCCACCAAACTAAAGCCTTTTTCATCGGTGAGTGGTGTAGAATAGAATGAATGCAGAGAGAGGGAGAGCGAGCCCCGGCCGCACGTGCGCTCTCACCGTCTTCAAACAACACGAGCGCTGTCTTGCTCTCTCTCTCTCTCTCACGATCACGCATATTAATCAACATCAATTGAAGCGATGTTAAAAGGTCGAAAGACCGAAGTTTCACGTGGAGCATTCTCTCCTGAATTACCACAGGGTGTGAATTGCACAAAAAAACAACTTTGCCTTATCTATAACTATAAAGCGTTCCGCACATTCAGCTGACATAAACCACAATTTCAATAAACGATGAAATTTTCAGCGATGAAATGTTTTCTATGTTGACAAAATCTTGTGCGATGTCCTAAACTGCCGAGATAATCACACAACCCCCGCCGTAGGCTACACGTCCACTAATGACACATCCGATTCGCCAACGAATGACTAATTTGAACGATTCAATTTAATCTGGTGAAATATCGCAATATATATCGCAGAAAAATAAAATATCGCAATGCCATTTCCCCCCCCCACCCCAATATCGTGCAGCCCTATTAAGTAGTTCATCTTTATGTACAGAGAAACAAAAGCTGCTTTTCCACCTTCGGAAAAGGTTCCAGTTGTGTTTCCACTTGAGCCTGGTACGGCATGGCAGAATTACAAACCGTTCTCAGCCCTGAACTCTCATCACACTTGGATAACCGTGTGCAAAGTTCAATAATGACAACAACCTGTTCCTAACCGTGGACCATGATGGAAGAATGTGTGTAGTGACATCACTACTCAGGATTGGTCACTTGTCTGTTGCCTGGTTACCAGTTTCTCTGTTGCTAAGCGACATAAAAGCATATTGAGTGACGTAAACACAAATTTATAATAAAATTAAAAGAAATTACATGGTTCCTGTGCTCATTTTTTTTTGTCTTTTCTTTTTTTTCTTCGTATATAAAGTGATTCGTATTTCTTTCTGTTTTGAACTATCATTTACTATAATTTCTAGTTGTTTATACTAATAAATACAGCTTACCCAACATCTCAGATTAACCTTACATCGCTAGCTACCGTTATTGTTAGCACAACACGCTAGAAACTCGCTAGCCTGTTAACGCGCCGTATTTATTTTCTCTCGCGCGCCCGCGCCTTTCAGTTCATAAAAACCCCAGGTGAGTAAGAATCAGTCAACAAACACGGTGAGTAATGTCTTGTCCTGTTATTGTCACCTGTGTCACGTCACATTTAATATAGCCTTCTCCGATGGCAATATAGGATTTATATGTGATAAATGCAAGGAGACAGTCAGGCTGACGGAGAAGATTTCAGAACTAGAGACACGCATCCAAATTTTAATTGAGGATAGTGTGCTAGATCTTTAGATACTATTTTGGATGCGCCTAGCATAGTGGACTCTTCACGTGATTCGGTTCCGGTTGAAGTAGAGCCCGTGCAGCAGGGCAGATGGGTGACAGTGAGGGATCACTCTAGTCGCAGATAAAAAAAACACTCTTCCGTTCCGATTACCATAACAAATCGATTTGCCCCACTCAGTGAAACACCCACTGAGAATTCTGTTGATTGTGCCCTGGTAATTGGTGATTCGATCACACGGAACGTGAAAATAGAGACACCAGCCACCACAGTCACATGTTTTACGGGAGCCAGAGCGCCTGACATCAAATCAAATTTAAAAGTGCTGGCTAATGCTAATCGTAAATTCTCTAAGATCATTATTCATGTCGGCACTAATGATGTTCGACTCCGCCAGTCGGAGATCACCAAAATTTATATTACAGAGGTGTGTGAACTCGCAAGTATGATGTCAGGCACTGTAATTTGCTCTGGCCCTCTTCCTGTTCGCAGGAGTGATGAGATAGTTAGTAGATTGTGTTCACTCAATGGCTGGTTGTCTGAGTGGTGTCTGCATAATAATGTAGAATTCATAGACAATTGGAAAAGTTTTTGGGGCAAGCCTGACCGGTTGAAAAGAGTTGGTATTCATCCCTCCTGGGCTGGTGCTGCTTTTCTCTCTAGTAATTTGGCTCATAGTCTTAAAGATAAAACATGACAATCTGGGGCTCAGGTCAGGAAGCAGACAGACTGGCTAAACCGACCGTCTGCTAGCGGCCTCGCGTCACCAAGGTCAGATAAATTCACATGGTGGAACCACAATTATTCATTTCCCATAAACGTGAGTTTCAAAAACCAACTGTGGTCTTCTCCACAAACATCTTTGGTACATCAGATTGGTACTTGGTACTCACGCAAGTCATTTGGCCAATCACAGTCAAAATAACGGCAGCGTCTTCTTTGAAAAGCCCCTGGCTGCAGCTTTCCCGGGCCGCAGATTGAGAAATTATCTGGTGCTACTTTGGACAGACATTAGTTTTGAGGCAAGTGCTGTTATCTGCCAACAATATAATTGTTTTCTCTAACTTTGTTGTTAGTTAACATGTTTAACATTAACGTTGTAATGGAAAGTAAGCTTGTCGGCTAGTCAGCTAACGTAAGATCAGTAAATTGTGTTGTTAGCCTATAATGTTAGTTCAATGTGAAGGATTTTGGCAAGGCAATCTCCTCCACTACATTAGTGTTAATTTCGTTGACGAATAATTTTTGTCATTTTCATCAATGACATTTTTCACAGAGACGATAACTACTAAACGAGACGATAACTAAATTATTAAAACTAGTTTTGAATGACAAAAACTAAAACGAAAATCTATTGACATTTTCGTCAACGAATAAAAACTAGACGAAAATGTTAGATAGTGACGATTTGGGAAGCGATCCAGTCAGAACTGATGTCCTGCGTTTGTGGTAGATGCACACATTTAGACTGTAACGTGCTGATCTACCCAGCGGGACACGAGTTGGTCTCATCTTTCTGCGCGCACACACCCGACCCGAAGCGTGCAGCCATAGACACTACAGCGCGCGCGGACTAAATTGAGCTCTGTTTCGTTTCCGAATGGACAAATGCACACACAACATTGTCTAAATGTCCGTTTTGGAAAGTATTCACGTATATGTCGGCTTTGTCTTAAACAGTTGTGTGTGTGTGTATCGGATGTGCATCAGATTCAGTGCAATTCTGGATCCGGATATAAAATGTCACCTTTTTCAGACCTTCTGAGTTTGCAGGTATGACAAATAAAAAACAGATACAATACAGAGGAGCAAATGATAAAGCTTGGGTTGCAGAATATTCGATCCCTTACTTCAAAATCGCTCATAGTTAATGATATGATCTCAGATTATAATCTTGATGTGCTGTGTTTGACAGAAACCTGGCTAAAACCAAACGATTACATTACTTTAAATGAGTCAACCCCACTCATTTACTTTTTTACAAGATTACTATTATTAACATGAACCTCGTCTGAAAGGCAAAGGGGTAGGTGTTGCTGTAATTTATAGTAATATTTTCAAAACCACTAAGAAATCTAGTTTTAAATATACTTCTTTTGAAGTGTTGGTGCTTAAAGGGCACCTATTATGCCCCTTTTTACAAGATGTAATATTTGTCTCGGGTGTCCCCAGAATGTATTTGTGAAGTTTCAGCACAAAATACCCCACAGTTACTTTATTATAACCATTTGAAAATGTCATTTTTGGGGCCTGTTTTAAAAAGAGCTGGTTTGTACCACCTTAAATGTAAATGAGCTGCATATCCCCGCCCTGCCTTTGTGTGAGGGCGTAACTTGTATACCTATGGCAATAAACACAGTCGGTAGAAGCACTGAGAGTGAGAGACCCGCTGTTTTGTATGCCGTTCAGCCGTACATGTTTGAACCAGAATCAGACCCAGATGATGAAGAGAGAGGCAGAATAAACACAAATGAGAATGGACCATGACGTCTCGGAATGGTTATTTGATACATTATAAAACCCCACTTCTGACATTATACTGCTGAAGATCTACACGATTTGCCGTACAAAATCTGCAAAACTTGTCAAGACTCTTGAAATCCAGAAAGTGAGTGTGCACCCAAATTGTCTGCAGATACATACAAAACTGTCCCTTTGACATTAGAGCCAAGACTCTGAACAAACACACCTCTCTCAAGGAGCTCAAGATCCCTAATCAGAGGCTCTAGAACATTGCCGTAACCATATTCTTTTATGTGTACAGTTTTGCACAACACGGCTAGATAAATTGATGATAATGTTGAGCGAAGTCGTATGGGTAAATTGGCAATCACCCAATATACCCCACACATTTTGTGTTTTTTTTTTAGAAGTCCCTAATGGATTACAAATTTCGAAATCATCAATATATAGTCCAAGAGCTATTCCCTTTTCTTCAGAGAGAATCTTGTTTTCTTTAAAATATTCTCCATCTCGAATTGAACCGTAATAACCTTATATTACAGCCCTCTCTCTCTGTCTTGCTCGTTCTTTCAGTAATGCGCCCCTTCACAAGCGCAGCAGTCAGTCATCTGTCACTTACCGATCAAAATAGGCCTTGGCGGGATAAAAATTCGCTTTCACGGCCGCCAAAAAAAAAAAAATTCAATGCAGGAAAAACCTCGTTTCATCTTCTCTCTTATTCACCCTTTTAAATTTCGCGTGGTAGTCCGCTCCCTGTTACGTGATAAAGGAGCGCAGTGAAAGGGAGCAGGAGTGATTGACAGCTAATATTAAACCATCTAAAACCTGCTTTTATGTCAAGGATGAAGTTTGATTGGTAACGTTGTCCGGCCACCGCGGATCATAAGGTACACACTCAGTGTGACACTGTGCAGTAATTTGCAAACGTTTTGTAGCGTTAGAAACATGAAAACAGGTTGCACCACAACCATTATTTGCACTTGCACAAATGCTCCGAAATATTTTTTTAGGTAGCACAGATTATATGGTCGCATTTTTGAGCCTCGTATTAGGAATATATCATATTGGCAGAGTTTTAACATGCAAGTTAACCGAACGTCACGTTCTTGAATAGAGAATGATTGACAGCCGCAGCGGAGGGAAGACGAGTTTCCGTGAACTTGAATTAAACAATGTCAATATTCTTCTTTAACGTTACCTCACATTAAGATATGGAATGTCTTTAGATTACTTTTAAACACTTAGTTAATCATTATATCAGATCGCGACAGGCCTAATCTTTTGACTAAGCTTTGTCGACAGCCGGAGGCAGCACGAAATGTGACGGAGCGGCCACCTCGTAATTTTCTAGGCCGGAAAAACAAACAATGCTTTTCCGCGCCAATAACGTTATAACTTGCGCGTTTACTACCCATCAACTAACACAAAATACGGTATAAGCTGTGAACCAACGTGATATATTAAATTATTTTACCATTTGAAATTACCAAATTCGCAGAGCACGGTCAATGTGCTGCTTACAAGAATTAAAACGTAATGTCCGTCATTTATAATTACAAATTAAAAAGAAAAACTCACCTTCCACGGATATTTTGTGTTTTTCAGCACGAATTCGCGTAAATGACTCCTGCTGCCAGCTGCGCTAACTCAAAATGGCGACAACTTCTCTCTGTGTTTCGCGGTATTTTCTCTGTATCACCCCTCCCCCAACGTTAACTTACAGCCACAAGTTAAATTTCCATTTACAAGTCAGACAAATATCACAAGTAGTCAACATAATGTATACCTTTTAAGTTAAATTTTCAAATACTTATACACTTGAGTTCAATTTCCACAACTTAACATTGCAATTGGAGTTAAATACAAGTAAGTTCATATAACTTAATGGGGCTATCATGTTTTACAGTGTGAGAGATTTCTTTGAGACTCTATCAAGAACTTTGAATTTGCCACAACACTTTGAACTGTTTTTCTTTACATTATTTATTTTTGCAAGAATTGACAGTACGTTTATATTGTTCTAGAAGTATAAAAGCAAACTTAGTTTAGATTTTTATCTCCCACAACAGTCACATGGTCTGTGAAGCTCCTCCCACATCAGTCACATCATCACTGAAACATCTCTTCCATAGAAATCTGTCCTAATTTGTTCCAAGTACCAAAATTAGTCAGATACAAATGTAACAAATGTATTTGTGTACCATCATTAAAACAGCAGGTTGATCATGACAGGTACAATTAATCTGACCATGAATTTGAAATGAATGAATCAGGAATAAGTTTGCTGAGAGGAATAATACATCAACCAACATGATATTCAGCACGTGGTTTCTTAAATCATTTCATGTGATCATCTAACATACATAATTACATTGCACAGCAAACCTCAAAGCCATATAAATATATATTAATATAGGTTTAGGAATGATGGTTGTAAAACAGGCATATGTGGAGAAGTAGGCTATACTTAGAAACTGTGAGCCACGCACTAATGGACTGTTTATGTCATCATACAGAAATAAATCTCATGTACTCCGAGTTGTCGGAAGCTGGGATTTAAAGTTATTTATTAATCATTACTTTGCACTAAGGACTATGAGACAACAACACTTGTTCTCAACTTTTTTGCACCGTACTGGACTATATAAGGATATAATCTATTAAATCTATTAATTCTTCAAATGAACTGAGGAGGGCAGCAATACGCCATTATAGCGTCTGGTCTGCCGCAAATATCAAAAGAAGAAGTAGTTGAGGAGAGCAGTTCGCGGTATTTCTCACAACCATCACACACACTTTATACAGTTTGATTAAGCGACAGACTCATTTCTGTATTGTTTTCATCGGGAACAGCGATACTTGTGCGTCATTTCTGGCGTCTTCTCACTGAAATAAACATTTAGTGCAGCAGCAGCGAGCATGAGGAGAATATGTGGAGTTCATTCAGACCTGAGAGATTTTGAGTTCTTTGTTTCAATGTTTGTTGTGAGAACTGTTACTGAATGTCGAGACAAAAGCCAGAGTTTGAGATCTGTGAGGGGAATTGATGGGAAACGATCTCAAGGTTTGCTGTTGCCATTTTTTTAGGTCAGTGACAAACAAGATTTGTCAAGATGAGAAATTAGAAAATCTTGAAAAAACTGTTTTTAATGCATGCATCAGGTGTGTTACAATTTACATTGCATTTATTTTGATTTTATGTAATTTAAAATGACATTTGCTCCATTTTCTACTGAAGTTAAGACTGAACGTGTGTCAAATAACTGCCAAAGAATGAGAAATATTAAATATTGTATCCACCTGGATATTTAAGTGTACATCTAGAAATAAATTCTTCATTTTAATATACCACATGAAAATAGATTTGATTAGAGTTATCTCTAAATGTAATTTTTTACGTGTTTTTGCAGTATTTGGCAGGACATATACAAATTTAAAAATTAAAAAAAAACATTACACTAAACTATATTATTACATTTGAATCCACATTAATTTTCCTTTATATAATTATATTTTTATGAAAAATAATGGTTACACCAATTGACAAAAACTAGTCACACCACCTGACCATGTTGCTTCTCGAGTCAAAGGCCATTGTTTGTTAAAGAAATTGTGACTAAAAGTCAAGCATGAAAGTCAACAAGTTCAGCAGAAGTGGTTTTATTTTTGTCAATGCTGGAAAAAAAATAATACTGAAAAGAGCTAATGAGGTTCATTCTTGTGTTACGCAGCATGTTTGAGCTTCAGCAAGAACCAATGAGGTTCATTCTTGTTAAGCAGCACATTTAAACTTTCGCAAGAACTAGCCTAATGAGGTTAATTCTCGTGTTACGCAGCACGTTTGAGTTGCACCATTTGACATTTCAGTTTAAAATCAAATTTGACAGGCATTATCATGAACACTATGTAATCATGTGGCTTTGGTGGTAATATTTAAAATGTAATTTTTAAAGTTAATAATCATTTTTAAAATAATGATGAATTATCAATGTATTCCTGGGGTCATACCATTTGACATATACTTAAGAATACCTGACAATTGTCAAATTATCTCACATTTTAAAATGAGTTAAAGGGGCTATATGCAGCTTTTTCCCCAAAATAAACGTAACAATAGCCTTTTTATTTTACCATTTATGACTCAAACATCTCCTGTTGAGCATACTGACACCTTGTCCGCTCATAGTGGGTGCACCTATAAGCCTGTATCCTATTTTTCCTATTTTCTGTCGGGTCAGATTTTTCCTGCGCTGTCTGCGGATGTGACGTCGAGCGCGTTCATGTTAAACGTTTCAGATCACTCTGCCACCACCGCTAGTCAGCAAGTAGCCTACATTCGCAAGCAGTGCAATGGAATATATGTATTTGACTGTTCTTACCTCTGTAAACATAATGTTGACCTCCTTGCAGCAGATGACTTGTGAAGTGTGCACGTACGAGCGCGCTGCAAGAGTGAGCAGAAAGGAAGAGCAGTTCTGTTTTTTGGCCACAGGTGTCAGTCGCGAGTTTAAATTTCGGAAAAACGCATATAGCCTCTTTAATAACATTTGCATGCAGCAGTTAGTTTCACCGGGGGTCCGTCTCTGTGATGCAATTTCCTGTCACATGATCTTCTTACACAATATTACCAAAATGACTCCTTGAATGGTGGTTACACCACCTTGACACTTAACACAATTTTACTTGACTCACATGATTCCCCAAATGAATTATAATATTCACAACAATAGATATACACCACATAGACTTTTTTGCAATAATCCCCCAAATATTCTCTCAAAATGTATGAAAACCAGATATTTTAGACTTGGTCCTCAAAAAAGAGCAATTTGCCATTTTATTTAGAAGAATTGTTAACCCTTTTAAATTTAACAATTAAACAATATGGACACAAAAAAATCACGTCATTGACCCTTTTACCTTTATATTTTTTTGTTGACATTTAATTTTTACAGATTATTTTGTTAAAATTTAAATATATAGAGCAGATTATAAACACTATATTGTCCCTGTAATGAGTAATGAACGTTGGGAAAGTTCAGATCTATACATTAATGATAAATATATAATAAAATTGATATAATAACAGATAGCCTAAATATTAAGTTTGAAACTGGACATGTTAAATAATGCTGTTGCTCTTTATTTTTAAAGTTTTATAGCCATTGTCAGTTTCTGTACAAAACTAAAATATGGTAACGCTCGAATTACTTTATTGCAATTAATATCCCAGATACCTCACGTCTCCAAGACGTCTGTTAAAGAGCGGTTCAAGGTTTATCAGATGTACACAGCAGAGGCTTTCCACATGAACCGCTTTTTGGCAGACATCTTGAACTGACTTGTTTATCGAATAAACATCTTTAAAAGTCAGTTTTACATACATTCTAAATCATAAACATCTTAAAGACATATTCTTAATGTCTATTTAACGTCTGACAGGAAACGTCTCAGACACATTGCAGATGAGCAAACACACTAAAAAATACATCTTCCAGATGAAAACGGGTCTCTGAGATGTACGTGTGCTACCAGGCCTATAGTTACATTCATATGTATACTAGGGTAGTTATTTACCTGAGTGTCATTAGTCTATTTGTATTGATGTTTAATCCAAGTCACGAGAGAAAGGACAGTATTGTCTTTCACTAGAGCAGTTTTACAGGCTTTTATCATATATCCTGATTCCTGACTCAATAATGTGTTTCTAACAGCAAACACTCAGAATAAAGTGAGATGATCTGCTGATGATCCTGAATGTCTTGTTGAATGAGTGTTGATAGTCTGAGGCTCATCAATATTAACAGATCTGCTGAAAACACTCTTTATTTCATGACAATTAGGGCTGTCACTTTTTATTTGATATTCGAATATGCATTCGAACATGACGTAAAATATCCGTATTCGAACTATAAATAAACTATCCGGTTTTTAAAGTGCCATGTTTAGCGCATTTTTTACAGTCTGTGATTAGACCGTTTGTTTTTTATTTTATTGTTTGCCATCTCATCCAGGAGCGGGCGCTCTAAACGTATTGTAGCGTCGGCCTATGACCAAATCAAGCGAATAATTGCCAATAGTCTCCCTGTTTTGAAAATGGAAGATAACGCACAGAACGGCCAGCCTGAGCGGAGAATTACGACCCCAACTCATCTAAAAAGTAGTGTCTGGAAATATTTTGGGTTCTACACCGTAGATACCACTTCTCTCAACATTGACGCGCAAATACCTGTGTGTGCGCGCGCGCTCCGATCGCGTTCTCCACCGCGGGGAACATCGCCAATAAAAAGAGAGGTTATCCAGATCAAGTTGATAAATTGGTGTTTCTAGCAAACAATATTAAGAAATGAATTAGGCTAGGCCTTACTCCTGCTGCTGTTTAAGCTGTCAAGTTATTGTTTGTGCCGTGCCGTGCTGTTCCGATTCAGTTTTTGTCCCATGTAGCCTAATTTTGTGATTGGCTATGCATAGTGGCACATATAGATTAAGTTGATAACCTGCTGTTTAAAACATTAAGTCAAATTTTTTTTTTCAGACAGGCCTGAGTCCAGACTGTTAATAAATTTGTGATTGAATCTCCATTACGGTGTTTTTCTTTCTTTTTTTTGGTGGGGGGCGGGGCTAGTAGAAATTCGAATATATTCGAATACATTGCTTGATATTTGATAACCGTTCGAATTTGATTTTTCTCAAACGTGACAGCCCTAATGACAATAGTTCATGGTTTCACCTGTTTCAGCCTTTTTTGGGCCTGAAATCACTGATACAACCTTTAAAGCTCATTTCATTGGTGTCCGCAGACTAAGGGGATTTGTTGGTTACTATATGTAGAGGAGAGCGGGGCACAACCTAACACTTTTGACTTTCTCAGTTTGCGTAAATCTACTTGGGGTTCATATTATTTATTTTTTCCCACATTCATTTCCCACATCTAGTAGAATTATGTGGTTTTGTTTTATTAATAGTGTATATTCATTTCTTGATATACCCCAAAAGAATGGAAGTGAACTGTGACAACATGCCCCATAGGTGGAGTACATTGTAACTTGACAGATTAAAATGTTATCTGATCTAATAAAAAAATATATATACAAGACAAACAAAAATATTTTCTCAATAAAATACAATAAAACATTTTTATAAAAAAAATGTAATATTTTTTGAGTTTGACAACGAACACAATGACACATCAGAAAACACAGCTATACAACATAGTTCAAAACATAATAATAATTAATCATTTCTGAACATTGATTCTCAGTCTTTATTCACCTTTTTCTCATGTTTTCTCAAGGTACAATATAGAATATCATGTTTCCAATAGGGGCTCAGTGTGATGCAGTGTGTCAACATGCCCCGCCTGCACAACTGAGATTTAAACCCTGCTAGTGTCTTCTGCTAGTTAGCGAAGCATTAAAGAACCATATCAACTGTTAAAAAACATATTGAGATTAAAATAATATCAGATCTGTCTAATTAAAAATAAACCAAAAATAGAGATGAAAAATGTACATAAGAAATTGACTTTTGCTATAGCCTATTCACAACCGGTGCAATCTCATAGAATGTCTCTGAACAGATTTACGCCCACTTTTAGGGAAAACAAGCCTATAGGATTATTGCACAATATTATCTCAATAATAATGTATTGCATGACATCTCAAGCTTAATTAGAAAGACCTATCATGATCATTGTGTTATTTTATATAGATAATGTGTATGTCGGTTATTAACTAGCCCAGGCTACCTGCCATCATCATCCATAGCTTGCTGTTGTGGAAGTATCATGAATTACGGATGATGCTAAGTCCGGCTAGTTGTATGGTTGTACCTGGTGACTCGATGAGGTACGAGTAAATGTCCGGGTAAGACACCTCTGGCCACTGGGTGGAGTTGTTACACCAGTTTGACGCTGGGAGAATGAAGGGAGTTATTCACGCCTGCTGTTTTCTGCTGCTATTTTGTATTGAAGTCTACGAGGAGTCTAGTTTATTTTCCACTAAAAAG
This sequence comes from Semotilus atromaculatus, assembly GCA_031834385.1. Classification (NCBI taxonomy): domain Eukaryota; kingdom Metazoa; phylum Chordata; class Actinopteri; order Cypriniformes; family Leuciscidae; genus Semotilus; species Semotilus atromaculatus. The sequence goes on along the minus strand of JAULUF010000005.1, from coordinate 3,718,994 downwards.
GGGTGGTGACGAAATTGACTGTTAAGTTCGCGGATTTGCCGGTAGTACATATGGTTAGGGTTAGTTCACCCCAAAATGTAAATTCTGTCAGTAATTACTCACCCTCATGTTGTTCCAACCCCGTAAGACCTTCGTTCATCTTCAGAACACGAATTAAGATATTCTTGATTAAATCTGAGAGCTGGATCACTCCTCCATAGGCTTCTAAGGGACTGAAACTTGTTCCCCTGAAAAGTTATTAAAGACATTGTTAAAATAGTCCAAGTGACTACAGTGGATCAATCTTAAGTTTATCAAGCGACGAGAATACTTTTTGTGCACAAAAACAAACAAAAATAACGACTTTATTTCAACTATTCATTTCCTTCTCTGTGGGCCTCGTCAGTTAACGTAGTGTGTTAGCGTAGTGCTACGTCACACGCAGGCTCACTATAGGCTGACGCTGGTCATGTGTGTGATGCGTGTGACGTACAACAACATAAGTGCTACGTAGTTACACTACGTGAACTCACTCGACGCCCACCGAGAAGGAAATTAATAGTTGAGTAAAGTAGATATTTTTGTTTGTTTTTTGCAAAAATATCATAATTCGTGTTCCGAAGATGAACAAAAGTCTTACGGGGTTGGAACAACACGAGGGTGAGTAATTACTGACAGAATTTTCATTTTGGGGTGAACTATCCCTTTAAATAAATGTTTAGTGATATCTTCCAAAAATGACTGAATTTAGGTGCAATTTTTTTTCTCTATATAGTGTTGATATGGCAACTAGTAAATACACAAAGTTTCGTCATGTTAGCATGTGTGGGAATATTTAAAACAAGTGTGTTACAACTAGACCTGCGTTAGGTTGTGCTCTGTTCTCCCCTACGTATATTTCTGTAAATGTATAATATTCTGTAAAAAAAAATGTTTTACCATTATTTATAATTGGAAGAATTTACATTTATTTATACTCTGTTATCAATTGGTATAAAACCAAACCCAGTAACTGATACATTTTTTATTTAGGCAGATCAGCTCCTCCTACAGTTACATCATCAGTGAAGCTCCTCCCACTGCAGTCACATCATCAGTGAAGCTCCTCCCACTGCAGGCACATCGTCAGTGAAGCTCCTCCCACTGTAAAATCATCATCAGGGAAGCTCCTCCCACATCAATTCCCATCAGCTACAAGTGAAGACGAGCATCAGAGCATCAGGAAGAGCTGAAATCTGTAAAGACTGAGTTTATTAAAGAGGACAGTGAGTGATCCAGAACCCTGCAGAATGAAACACACTGAAGATCCTGAAGAACAAAGAGGTTGGTGTTTATTCATTCATTCATGATGCTGAAGAACATTCATGTTAGAAACATTCAAGCACTTCATCACTTTTTTTGAAATGGGTACAGGATATTATTATTATTATTATTATTTAGTTTTCAACAAATGGTCAGTAAAGGGAGGTTTGAGAAACTCTCATAATGATTGTCAAAATCAGGTCAAATTAAATATTATACCTGTTTTATTTTACAGTTATATCAAGTTACCCATTTTTGCAGCCATGTTACCAAAATGTTGGACATTTCTCAATATAGTTTGTTTATATATATATATATATGTCACATATATAATTATCAATATACATGACATATATTATTTGTATAAATGTTCAATATACAAACTACACATATATGCATAGCATATTGCTTACATACATGTGACATATATATGTCCCTAATATGTTTTTATATTGTCTTAATATATATTATATATTTAAAATTATATATATATATATATATATATATATATATATATATATATATATATTTTTGATAAATGGAATATATAAATGGCATATATAAAAACATTGTGTTAACATATTTTGAATATGTTACGTTCTTATATTATGTATATTAATTGCTAAATGTTTTGCCTTAATGTATAAACTAAACAAATGTGAAAAACATGCTTTCATTAATTTCTTACATAGTTTTAAATATATGTTATGGACGTGTACTTACACACTTGCAATGCAATGCACATGACATGCCTAAACCTTAAATGTTAAACGGTGCAGTTAGCAAAAAAGTAGTAATACAGTAAAACAGTTAAAACATTACAACTTTATTAAAACAGTTTTAATTTAAAAAGAAAAATTGTTAAGCTGAGCAAAATTAGAAAACTACTGAACACACAACTTTATTATATACTAGTGATGTCCGGTTCTGGAACGAATCGTTATTTTGAACCGGTTCTTTTTAGTGAACCGGTACACCAAATCGGACGAAACAGTTTTCAATTCACTGTATTATTTTAAAGATTGGAAATGATTATTATTATACTAAAACATTATTTTCAGGAACAGCTCATTTTATTTCTAAGTTGATATTTGACGTAGCCTAAACTCTTGCCAAGATTTTAAGAGTGCAAAGTAAATGTTTATAATGTGTTAATCAAAACATAACGTATTAAACATACTGGAGACATGCATCGACTTTTTAGTTTTGTCGACTGTAGGCTATATTCAGGTTTCAGCAGTTCTCAGATCAGTGCACGCCGCACGTACTCCTACAGCAGTTCTGTGATCACCAGAACAGAACCGAGAACTGTTTCTTTTGGACACGTTCGATACGGAGAACTGATGAGCTGAGCATGCGTGATAGCCCCGTCTCTGAACCGAACGCGGAGACAGAACCATTGCAACTGCCATCATTATGTTAAGCCCGCCCACCGACTCACTATGTGATTGGCCTGACTAGATTTTGATTTCTAGGCTAATTAATGCCTTTGTCTAAATTTATTTTTATCCGCCGGGATGATAGAATTGACGTCCTTACTTGAGGACGTAAAAGAACTGGTGAACCGTTTTTTTAACCGGTTCATTGAAGCAAACTGTCCGAAAGAACAGATTCGCGGAAAATAACCGGACTTCCCATCACTATTATATACAAATACAATATTACAACAAAACATAAAACAAACCCAGAAAAGGAAAATCCACCAACAGGTATATGATACCGCCTGTTCATTTTTTAAGTTTGTTGAGATTTTTGGATGTCCGCAGCTCAGTGACCTTTTGAATAATAGTTGGCCTCTGGTGGTTCCAGGAAATTTCTGGATCCCTGCATCTGTAAAAAAGACAAATTGTTTTATTGGCATTTGAATTTGTTTTTAATAAGTCTTTACTGTTGTAACTTGCTGTACTACAGTAGTGGTTTGTAAAAACAGCATACTCAGTTTCCTGTAGGCTGGAAGGTGATGCCAGTTGTTCCTGTGTGCTCTGCTCCTTCGCTTCAAGACATTTTCCCAGCTTGCCCATTGTACTAAGGAGTTTTGGCATTTCTAGGAAGCAAAACAAAAAAAATTGATTTTCAGTATAAGTATTTTCAATTTCTTTAGCAGAAAATGAAGATCAGCTTGCCCAAAACTCGGAAATAATAGCAGAGTGGATTAGCTGATGGCATTAAAACAGATAAACAGATATAGACTTGATAGTATATAAGCTTTACCATAAGTAGAAACAGGCAAAGCAACATAAACAACTCTGACAGACTGCGTGTACTGTACTTGGCTGTGAAAAATGACTAATCCTGTCAAGATCTAGGGAAAGTTGTAGATTAGGTACTCCTAACTTTGGATGATTCATTTTAAGTATTTAAACTTTAAAGTATTTCATTTCTAAATGTAGTAATTAATTTGCAAAGTTATAAGTAATAATGATTTTGTTTTATTTTATCCTGAAGCAACAACTTTATAGTGGGCAGCCAATTATTTTTTACATTTGAAATGCAGATGCTAGTTTTAGGTCACAGTAAAAAAATAATCTTGTGACCTTTTGTGGCTAGATGGTCCGTCATTACTGGTCTCCTCTTCAACAAGCCTAGGGTTTGGCCTGCATTTTCTTTTGCTCAGAAGTTTTGGACTGGACTGATGTTGTGTCCTCATTCGTTTTTCTAGGGTGGACTGTCTCTCTGTGGGGAAAAAAGGGGAATACAAAATGTAGAATCTAAAACAAAAGATACAACTAGGGCTATGACAATGACAACAACATAGGCTGACCAAATGTAAACGCTTATGCACCCACACAATTATTGATGTCATAATGGGGGACAGTGTTCAAAATATTAGCACACACACTTACAGGAATTTAATATCCTGCAAGTTTACATTGGCATACATTTGAGATATTTTTACTTTAGTATTATTGTATTAGTTCTAGACTCTAAAGGCATATATTGTTTTTTTTTTCTCCACTACATGATGTGTTTGACAGCTGAAATCTGACTTTTTTTAAAATATATTATTCTCACATAAAAAACATTTAAATATCTTAGAATGCACTGCAGTGTAACGTTAATAATCTGGGCCTACTCCTAGCTGGTAAACATGACCATGAAAATGAGAACATGAAAATGCAACGCACACAATAAAGCAGTTAATATTAACGTTAAAAAAAAAGTAACAGTTAAACACTGAATATCTGCTCAATTATCCGATCTGTACTAGCTTCGATATGATCAGTAGCTTATAGCTCATGCAATTCAGCGATTATTTTAATTATTTATTATCTGTGCAATATCAATGTGTGAATTATAATAAAAGTTCAGAAATTAACTTACCTGCAACACAGTTGCCTCGTATGGCCATCCGCCTTTAGTTATTTCTTCAGTCCACCTCTCCACTCAATTAAATATAGCCTACAGATCTCATCAAGTCCGTCTAAGAAATCATTATTGAAGTTTTTTTATGTGTGATGTTGGAACAATGCTCCAACTTTAATTATCAGCTTCTTCTTTCCTTCATCCGTTGGTCTCTGAATGCGCGTAACTTGGCGGTCTTTTGATTGCGTTTGAATTTTGGCGCGCCTAATAGACCAATTTCCAGCCGACATCACAGTTACGTCACGGCGCTAGCTGGTGGCAGAACAAAGGGAAAACTGGAGGCGGCAAATACAAACCAGCACAGATTCGGCTGCAAAATAAGGATCTTAAATTATTCTTCTTATTATTAAATGTCATCTTGTTGTGTTGTTGGGTGCAAGAATCAATGAAAAATGAATATGCTTTATCTGCAATTTTTTATTTCTAGAAAATTTTCACCTCATTAAAATTGCACCGTAATGTCACTCTTTACATTGTCGTCTTCATGGCGCTGGCTAGGCAGAACTGCGGATCGTACCACACAAGTCTTGTACATGACCATTCAGCACATAGTTATAGGCATCTAAAGATTTATATGCCCTCCGTTTCTCTATCAGGTAGGTGTAGAAGTCAGGCCACTCAACCGGAGGTAGCGTTAACGTTAATCCTGTCAGATCCTCAATGAGTGTACGGGTCGGCCAATCTGGTTCCGTCCGTTAAAATTAACTTTTGCAAATAACAATCGCGGTCCTGGACAGTGAGTGACCTTGCACATTAAGATAAAATCGGATTTTCTCCTGTCATTGTTAAAAACAAGCTAACAAAACTTGCATACTTTACGTTAGTGAAGCGGCCAGAGGGATCGTTCTGCCTCCACCTAAGCTCCGCCCACATAAAAACGTCACCATGTTTACCAACTGAAAATTGGTCTATAGGGCATTAGGCAATGACGTAATGTATTGGGGTGGAACCGCATGCTAATAAATGCATGGCCTGAAATGCAGACAGAAAGTGTTTTTACATGCCTTTGGAACAGCACAGATGTGATTATACCGGTGACTTTTCTCAATTATTATGAAGGAACGTTTTAATTTTTTTCATATCTGACACCAGTGACATCAGTTTTTGCAGCTCTGCCACGCTTTGTTGGAGACATATTAACTGTGTATTATTCTGTATGCATCTGCATATGTAGTGCATGTATTAATGTATGTATTTTCTTACATATAGAAATTGATTATATTGATATATGGTTATTGATGATATGAAAAAAAAGTTAAGTTTGCAAATATAATTTGTTTAGTATTTGTTTTGTTTTTATGAGCCAGTTAAGATAAGGTAAAACAAATAAAATAAATACATTTTATTTATAAAAAATTGTGCTAATTCTAAAATGGGATAGAAATTGAAAAGAAATGTGGATTGTGTAGACTTGTTTAAAAGTTCAAGATGTTCAAATAAGGAAAAGAAGGAATGAATTAATAAGGAAACCATAAGCATGTAAAATGTATGTATGTTGTTTAAATATATTGGCATATATAAATTAAACATATCAGTGAAATATATGGTCATAACATACAATATTATGTAAAGAATAATCATATACATTGTATTAATATATGTCAATATACTCATTTAATATGGACAATTTATATATGTTATAAACCTATATCAACATATATCTAGAGATATGTATATATGTGATAGCAATATATTGTCATATATTTAGCATATATGACAGCGTCACTTGTGATATAGGGACATATATGTCATATATTACATTTCCGTATGGGGTGGCCTTTGACAAGAGCATCCTTCGTCTGAATTTGTATGTACATTAATGTGGAAATACCCATCACATAAAATATTTCTATCACACATATCAGTGGATTAAGTAGTCACCAGGAAAGGTTGAATATTACAGCGATTGTACACATTTCCAATAGATCTAATTTTCATTAAGGGACTTATAATATGAATTTAAAGTAGGCCTAAATATGTTGAAAATAGTTTGTTTGTGAAATTACAACACTTATGTAAATATGTAATTAACTGCCATTGTAGAGATATCCACTACAGTATGCATAACAGCCAAAACAACTTACTCTCTTTAGCTCAGGTTTATTTATTTATTCATTTATTTATTTTTAAACCAGTTACTCAGTTGTTAGTGGGTATTTGCAAACTGCCCACGAGAGCGTGGTATCGACCACGCTGATATTATTAGATCACTCACTGTACTGTGGAATATCGGTGACGCGTGTTATGGAATTTTTATATTCTCATTTGATTTTATTCTCTTTATCTGTATTCCTGAACTATGAGAACAGAAAGCCTTGTTTTCTCTATTGTCATGTTTGCACAGCTGTAAAGGCATTTGTAAAGACAATCAGAAGAAGGGTGGGGGTTATCTCCCTGTTCTGAGAGATGAGAAAACCCAGGGGGGGGGGGTAGAAACATGAGATAATCTAGGTTGTAAATGAAGGGCTTCCCAAACAAGGAACCATTTGACCAGTACAGGGGGTTAGAAAACCAGCCCAAACTAGTTGAAGGAAAATTACAGAAACTAGGAGGGAGGGGTTTACAATACCAGAGAATTGTATAAAATGTTGATGTTTTGTGGAAACAAACGGGTCTTCTCTTTCCAGGCTGGGTGGCTGCGGTCTGGAAAAGAGGCCTCCGAGAATAAACCTTTTCTCTTTATTACAATTTGCCTCTTGAAAGTTCTTCTTATACCTTTGATGCTGTTTTTCATTAATCCCTATAAATTGCTATTACACGCAAAACTTGCTTACACTTGCTATGAACATTTCCCCTTTAAAGGCGAGCTAACCGGCCCCGTTGCAGCCCGCCGATCAGTAGTAGGCTAATTATGAACACGTACGCCACGTCACCGTGGACTCCAATTTGAACTCTGCCGCTGGTGTAGGAAGCAACGGAGAAATACTTACCTGGATGAAGTTTAATCATGATAGAGGGGACATATTAACAGTGGCTGGTGGAAGCGCCTACCAAAACTTGAAAATCGACTTGAAAGCCTTGGAAGTGGAGCTTGAACTTGAACCAGTGAGAGAAGATCGCCTCTCGTGACTTGCAGAGTTGTTTATTCATGTCGGTGGATCGGTGATCTGCGGGATAATGCACCCGTGCAGACAGCGAGGTTCTTTTGCTGGACAAGTTGTTGAGGATGACATAGTTCTCTTCCTGCCGGATTATCCTGGCTGAGCTGACGCTGTTGAGGCTTTTGATGACGTGAAAATGGAAACTGATGGGTTACCCAGGGTGTTTTAGGCCTAGAGGAGCAGAACTTCTCATGAGAGGCCTTGGCTGATCAAAAACTCTCAGAAGACCACTGTGCATACGAGGACATGCGGCAATGAACGTGGGAACCTCGACGTGTAGCAGGAGATACGGCGGGACATATCCATCGTCGGAACTCAATAATAGTAAACAATATGCGTGTCCTGAAACATGTTGGCTGGCGACTGAACGAGAGCATGAAAGAAAGCGTCAGCATCTGCGAACTCAAACATGTGTAAGTACGGGTCTTTTATACCGCAAGTATTAGACATGATTGGATAGATGAGAAGGTAATAAGTGACGTAGCAATTGAGTCTTCCTGGCAGAACTTAACGCTAAAGCTTCCATTTCTTCACTCTCCTCCTCCACTTCTCTCAGTTCTTCACTCTCCTCCTTCACTTCACTCAGTTCTTCTCTCTCCTCCTTCACTTCACTCAGTTCTTCTCTCTCCTCCTTCACTTCACTCAGTTCTCACTCAGTTCTTCACTCTCCTCTTTCACTTCACTCAGTTCTTCACTCTCCTCCTTCACTTCACTCAGTTCTTCACTCTCCTCCTTCACTTCACTCAGTTCTTCTCTCTCCTCCTTCACTTCACTCAGTTCTTCTCTCTCCTCCTTCACTTCACTCAGTTCTTCTCTCTCCTCCTTCACTTCACTCAGTTCTTCTCTCTCCTCCTTCACTTCACTCAGTTCTTCTCTCTCCTCCTTCACTTCACTCAGTTCTTCTCTCTCCTCCTTCACTTCACTCAGTTCTTCACTCTCCTCTTTCACTTCACTCAGTTCTTCACTCTCCTCCTTCACTTCACTCAGTTCTTCACTCTCCTCCTTCACTTCACTCAGTTCTTCTCTCTCCTCCTCCACTTCACTCAGTTCTTCACTCTCCTCCTTCACTTCACTCAGTTCTTCACTCTCCTCCTTCACTTCACTCAGTTCTTCTCTCTCCTCCTTCACTTCACTCAGTTCTTCTCTCTCCTCCTTCACTTCACTCAGTTCTTCTCTCTCCTCCTTCACTTCACTCAGTTCTTCACTCTCCTCTTTCACTTCACTCAGTTCTTCTCTCTCCTCCTTCACTTCACTCAGTTCTTCTCTCTCCTCCTTCACTTCACTCAGTTCTTCACTCTCCTCCTTCACTTCACTCAGTTCTTCACTCTCCTCCTTCACTTCACTCTCCTCCTTCACTTCACTCAGTTCTTCTCTCTCCTCCTTCACTCAGTTCTTCTCTCTCCTCCTTCACTTCACTCAGTTCTTCTCTCTCCTCCTCCACTTCACTCAGTTCTTCTCTCTCCTCCTTCACTTCACTCAGTTCTTCTCTCTCCTCCTTCACTCAGTTCTTCTCTCTCCTCCTTCACTTCACTCAGTTCTTCTCTCTCCTCCTCCACTTCACTCAGTTCTTCTCTCTCCTCCTCCACTTCACTCAGTTCTTCTCTCTCCTCCTCCACTTCACTCAGTTCTTCTCTCTCCTCCTTCACTTCACTCAGTTCTTCTCTCTCCTCTTTCACTTCACTCAGTTCTTCTCTCTCCTCCTTCACTTCACTCAGTTCTTCTCTCTCCTCTTTCACTTCACTCAGTTCTTCTCTCTCCTCCTTCACTTCACTCAGTTCTTCTCTCTCCTCCTTCACTTCACTCAGTTCTTCTCTCTCCTCCTTCACTTCACTCAGTTCTTCTCTCTCCTCCTTCACTTCACTCAGTTCTTCACTCTCCTCCTTCACTTCACTCAGTTCTTCACTCCCCTCCTTCACTTCACTCAGTTCTTCACTCCCCTCCTTCACTTCACTCAGTTCTCACATCTTCCAATTATTATTTTTAAAACATTATAGGCATGAATGTTTCTTTAGCAAGAACTATTAAATATATTTGATCAATGACACAATTATCTAACATGATATTAACATTAAAATATGGCCTACAATACTGCCATATTTTGTAGTGGTGGGGGAAAAAATCGATTCTGTTCAGTATCGTGATATTTTGCACACGCAATTATATCGATACAGTAGCGCAAAGTATAGCAATATTTAATTATAAAATTATCTGTTTTACTTTCGGGTTTTCTTCATTGGTTTTCTCGGAGTTTACATCCACAAGGAAGCGCTTGTTGCGGTGCTTTGTTGTCGTGCATTCAACAGGAAATTCAAATGAAAATGTAGATGCCAAGCATAAGTTTAGCATAGATATATTTCCACTCGCTGAGCGCTTGAGAGTTCATCTGGTATTATTCAGCTTTTAAGAACAAGCAGAAGAGATGCCGGTTCTCTGGTAGTGGGCGGAACTACTGCGCAAACGGCAATCTTATTGGATGGCACCCATGCCAGCTTTAATTTCAGCAAATCAGAGCGAACGAATGCTGTCAAATGATTTACATTCATGAACCAAGCAGCTCATGTGTTGTAGGCCTATATATTTTTTATAGACTATGGTTGTATATTGTCATTATTAGTAGTAGGATTATCTTTTAATAATAATTACAATATATATCTTTTTTTTTTAAAGAAACACTGAATGACCAACAATATCTTGCACCACCAGTTCAGTTTAAGTTCAGTTAAAATGACAATATGCATGCATGATTATCAAGTTTTAGTTCTAAGTACTGAAGTTCTATCATTAAATAGGCTAATGCTTGATTATCATAATGCTTGATTGACTGATTTTAAGAGTGTACATTTAGATATTTAAAAAGCTGTGCCATTTTACAATGATAAGCTGATTTGGTGGAATTATATACAAGTTTTTGCACTTCAGTTAATAGAAGATAATGTTCACAGAATTAAATGTGACATTTGAAGTGAGTTGAGCAGTCTTATTTTCCTAATTTTTTGTAATGCCTTTGAATAATATGGGTGTACGAAATCCCAACAATGCCCCCTGGAGGTATATTTATGTATGTGTCTTTGTTGGTGCTTGCACGGGCATGGACAAGTCAGGGCATGTCTGAACTAGGATAAGAGGGCAGTCCATAATATACATAGGTGGAGAGACTGACTGCTTCTTGCACAAAGTGGACTGATGCATGTTTGTTGTTCCTGTGAGTGATTGAATAAGAAGTAAGTTATCTGTTTTACATTATATGCTGTTCGAACTTTAATATTCTGCGGATTCAGTTACTGTCATCTGTGAACTGTATTAGTTTAACTAGTAATTTGAATAATTATACTTCAGTGTGAATTGCATGTTACTCAAATCCATGTAAAGTCAAATTTAGACTATTTTTAATACTGTTTAGTTGTTTATGTTCTGCAGTATAATTCATATATGTAAGCTAAATTATTTATGCAATATATTCAGATTCTAGACACTTGAATACATTTTGCCAAAGTAATGCTAACTTAAGGTTTACAGATATTACTTTATATTTAACATTTAATAAGCCTGATTTACTATTACTTCTGTTTTGTATAGCGAATATTCATTATGCCATTTGTAATACTGTTTATACTAGCAAATTTATATTGTATTTTGTTTTCTCTGTTCACTGTAGACCACACACGTACCTGTAATACTTCATACATGCAGAAATAATCAGAATAAAACCTTCTGCTGGGACCCTCTCTCTCTTGCTCCAGTTTCTCTAACCGGAAACTACTCATACCATTTCTACTAGTGCTTAACCGAACCCTTTGAGTGTCCCATACGCTCGTATAATGGGGGACATGAATCGCAATATATCGCAGAATCGAATCGCAATACTTGCTGTATCGCAATATGTTAAGAATAGTATTGAATCGTTAACCAAATATCGCAATACTATCGAATATGTGACGAATACGTCGCATTTTTGCCAATTCCCACCCCTAATATTTTGACACCAACTTTGAGATTGATATTTATTTTACTAAAACCTTTTAATTATGAATGGCCGTTCACACTAGACTTTTCCTTCATAGACTTCCATTCATACGCATGTGAAAGTGGGACACCAGAAACACAAGCTCAAGTGAATAACCCTGTGAGAAATAACACAAGCGTTTAGCATTCAAGTGGAGTGGATTGTTTATTTTTAATGATTAGTTATATGTGTAATTTATGTTTCTAAAAAAGCTGCCGCAGAATGGGACTTCATTTCACGACGTTGCAGTGTCTGTAGAAATATCACAAGCTCAAAGTGTAGAGCAGCTTTAACTAGCTTTAAATTAACTATTTTTATTAGCATTTTTCATTTTCTGTGTCCTACATGTTTCACTCAACCCTGTTACTCTTGACATGATTTTCCTCATTTTAAAAACAAAGCATTTCTTAAAACTGTGACACCCAGGAAGTGACATCATCTGGGCTCTTTCTACTGCATGCTGGGAAGACAAGAAAATAATCTCAATCCATAAGGCTTGTTTGAGATGAGCAAAATCTGCGCAGAACCGATCACCGGTGATCAGCGCGAGATGCATGCCGGTTAGAAATGTGTCCGAGTGAGGTCCGCCTTGCTCTGATGTCATGCTGACGTATGTCAAAAAACTCTCGCGACTGCAAGGCGCACGTGTCGGATTCTGCACTGATCAAAAGCACGATGGCAAACGACTTGCTGATGACACAGCTTAATGCTGATTGGTTTAAACAACCGTGATGTATTTTTCTTTTTTAAAATGTTTGATTTTAAAACTCTGATATCATGCTTTATGTGTATACGTTATGTGCAAATATTCCCAAAATCTCTGACAGTGCGATATGGGTTATGTGATGTCATTTTTATTTTAAAAAATATATAAAAACACATGACTGTATTAAAGAAAAAATGATTGATAAACACGTATTTGGAATGTAATTAAATAACAAGTACTTTGGGTGTCTTGTTCATTATTTATTTTCATATACAAGCAACAGAACTTAAATTACATCCAGTTTATTAGCAACACCTGCACGAGCGTGAATCCCGCGATATCAGTCTTTGATCTCACAGGAGTCTGATCCTCTGCGAGAAGAGAGATCTGTCTGTCTTGCCTGCACTTTTTTCTCTCCTCCCCTCACAGCAGCGCCTACTCTCGACTACACTTCAGGCGAGGCGCATCTCAAACAAGCCTATTGTCTCAGTTTTTACACAAACTGTAGCATTGACTGTATTCATCAACCCTGTTACCAAAGTTACTGTAAGAAGAATCTCTATAACTATGAATAACTTATATGATATTTGACAAATACGATTATAGTTTAGCTGTTTATCTAAATGTGATGAAGTGCTTGAATGTTTTTAACATGAATGTTCTTCAGCATCATGAATGAATGAAGAATAAACACCAACCTCTTTGTTCTTCAGGATCTTCAGTGTGTTTCATTCTGCAGGGTTCTGGATCACTCATGTTCTCACTGTCCTCTTTAATAAACTCAGTCTTTACAGATTTCAGCTCTTCCTGATGCTCTGATGCTCGTCTTCACTTGTAGCTGATGGGAATATTCAGCATTTATAGGAGAATTACAGTGGGAGGAGCTTCACTGATGATGTAATTGCAGTGGGAGGAGCTGATCTGCATAAATAAAAATCAACTTCTGAGTTTGTTTTTATAATAAATTAAACTTCTAAGCATTTATGTCTGTCTATGTATTCATCGTACAGTAACTTATTACAATTCATTAATTCTTTTTAATAATTTTTATTTGCTAATCCTAACATTATTCTGCTTCTTCATTAAAATACAGGATATTTCTAGATATTTCTATATCTAGAAATATAGAAAAGAATATATATAATTTAAATTCTTCCAAATATAAATAGTGGTAAGAAAAAAGTTAAAATCACTAACACAGAAATAAATGTACATATAGTAGCCAACAAATCCCCTCAGTCTGTTGACACCAATGAAATGAGCTTTAAGTGTCAATTTACAGGAGATCTGAAGACATCAGCATAATAAATGAGGTGAAAACAGGAACTATTGTCATGAGTTTTCAGCAGATCTGTTAATATTGATGAGCCTATCAACACTCATTCAACAAGCCATTCAGGATCATCAGCAGATCCTCTCACTTCATTCTGAGTGTTTGCTGTTAGAAACACATTATTTGAGTCAAAATAGATGATGAAAGCCTATTAAACTGCTATATTGAAAGACAATACTGTTATTTCTCACACTATGACATGGATAAAACATCAATAACACAAAAACAATCACCAATGACACTCATCTTCATCAACCACTACAGATAAATAATTACAGCAGCATAATACGTCCAAATTAATCTAAATATAGCTAGTTTGATCGTTTGATAACTACCATGCAGGTAAATGATGTCATAAAGAATCGCATGCAGGGTAAGATTTGTGAAAGTGTGCATAAGATTGCAAGCGTAAATTCAATTTGCATACACAAGAGAAGATTTGTAAAGGTGTAAATCGCGTTTCAAGCGTAAGAAAAAAAATCTGCAACATTTGACTGGTTTTCGTAAGTGTAATTCATGTATTGTGAAACTGCAGCTACACGCTAACGCAAAATAAATATGATCTGTATTCTTCTGACTTCTATTTTTCCACGCTTTTTACACTTTTTGCACGTTTATTTCGCTGTAATATGGCCACAATCATTGCAGGCCTGTGAACAGTGATTTGCAACCGAAAACAACAGTTGTGAAGAACTTTCAAGAACCTAAAAGTGTAAAACCAATCTTTATAAATACCAATAAATACTCCTTTTTTGTGGAAGTCCATGATTACCACTTTAGGGTAGTATCCACAGTTGACGCAGGAGTACATGTAATTTTTATTTCTAGAAAATATTCACATCATTAAAATTGCACTGTAATGTCACTCTTTACATGGTCGTCTTCTGGCCTTGGTGCTGACTAGGCAGAACTTCGGGTCGTACCACACAAGTCGTGTACCTGACCATGCATCACATAGTTATAGGCAACTAAAGATTGATACTCCCTCGGTTTCTCTTTATGCTCGGTTCCTCTATCAGGTGTAGATGTCAGGCCATTCAACCGGAGGTAATCCTGTCAGATCCTCCATCCATTGAGTGAGCGTGTACGGGTCAGCCAATCTGGTTCCGTCCGTTAAAAAGAACTTTTGCAAATAACAATCGCGTTCCTGGACAGTGATTGACCTTACACATTAAGATAAAATAGGATTTTCTCCAGTCATTGTTAAAAAACAAGCTAACAAAACTAGCTAACTAGCGTTAGTGAAGCGGACATGGGGAATCTTTTTGCCTCCACCTTTAAGCTCCGCCCACAAAAAAACGTCACCATGTTTACTAACTGAAAAAGGGTCTATTGATTTGGCAGAATGGACACAGATGAACCAGAGTCCACTGTGAGTTGAAGAGACTTAGGTAGAGAATACACACCTCTGGTAATTCGACTCATGCAAAATGTCTAGTCTTATTACAGTTCTTACATGTAGGAGATGCAGCAGGGCAGTTCTGTAACACATTTTGGTATTGTTTCTAGAGTTGATAATCTAAAAATGAAAATTCTGTCAGTAATTACTCACCCTCATGTTGTTCCAACCCCGTAAGACTTTCGTTCATCTGCGCAGCTCTTCGGCCAATAGTACAGAAGCGCTGCGCTGTTAAACTACGTTAACTTACTCTTAGAAGAATTACTCTTAGACTTGTTTAAAAAGTTTTACGAATCACCACAACATAATTTCGTTCTATTTAAAAAGATTCAGAATAACACAAAGAATAAAATTCCAAAGGCAAAAATAACATGAACACGTAAAAGTCTTCACCGTGGAAAAAAACACTCCAAGGCTTTTTATACTAACCCTGGTCTGGGCCGTCTTCTAACTATGGGCTGTTATTCTACTACAGCTAATTCCCTTATAAGGGAAATAACTTCATTCTTTTCACACCTATTTTATGCTGCACATACACAAAAGCTTTATTAGGTAAGTTTGACCATCGCAGCCCTTTTGACCCTTTAAAAAGACATGTGGTCCTGACAACCTAAACATATAGAGTCCACATACACCCACACACATAACACTTCTGACAATGACCCTTAAGTTCTTGTCCTGCAAATTCAACACATCCTCATTTGAGCAGTTTATATGTTTATTCTTTTCCTATTTAATCGTTCAACTTGTTTTATAATTTGTATTAACTGCTGTCCGTTCTTAGGGAGTTGAGCCTTAGTGGAAGATCTTCTCCAGCGCCTTTCTCTCCTTCTTCTCCTCTTTGCGTTGTCCCTCCGGAGGTGTTCAAGTATAAGATCGTCCATATAAATCTCAACCTTGTCTGTTACATTAAAGGGGTCATGACATGAGAAACCAATGACGTACCAGTCGTTTGCATATACAGCGCAATACGCTGCCGAACGATCCAGATGTCAGGGAAAGCAGTTAGATGCAGATTATTTGCAGCATTTATATGCAGCGAATTTTTGTCCCGCCAAAGCCTTATTTGATGGGTGAGTGATGTAGATGAGTGTGACAGGGCGCATGTTACTGAAAGAACGGGCAGAGGCAGAGAGAGAGAGAGAGAGAGAGAGAGAGAGAGAGAGAGAGAGAGAGAGAGAGAGAGAGAGAGAGAGAGAGAGAGAGAGAGAGAGACAGAGAGAGAGAGCCCCGGCCGCGCGCACACCTTCAAACTGTCTTGCTCTCTCTCCCTCCCTCGCGCATATGAATCAAAATCAATTGAGAATTGACACAATGGTAAAAGACCGAAGTTTCACGTGGTGGAGCATTGTGTAGCCTACATGTGATAAAAGTGTTTAAAAAATTGCCATTTCAATGTTGCATCTTGCATTTTGTCCGTGGTACACCCTATAATTTCATTGAAATTAGTTAAATAATGTTCAACTCTTAGGAAAATTATTTGATAACTACGCAACAATAACCCGTTTTCAAGTTTCTCGGGTTACAAATGACATATTAATTCAAAATAGTTTCACACTTTCCATGTGGACACTGTCACGGGTTGTGTAGGCAAAGGAAGACGAGAAATCCAAAATTACAAAACGACAACTTTTACTCACAGTAAACAACGCACAGGGTTCAGACAGGCAGAAGGTACACACTCACGTGATACAAATACTCGTAATACAAACAAGAACCGACAAGGACAGACTGGGCAGAAGGAAACTAAATACAGATACAAACGAACAATAACGAGGGATGATGAAGACGATGAACAGGTGGGTAATTGAGGGAGTGAGTTCAGGTGTGGAGACAAGGAGGATTCTGGGAAGTGTAGTGAAGACGAAGACAGACTGGTGCAGACGATGACTGTGACAGACACGGGCTGATCCATTCTTAGTTGTGGTGATGTTTCATTTTCTTCTGATTCCTCTTCTGATTCTGGCTCAAACATATAAACGTTAGGGTTGTATCATTGCAAGAGCCATCGCCTCGCACGCAGCAATCGGCAGCACTCGCTACTATTGTAAACAGTTCCGCAGAATCATCACATGTTCTGATTAGGGGGCGCTAATAATTTATGCATAAGCACTGACGTTAGCCAATCATAACAGTGGGCGTTAACACTGAACTCTTAAAGGGGAAACACCTCCAAAACAGACTGTTTGAATCAGAGGATGAGAAACAGGGTGGGAAAAGGCCATAAATCACTCAATTTTAAAGTTTTTTTGTCCAAAAAACTATAGTAATACTATAATTGCACCTAAGGGACCATAATAAAACAAAACAAAAAACCATGACCCCTTTAACATTTCTTATTTCTGGGCCATCTCCATCCGTTACATTCAAAGCATGCAGATGCAGTCTTTAATATAAACAATTTCTTCAGAAGAAGATTTTGCTGGGAATTTATCAGAAGAAGATTTATCAGAAGAGTTCATAATCATTTGATCTCCAATTTTTATTACAACTTCAAAACAGAAACAGCAATTCATTGCAAGACATTTTTTATATAACTTGAAAGATGGTGGTCATACACACCTAGGAATGAGTTGAGGGTGAGTAAATCATGGGCTAATTTTCCTTTTTGGGTGAACTAACCCTTTAAAATGCTTTTTCAATGGATCTCCCAGCGCTGTGTAGTAATGCTGTTGCGTGATGTGACCATTTATTCTCAGTCTAGAGCCCTGTATAGTGCTGTATTTCTGCTTTACATGAGCGTCACCTACTGTCAGAGAGCAATTTTATTATTTATTTTTTGCATTGATCTGACCTGACAAATTAGACATTCCTTTTGGTTGAACACGAGTTAATGGATATCAATCAATCTACAAAGTGTCCTGTGTCACCACACACCAGCTATAGGTGGAGAGGAGAGATTTGGCTATAGGGTGATGTGTGTCTAACTTACACAGAAGAGATTTTGTTGCTCAACACATGAAAATAAACTACTTACCGTGATCTCACTGCATGGATCTTCATGTGTCGCTTCAGGTAACTTTTAACAGAGAAACTCTTCCCGCACTGACCACATGTGTGCGGCTTCTCTCCAGTGTGGATCCTCTCATGTGATTTCAGATTTGATGACTCACTGAATCTCTTGTCACAGTGTGAACACTTGTAAGATTTTTCTCCGGTGTGGATCCTCTCATGTTTTTTCAGAGTTGATGACAAACTGAATCTCTTGTCACAGTGTGAACACTTGTAAGGTTTTTCTCCAGTGTGGATTATCTGGTGTATTTTTAAATCACTCCCTGTAACAAAAGTCTTTTCACACTCAAAGCACACGTACTCTCTCACACCAGTGTGTATTTTCTGATGTCTATGTAAATGATGCTGCCCTGAAAAACTCTTTCCACACACAGAACATGAATGTGGCTTCTCCTTCGTATGAACTCTCAGGTGTTTCTTCAGGTCTGATGAACTAAAAAATGTTTTGCCGCATTTATCACATGTGAACGACTTCTCTCCAGTGTGGATCCTCATGTGTTGATTACGATTTGTTATTTGTATGAAACTCTTTCCACACTCATCACATGTGAACGGCTTCTCTCCAGTGTGGATCCTCATGTGATCATTAAGGTGTGAAGATTGACTGAAGCTCTTCCCGCATTGATCACATGTGAACGGCTTCTCTCCTGTGTGAAATCTCATGTGAATCTCAAGATTTTGTTTGGTTGTGTAACCGTTCCCACACTGATCACATGAGAACGGCTTCTCTCCTGTGTGAACTCTCATGTGACTCTTAAGATTATGTTTGGTTGTGACACTCTTTCCACACTGAGTGCAGGTGAAAGATTTCTTGGCTCTTGTTTTCTTTAAAAATTTATTTTTAGTCTTTGAGCGACTCAAATGTTTTCCTTCAGGTTTGACATGATGTTCCTCCTTCACTTCACTCAGTTCTTCACTCTCCTCCTTCACTTCACTCAGTTCTTCACTCTCCTCCTCCACTTCACTCAGTTCTTCTCTCTCCTCCTTCACTTCACTCAGTTCTTCTCTCTCCTCCTCCACTTCACTCTCCTCCTTCACTTCACTCAGTTCTTCACTCTCCTCCTCCACTTCACTCAGTTCTTCTCTCTCCTCCTTCACTTCACTCAGTTCTTCTCTCTCCTCCACTTCACTCTCCTCCTTCACTTCACTCAGTTCTTCTCTCTCCTCCTTCACTTCACTCAGTTCTTCTCTCTCCTCCTCCACTTCACTCAGTTCTTCTCTCTCCTCCTTCACTTCACTCAGTTCTTCTCTCTCCTCCTTCACTTCACTCAGTTCTTCTCTCCTCCTTCACTTCACTCAGTTCTTCTCTCCTCCTTCACTTCACTCAGTTCTTCTCTCTCCTCCTTCACTTCACTCAGTTCTTCTCTCTCCTCCTCCACTTCACTCAGTTCTTCTCTCTCCTCCTTCACTTCACTCAGTTCTTCTCTCTCCTCCTTCACTTCACTCAGTTCTTCTCTCCTCCTTCACTTCACTCAGTTCTTCTCTCTCCTCCTCCACTTCACTCAGTTCTTCTCTCTCCTCCTCCACTTCACTCAGTTCTTCTCTCTCCTCCTTCACTTCACTCAGTTCTTCTCTCTCCTCCTCCACTTCACTCAGTTCTTCTCTCTCCTCCTTCACTTCACTCAGTTCTTCTCTCTCCTCCTTCACTTCACTCAGTTCTTCTCTCCTCCTTCACTTCACTCAGTTCTTCTCTCCTCCTTCACTTCACTCAGTTCTTCTCTCTCCTCCTTCACTTCACTCAGTTCTTCTCTCTCCTCCTTCACTTCACTCAGTTCTTCTCTCTCCTCCTTCACTTCACTCAGTTCTTCACTCTCCTCCTTCACTTCACTCAGTTCTTCTCTCTCCTCCTTCACTTCACTCAGTTCTTCACTCTCCTCCTCCACTTCACTCAGTTCTTCTCTCTCCTCCTTCACTTCACTCAGTTCTTCTCTCTCCTCCTCCACTTCACTCAGTTCTTCTCTCTCCTCCTTCACTTCACTCAGTTCTTCTCTCTCCTCCTTCACTTCACTCAGTTCTTCTCTCTCCTCCTTCACTTCACTCAGTTCTTCACTCTCCTCCTTCACTTCACTCAGTTCTTCTCTCTCCTCCTTCACTTCACTCAGTTCTTCACTCTCCTCCTTCACTTCACTCAGTTCTTCTCTCTCCTCCTTCACTTCACTCAGTTCTTCACTCTCCTCCTTCACTTCACTCAGTTCTTCTCTCTCCTCCTTCACTTCACTCAGTTCTTCTCTCTCCTCCTTCACTTCACTCAGTTCTTCTCTCTCCTCCTTCACTTCACTCAGTTCTTCTCTCTCCTCCTTCACTTCACTCAGTTCTTCTCTCTCCTCCTTCACTTCACTCAGTTCTTCTCTCTCCTCCTTCACTTCACTCAGTTCTTCACTCTCATCGCTCTCTTCCATAAGGTCTGAAATGACAGAATTTTTTATTTTTTCATTAATTTTCAGTACATCAAAATAATTCTGTTATAAACTGTTATAAAATATTATGATAATTTGATGCCTGATAATAAATTGATTATACACTCACCTAAAGGATTATTAGGAACACCATACTAATACTGTGTTTGACCCCCTTTCACCTTCAGAACTGCCTTAATTCTACGTGGCATTGATTCAACAAGGTGCTGAAAGCATTCTTTAGAAATGTTGGCCCATATTGATAGGATAGCATCTTGCAGTTGATGGAGATTTGTGGGATGCACATCCAGGGCACGAAGCTCCCGTTCCACCACATCCCAAAGATGCTCTATTGGGTTGAGATCTGGTGACTGTGGGGGCCATTTTAGTACAGTGAACTCATTGTCATGTTCAAAGAAACCAATTTGAAATGATTCGAGCTTTGTGACATGAATAGGTGTGATAGGAAGATAGGTGTGCAAATGCATTTTTGTCTCAGTGCATGCATTGTTTTAGTTTGACAGGGTCGGCGTTAGCTTAGCTTAGCACAATGAATGGAATCCTTTGTTTCCAGTAGCATGTCCTGAGTAAAAGTGATAAAAAAACCCCAAAAAAACACGTAATTAACTCTTGTGGCCTGCGTATTCACAACGAGTACAAATAGCGATGCAGATTAACACTAGGCGATTTCCTAGGCAGATATTGACTTGGGACTATATTAGGGGGAAGCACAGGCGAAGCACTGCTGCTTAGGCGAAGCACTGCTACTTGGGCGCAGAGATATCACGCAACACATAAAATCCCACGACTTCCCTAGTAAACATACCGGCGTTCAACCCGTTCAACGCGTCAAAAAAACAGAAGAAGAAGAACATACCGGCATGACCTGCACCGAGTGTCTTCGCTTTAGGACTATTAACTAGTGGCCACGGCTTTAACTCACTTTAAAAATTTTTAAAAGTATTATCATTATCTGTGTCCCACATGTTTTACTCAACCCTGTTACTCCTGACATGATTTTCTTTCTTTTAAAAACAAAGCATTTCTTAAAATAATGACACTCATGAAGTGACATCATCTGGCCTCTTTCTACTGCATGATGGGAGGACTAGAAAATAATCTCAATCCATTGTCTCTGTTTTTACACAAACTGTAGCATTGACTGTATTCATCAACCCTGGTACCAAAGTTACTGTAAGAATAATCTTTATTACTATGAATAACTTAGATGATATTTGACAAATACAACTTTATTTGTAACTTGGTGTTTACTGACTATTCCTAAAAATGTTGAAAATGACTAGAATTCTGGTAACGTTGTAGCAAATTGTGAACCAGATATAAAATAAATGTCAAATAAAACAGTTAAAATAGTATTTGGTTTGATCTGATGTTGACAATCAATATAAAAATGTCTCAAACCTCCCTTTACTGACCATTTGTTGAAGAAAAACCCAGAACATTCTGAACCATTTCATAGTTTAGCTGTTTATCTAAATGTGATGAAGTGCTTGAATGTTTCTAACATGAATGTTCTTCAGCATCATGAATGAATGAAGAATAAACACCAACCTCTTTGTTCTTCAGGATCTTCAGTGTGTTTCATTCTGCAGGGTTCTGGATCACTCATGTTCTCACTGTCCTCTTTAATAAACTCAGTCTTTACAGATTTCAGCTCTTCCTGATGCTCTGATGCTCGTCTTCACTTGTAGCTGATGGGAATTTACAGCATTTATTGGGGAATTACAGTGGGAGGAGCTTCACCGATGATGCGATTGCTGTGGGAGGAGCTTCACGTGATGATGTAATTCTGCCAAAATCAAAAATATATCAGTTACTGAATTTGTTTTAAGCATTTGTGTCATTTATGTGATTTAAGGGTTTTGAGTCACGGAGAAGATAAGCAAAAAATTTTTTTTTGTAATTTTGCTTTTCATTTATTACTTACATCCTAAAGTACTTTGATCGATACCACAGCAAAAACAACTGGCCTAACTGATAAAGTTCAAACATTATTAAAGACAAGTGAACATTCAATATATTAAAATAAGAACAAATACACACATTTCAAGCATGGGTGATTACTATATAACAAAGTTTTCAAAGCCTAACAGTAGTATTCAGGTACAGAAATGTAATAATTTAGCCTAAATGTAAAGCAACACTATTGTCTTTACGGTAGAAATTAAATATAGATTAGCTCTAATCTTTGCCAATTCTTCTGCGTTTAAAATCGCTTCAATGTGAAAATTGGCAAGACAAAACACATGCAAATGATAAACGTTCACTCTATGATGGTTAAACTTAGTAATTAATCCTCGAATCACATGCGTGCCAAACCGTGGGACTTAATCCGAACGGATCACGGATCAACTACGATCCGTTGCAACCCTTTTTATGTCTATCATAAATGATGCTAATTCACAACTTCTGTTATTGCTAACCAGAACATTGTCTGCTTCTTCATTAAAATATACACTCTTAGAAGAAAATTAACCATTTTTTATAAGAGTGTAGGCAGATATCTAGACATATCAAAACATTGTCTTCCAAATATAAATGATGGCCATAACAACAATTTAAAAGAAAAATACTTCCATATTTGTAGTCAACAAATTCCCTCAGTCTATTGACACCAATGAAACGAGCTATAAGTGTCAATGTACAGGAGATCTGAAGACATCAGCATAATAAATGAGGTGAAAACAGGAACTATTGTCATGAAATAAAGAGTGTTTTCAGCAGATCTGTTAATATTTATGATCCTCAGACTATCAACACTCATTCAACAAGACATTCAGGATCATCAGCAGATCATCTCACTTTATTCTGAGTGTTTGCTGATAGAAACACATTTTTTGAGTCAGGATAGATGATAAAAGCCTGTAAAACTGCTCTGGTGAAAAAAAGAAATACCAACTTATAATGTAAAAGAAACATTTGTCAACTATTATTAAGCATTGCAATAAGCATACCTAAAATTAATTTTGTTCACTTTTACTTGTTTGTTGGCTACTTGTAAAAGGCTTCTTAAAAGGCTGTTGTCCACTGCATGCTATGTTTGTACTACTAAAATTCCCACAAGGATTTCAACATCATATTATTTGAAATTGATCATACATACATTTTCCAGAGATGTTAAAAAAACTTTGTACTTGTTTAAATTCAAACAATAGCATAATACACGTGACTAGTCCTGATTGGTTCCAGAGCCGTTAAATGGTTGTGATTGGTTCTTATGATAATGAGCTTGTCGCACCCAGTGTTGCCAGACGTACGATAATTATCGTATTTGTACGATAATTTTGACCTCTGTACGATCAATAATGAAAAAAATCCCATAATGCAGGGTTTCTTAACCTTTTGCCTACTGCGACCCACTTTTTTTTCATATGCCAGTCATACGACCCACTAAGGCTGGAAATAATTCAATAACTGAAATGCCTCTTAGATATATAGGCTACTACTCCGTAGGCCTATGTTTATTACAATTAATTTCACAAAAACACAGACACATTTTCAATAGACAGACTATGAGGCAAACTGATTTTTTTTACTCACGTTAATGTGACACTTGGGACTGCCGCTCTGAAATAATCATATCCAGACGCGGTGGAATTTGGGAAATTGCGACTCGTAGTGTCGCACACAAACTAGCTGTTGTCAGCCTATTCCTGCTTTTTGTTTTCGTTGCAGTCACTGTTGAAAATCCTGACTCGCAAAGATAGGTAGTGCTAAATGGCAAGAGAAACTTCGTTGAACGTTCTGCGAGTTCAGGATATTCGTGTCTGGTTTGAATCCAGAATGAGCTCAGGTCTGTTTTGCGAAAAGCGAGCTGCAGGCTGCCGTCAGATGCAAGTTCCACTAACTGTGTTTGCAAATTAATGGGGAGTACAACATCCACATCACTTGGATCTACTGAAAAAGGATCGCGAATCCACGCATTCCCAACTCTTCGGTCGTTGGGGAAATAATCAGAAAATTTCTGTGTTAATCTGGTCAGGTGTTCCCTGGACAATTCTCTGTATGTGAGGCTATGTGAGGGAATTCCAGCAGAACATCAGTGAGGTTAGGAAACATGTCAAAAATGTTCTCCTGCACCTTATTATAATTTAATAATAAGGTCTGGCATAGCAGGTATATAGGACTAGTGTGTGTAACATTATGTAAATAGAGTAGGACCTTGTCCAATAAGAGCCTTTCGCGGCAATAATAAATTATTTTGATAGGATAGTTGAAATACAACGTTAGAAGCCACGGCAATAATGAAGTTCGACATTCGAAAATCAGATTCCTTGGAGGACTGGCTATGTTTACATGCACAACTTTTGTTTCAATCTGTGCGCGTTTATATGATTAGTTGTTAAGGCTTTTTAGTCCGATTGAGCCGCCAATGCGTTTACTAACGGATTATTTTGTTGCACTTGCACGTATTGCAATGAGCCTATTGTGAAGCCCACTGATTGGCTGTGCTAGTGAACACTGAAGTCTTGCGACCCCCTACAGAATTATCAACGACCCACCGGTTGAGAAACCCTGAATGTACGATAATTTCAGAATTTTGTGACACTTCAATCGGAGGTCATTGTAATCATAGTGCTTCTAGGTGAGAGAGCACAGTGGGAGAGAGCGAGAGACCTTGCATGTGTGTCTGAAAGCTAGCCTCCACCCCCTGCAACAATTCAGTCAACTCTCTCCCACCCCCAGGGCCGGATTAACCATTAGGGCAACTGGTCACTTGCCCAGGGGCACATGACATCTAAGGGGCCCTGCGCACCGTCAAATATTATGTTAGATCACATTATAAACGCAGTCCTCACTTTCCTAATTATATGCAGATTTTTGCAACCCATTCGATCAAAATATAATGTTAAATCGCGTCAAAAACAGTGCCCGTATTCCTGCGCAGTGAGCGAGAGCGAGCTCATGTCGACTCGCGTCGCGTGACGCTCTGAAATTTGAAGTGATGGAGAAGCAGTTGCCTACGGTTGCCTAACATAAAGGTCTCGACTGTCTAGCGTTATATTTTGCCAACGAACTCAAATTGAAACTGTGATATTGCTTTGTGCCGTTATAAAACAGCAAAAGACTTTTAAGTAGCCTATAGGCATTCTGTTTGTGCTGCGTGATTTCAAGAGAAGTGCGCACTTTGCTCACGCGATCAGCATGGTGATCTGGTGTTTTCTCCAAAATGAAAGCTCAAGGGTTTATTTCTGGCAATTAAAGAAATTAGGACAAAAGTATTGTACTTTTCCTATACTGTGTAATGTAATGCAAAATACTTTTAGGCTACATTTATAGGAGGTATTAATGGATTTTACATCATAGGGATAATTATATAAATCATTATTATAATAATTGTTTGGCATCCTAAAACACCAGTGATAATGTAATGTAGACTGAGACTCTATATCATAACTAAAAAGATGTTTGAGCCCTCTTTAATGTCCAGGTACAAGTCAATGCTTTTTCTTTGTTCAATGTTCACAGTTCATGGGTTAAAGCCGGTTGAAGCTCTTAATTTTAAGCTCTCAAAGTGCACCAGATTGATGCATTTAACCTTAAAATGTACAAAATTTTCTTGCGGGGGAGCATGCCCCCCAACCCCCCTAGAGGGACAGAGGTCCACCCAACATAGTTTTATAAAATCCTATGGGAAACACAGATAATTTATGAAGTAATATGTACTACAAAGTTCCTTTTAAGTCAGTAAAACAGTTAATGCCAAATTAAAATGTCCTTGGACAAACTACATTTGGCCTGCCTAAGGGGGGGCCTACAAGACATTGTGCCCAGGGCCCTCTGAATTCTTAATCCGGCCCTGCCCACCCCCCTACCTCCCTTTTCTTAAAGGGGTCATATAATGGTACATGCACTTTTACAAGTTGATTGCACTGAAATGTGTGTTGGCAGTGCCTGTACACAACCATCATATAATGATACAAATCCATCCAGTGGTTTTGTTTTAATCTCCTTATATGTTTTCCCCTGCCTCAAATCGAGCCGTTCGAGCCTGTGACGTCACAAGCTCGCACGCCCCTCCCACGATTGTTGATTGACAGCAGCGTTTCAACACAGACCCGCCCTCGCTCGTGAGTGAGATGTCAATCATAGTCCGTCATTGTTGATACGCTGGAGCAGAATGGCGCCTAAGCGATTGTGGTGTTCTGTTCTTGGGTGTAATAACGAACACAGCTGACATTTTAATGTTCCTAAATCCGAACCGCTGAAGACGCAGTGGCCGAGTTTGTTTTCGAAGTGAATATTCCCCACGATCAACGTCACTGCTTTCATGTTTGCGCGAATCACTTCACACACCAGACTGCTTTATAAACGAGGGTCAGTATAAAGCTGATTTTGCTAAGAAGCTGCTCCTGAAAAAAGAATCGGTACCAACTATTCGTGTTCCTGCTGAACCTCCAGAAGAACTGAAGTGAGAGTACATTTTATTAACCTTTATATTAATATTTATAGTAATCTTTGCACATTGCTAGCTGCACGCTTCACGATGAATGCGGCTAAGGTTTACACTCAGGGTAACGTTACATTACGGCATGTTTTTTATGTACGACGTTCTCAATATAATTAATAATCGCACGTTTATAATGAACAACGCGTTATGGTTATTGTGTTATTGTGTTACAAACGGTGTAGGCACAGAACAGAGGGGCGGAGTGAGCGAAGCTCATTATCATTTAAAGCTCCTCATTAAGTTATGATAACCTCATTATGTTGTGATTCTAGGTAAGATTTGTATTACATTAACGTTAATTGTCTTTGCCAGTCGTATTTTTGACACAAAGTGTAACAGCACGTCTTTTTCAGTTCAGCTACATTCAATTTGACCAATCAGAGCCAAGCTTTTCAAGTCTACGTCGAAGCAGACTCGAAGAGATGAAGATACTGCCTCAGAAGTTACTGGTAAGTTTTAGTTGCTGTTTGCATAAATAAAAAGCTCACTGTTTAGTTTTTTAATCTTAATCTTTTTAAAATCTATGTGGAGACATTTGTTTGTCTTAAAACAAATAAAAAAAAATTTCCAATGCATCTGCAAAAAAACATAATTAGTCATTATAACATGTACAACATTACATTAACATTATTTTTATTTGCAAAATTAAGCTGTGTATTTATTTCTGGTTTCCTAAAAAAATTGGCTTCATTATGTAAATGATCTTTCTTTGAAAAGTTTGGGGAAAAAATACATGTTATGAACAAAGTTACTTTGTTTTGAGCTGACCAGCCAATAATGGTAGTGTGTGCTGATTGGTGTTTATAGTAGTTCAAGCTTGACAACCTTATAGCCGTATGTATATAATTCTCTTTTTTTTCATATTAATATTTGTTGTTTTTCAGACCAGCTGCTATAGAAAAAAAACTGAAATCTGAGTGCAGAGACAAGTGGAGAAGAGAGTAGTAAGTATGGTTTGATCTCATATCACCTCTGTTATCGAGATTTTTGAATCAGGCCTATTGAACGGTGGTCGACAGTTAGAGGGTGTCCACGGGGTTTTAAAAAGTATTAAAAAGTGATACATCAAAATTGTAAAATTTAAGGCCATTAAAAGTGTTAAATGTGGTCTCAGAGGTATTATTTTTTCCAAATTAGGTATTATTTTTTCAGACTATCAGGTCCCAGTCCTATTCTGATTAAAAGACATTAAAAGACTGAGGGACCAAATACCCCAAACATGAGAAGGAAGCCGAGGCTTATCAATGGCAGGGACAACTAGCTTAATGAGCACAAGGCTCCTATACCACCCTGTGCACTGATCTCACCACGACACACGGACACCAACAAGGTCAAGCATGAACGCACAGCACTCCGTGACAGAATCCCACCACCGCACAAGAGGGCCTATGAGTGGCCTGCCCTGAAGCCTTGGCTCCTGTAACAAAAACACAATTAACAATATAATTTCCAAAATAATCAAATAACAATTTACATTTAAATAAAGTTACAAAAGAAAGAAAACAAATAAAAAACAGTTATTTACACACTAAAGGTTAATGCATCAAACCACGCTGAGGTTAAAGAATTTGGGCACCGAAACTAGGTGGATATTCCCTCCACTTTCATACTTCACCAGCAACCCGGCGATCACATAAAAAGATGCTAGAAAGCAGGTGTCACGATACACTTAAAACGAGCGCCCAAGCGAGTTTGACACATGGGTAGACAAACAAACGAGATAAAGCAATAACACTGATGAACAAAATAAAGTAAAATGTACAAAAGCAAAACAACACACAAACACATGAACCGAGCGCACACGCGCTCACGAGCGAGTTGTCCAAAAGAAACCAGTGTCGACAAAGCAGCAGCTTCAATTAGTGTTGCCCCGCAGCAGGGGCGGATCTACAGGGGGGCAAGGGGGGGCAGGTGCCCCCCCACTCTAGAGCCTTGCCCCCCCAGCTGCCCCCCTAACTTTGATGATCCAAAAACTGTACTTGTAAAAACAACCCGCCACTATGTCCACAAGCTTCTCAAAACAGTGAACTAAACAATACATTTACCAAAAGTGAACAATTTAGTGTTTTAATTTTAAATGTATTATTAGCCCCTCCCCCCTGCGTCCCTGATTCAAACGTGCAGAGCGGCGTTCGCGGCTCACACACACACACAGCGAGTCTGCTGCGGTGCGGTGGCCCTGCAACCCAACTGGAGAGACTGAGCTGCCCCAGAGCCTCTGAAGGTGAAGTGAGTTTCCCCAGGTGTAGTTTAAACACACATGTTTAACTTAAAGTTACATTTGTAATGAATGTATTGTATACTAAAGACGATTCAGCATCAGCAAAAACAGCGAGTCTATTACGTTAGCCAAAATCAGCGGTCAAATCGCTCCCTCGTGATTTGTAAGAGCACTCTTCCCTTTGATTAGCCTAATTTTGATGTTAGTAAAGACAAGAACAGCTTAAGGCGAGACACAAAAACATTGTTTTTTTTTCACTGGTCAATTTTGAGATTTTGTGCTATTTGTCTTCAATAACATGTCTTCTTTCAGACTTGTGGTGAAAAAAATTCCAAAAAAACACATTTAGGACTTTATTTTACTACACTTTGTCTATTTGCGTCTGTAGATTTCTCCTAAATTCAACAAAAGTTGTCGTTCTAAATCAACATGCTGCTCCGCGATCGCTGCATGCACCCTGTCAATGTCATCACAAACATCTCCGTTGGAAAGCTCTCTCTCTACATTTAGATATGCGTTTTGACTGTTTTTCTGTTCAGTTGAAGGCCATAAATGCTGTGTTATAAGTTTTAATGTGATTTAGGTGGTTTGTATTGTTGTTGGAAATGATTTGATAAGATATTGTGTCTGTAAATGGTTGTTTCCACTAAAAAAAGTATGAATCTTTACATTACAAATCTTTAAATGCTGTTTTCTCAAAATGAGTTTTTTGTCATTCTCCAGTACAAACATCTCAGCCTGTGTAGCACCTATGTACACCAAACTTTCCAGTTATACACTTAGCAGTATTCTGAAGATATTTTCAGAGGGATTTGTTAATAAATCATTCCTAAAAACCTTTGTAGTGTGTAAGGGCATGATGAAACAATAACTACTGTAGTTTAAAAGTGTTTTTGTGTTTGTTTTGTTAAAGCAATTCACATATAGGGATTCCCGTGTACCGTCTACCCCTGCCACCCTGCCACCTTGCCAAGACCTCTATCCACCCCTTTGCCCCCCCATGTACAATTTTCTAGATCCGCCACTGCCCCGCAGGCCTCATTGACCACACTCGTCTCCGCGAACAGATTATTCCTGTCAAGATTCAAACAAAATTACAACATAGACATACATAAATGTTGCGCAGTAGCGGTAGTTAGACATACCTTTACTTCATAGCGGGTCGCAAATCGGAGTCACACACGGACGAATGTGTCGCCATAACAATGGCATAGGAAGGCAGGAGGGGCATAAGAATAGCCACCGCCAACAACCCCCAGCAACGAACCATCTGCCATAGCTATAGACCAAATGACCGTTACATAAAGTCACAATTCTATGTGCTAACTAGTTAGCCAAACACATACCTCAGGCGGACGGGATGAAACAAACCGGAATGGGCGATCCCCGGCAATGACGCACAGGCGGTGACCCCACACCCACAAACGTTCATTCGATTCCTTTTAAACGCTGCCTCGCAGAATATGATTGGACAGTACATTACCCGCGAGCATTGAATTAAAAATAACGAGACTCTGTACGTTTTTTCATTAAGACTGTCATGTGTCAGTTATATCACTATGATAGGTCGGGGCCCATCGGGCTTGGGCTGAAATGCAGGGCTTTAGCATATTTATTTAACTGAATCACAGCCTTTGTGATTTCACAATAGCACTATATTATGATTGTAAATGGTTTTGATATATCAAGTAGCCTTAGAAAAAGGTGTAATAATGCGGTACATGGATTCTTCCATGTATTACACTTCCGGTATTTTGGCGGTTTCTCGACACAGGTAAATTGCAATCGTGGATTTTTAAAATGGTAAATGGACTGCATTTATATAGCACTTTCTTTCACATACCCAATGGCCACCAAAGCGCTTTATATTTTTGCCTCACATTCACCCATTCACTCACTCATTCATACACCGACGGCGGTGTCAGCCATGCGAGGCACCATCCAGCTCGTCGGGAGCAGCTGGGGTTAGGTGTCTCTCACACACACACACACACAGCTGGGGTTAGGTGTCTTGCTCATGGACACCTCGATACTTGGTCAGGTGGAACCGGGGATTGAACCACATGAACCACTGCCGCCCAAAATCTAATACTCCACTTTAATCGAGGAATCGTGACAGCCCTAGTCTGCTATCAGACCAGCTCTTCCCTTCCATGGAGATGAAAAAGCCATCTAAAGCACACAGATTTTAGAAACACAAACACTTTTTAAAACAGCAAGGATAAAGACAATTAGACAAGTAGAAATTGTCACAGTGTCTGGTTTGTGTTTCCCCAGGTGTCCACTAGAGGTCTCTCTCCCTTACTGTCACCATTCATTCTGGAACTGCATTTCCCACGATCCTTTGTCTGTTCTCATCCCTCATCATTACACGCAGCTGTTTCCCATTACATTGTTTAGTTCTGTGTATATATATACCCTGTCTAGTTAGTGTTTGTCACGGAGTCGTTGAACATGGTCACCACACTTCAGAGTCCTGTGTTCCTTGCCTGGTTCTTGTTTTGTTTATTTGTATTTGGATTGCTAACATGGACTTTGAACCTTGCCTGGATGACTACGAGATGGATTACACTTTAATAGCACCCAGTCGCTCGCGGACAAGGAGGAAGAAGAAGACTTCCCGTCTCCCTAATGTCCTAGAAGCCGTCTCCGTGCAGCCCGCTGTGATTCCGGAGGTCGTCCCCATGCAGCCTCCTGTGGGTCCGGTGGTCCCTGTTCCGGTGGTCCCGAGTCCGGTGGTCTCTGTTCCGGTGGTTCCAGTTCCGGTGGTCCCGAAACGGAGGAGGAGAAGGAAGACTTCCTCCGTAACTGTTCCGGTGGTCCCTGTCACGGTGGTCCCGGAGGTCATTCCCGTGCAGCCCGATGTCAGCCCTGAAATCGTCTCGGAGCTGCCCACCATCAGTCCTGCCACGGCCAAGAGGGCTGTCTTCCTCTTGTATGCAGTGGCGGTACTGCATGTGTGGAGGAGACACAGCACGTCTGCCGATCCAGAGACCGTTCACGTCACGTCTGCCAAGCCAGTGTCTATGGACAAGATGGCCGCCGCTGAGCCATTGTCTCCGGACATGATGGCCTCCACCACGCTGTCTGTTGCTGTTCCTGAGCCGGTGTCTGTTGCTGTTCCTGAGCCGGGTTCTGTTCCTGAGCCGGTGTCTGTTGCTGTTCCTGAGCCGGGTTCTGTTCCTGAGCCGGTGTCTGTTGCTGTTCCTGAGCCGGGTTCTGTTCCTGAGCCGGTGTCTGTTGCTGTTCCTGTGCCGTGGTCGTCTCCGCCGTGGCCGCCCGAGGGGTCTTCACCGCCGTGGCCGCCCGAGGGGTCTTCACCGCCGTGGCCGCCCAAAGGGTCTTCTCCGCCATGGGCGCCAGAGGGAAAGTCTCCACCCTGGCCGCCCGATGGACTGACGTCTCCGCCCTGGCCGCCCGATGGGTCGTCTGCTTCGCCCTGGCCGCCGGCTAAACCGTCACCCCCTGTTTCTGTTCCCTTCCATGGACCTGAGCCCCCCATCCCTCCCCCTGATCCTCCTTTCCACCTCCCTCCTGGACTCTTGTTTTGTTTGTTTTTTGTGGGTCTTGGAGCATCTGGTAGCCACTCCGTAGAGGGGAGGGGAGGGGGGGGGTTATGTCACAGTGTCTGGTTTGTGTTTCCCCAGGTGTCCACTAGAGGTCTCTCTCCCTTACTGTCACCATTCATTCTGGAACTGCATTTCCCACGATCCTTTGTCTGTTCTCATCACTCATCATTACACGCAGCTGTTTCCCATTACATTGTTTAGTTCTGTGTATATATACCCTGTCTAGTTAGTGTTTGTCACGGAGTCGTTGTACATGGTCACCACACTTCAGAGTTCTGTGTTCCTTGCCTGGTTCTTGTTTTGTTTATTTGTATTTGGATTGCTAACATGGACTTTGAACCTTGCCTGGATGACTACGAGATGGATTACACTTTAATAAACACCTACTGCCATACTGCATTTGGATCTACCTATTTTCCTGTGTGTCCCCGTGACAGAAATAATCTACTTATACTGAAATTAATTTGTATTAACCTTGTTTAAAAGCTTACTTTTCTAGTTGATCACTCAAAGATGTGACATTGCGATCTAAATCCAGTGTTAGTTCAGTGTATTTGCCACGTGCTGAGCAACAAAATCTCTTCTGTGTAAGTTACTAACAGTCAAATCACTCCATCTCCACCAGTGTTGCCAGATTGGAAATGTCCAAGTATTGTACCAGAATCTCAAAATGATCGTATTTGGAAGAAAATTATCATACACAAGTCAAACGTACAGAATACAGCTATTTATTGACCAACAACTTTTTGACACAACATGAAAATGACTTTTTTGCTAAAATATCAACCTCAGCTTGGAAAAAACGGAAGGAACGTTGTTGTTGTTTTTTTTACTTGTTTTTTTCTTGCAAATCATACAGAGATTACATGTTAATGATATACAACTTAGTATACAATATACAAAAAGAACATTACCTTGTGCTCATGAGAGTCATTCTCCACGATGATTGGCCGAGAAGACATAACGTGAGATGAGATGAAAGACATGCGTATCACCACGTTCAGGTTCTTCTCACAGTATACCAGATCAATGAGTATAGAAGCACAATGATTACAACCACCATCATTTGAAGTGTCACACAATTCTGAAATTATCGTACATTATGGGATTTTTTTCATTATTGATCGTAAATCGAACAGAGGTCAAAATTATCGTACAAATACAATCTCCACTAGAGATGCACCGATTGATCGGCGCGTGACCGGAACCGGACGATTTTCACGTGATCGGCCATGACCGGCGATCGGCCGGTCAGTCTGACATATGCCGATTTTATGCCGGTCAAATGCACTTGGGCGCCGCATGATTAACATTTGCGCAACATCAGCATCACACGTGCACACGGAACGCACATGTAGGAAACCTCGTGAATTAGGGCCGTTCAGACCGCAAGCGCGTATTTTTTTGTCGGCGTGCATGTTAATCAATGAGTGCGTTTACACCGGGAGCGACAGCAGCGCGTGAGCGTCAAGCAGAAGCGTCGCGTGAGCAGCAGTGAAACGTTTCCGCACAGAGTCTATTTGCTGCAGCTCACGCTCAATTAAAGTGAAAGCACACTTTTGATGGACAAAATAGCCTATGATTTCACACAAAAAGTGCACAAAATGCACAGAATTTACGTGTTTTATCAAGAACTGGAGTAGGCTATGTCAGAAAAGAAAACGTTAGACTCAAAAATATTTATAGAACATGATGAACCCATTTAAACTTTAAACCCATTATTCGAATTTATTATTCGAAACCCATTATATAAAGAAAAGATAGAAAATAAATATTTATGTGTGCTGTAAAGTGGTTAGAAAAAATGAAATCGGAATCGGCTACAATCGGTATCGGCAGGTCAAACTCAATGAAAATCGGAAATCGGAATCGGCCTAGAAAATTGTAATCGGTGCATCTCTAATCTCCACTTATAGCTGGTGTGTGGTGATGGTTTTAATAACCGTGAGTCTCGGGCTGGTTTGTCTTCTGTTGATTATCATCATACTGCAGTATTTCATGATCACAGGAGAGAGAGACGAGATGAAGAGTTACAGGAACAGCTGAAGAGTTTGATCAAACTAAATACTGCATATGTGGTTTCTCCACTGCATGGATCTTCATGTGTCGCTTCAGGTGAGTTTTAAAAGAGAAACTCTTCCCACACTGATCACATGAGTGCGGCTTCTCTCTGCTGTGGATCCTCTCATGTGGTTTCAGATGTGATGACCGACTGAATCTCTTGTCACAGTGTGAACACTTGTAAGGTTTTTCTCCAGTGTGGATCCTCTCATGTATTTTCAGACTTGATGAATCACTGAATCTCTTGTCACAGTGTGAACACTTGTAAGGTTTTTCTCCAGTGTGGAACATCTCGTGTGATTTCAGAGATGATAACTGACTGAAACTCTTGTCACAGTGTGAACACTTGTAAGGTTTTTCTCCAGTGTGAATTCTCTGGTGCCGTTTTAAATCTATCCCTGTAGCAAAAGTCTTCTCACACTCAAAGCACATGTACTCTCTCACACCAGTATGAATTTTCTCATGACTATGTAAAGTTGGCAGCCATGAAAAACTCTTTCCACACACAGAACATGAATACGGCTTCTCCTTCATATGAACTGCCAGGTGTTTCTTCAGGGCTGATGCCCAAATAAATGTTTTGCCACATTGATCACATGTGAACAGCTTATCTCCTGTGTGGATCCTCATGTGATCCTGAAGACTTTGTTTATATGGGAATATCTTTCCGCACTGATCACATGAGAACGGCTTCTCTCCGGTGTGGATCCTTGTGTGATACTCAAGACTTTGTTTGGTTGTAAAACTCTTTCCACACTGATCACATGTGAACGGCTTCTCTCCAGTGTGGATCATCATGTGACGCTCAAGACTTTGTTTAGTTGTGAAACTGTTTCCACACTGAGAGCAGGTGAAAGATTTCTTGGCTCTTCTTTTCTTGAAAAATGTCTGTTTAGTCTTTGAGCGACTCAAAGGTTTTTCTCCTGGTTTGACATGATGTTCCTCCTCCACTTCACTCAGTTCTTCACTCTCCTCCTTCACTTCACTCAGTTCTTCACTCTCCTCCTTCACTTCACTCAGTTCTTCACTCTCCTCGCTCTCTTCCATCAGCTCTGAAATCAAAGAGAAAAGTTTGATTGCATTTTCTAGGGATGCACTGAATGTTCGGCAACCAAAATTATTTGTCCAAAAATATCAACAACAGCACTTTCGGTGTTCGGCTGAATAAGTGAAAAGACAGAATAAATTTTATCAAACAATGGCGCTTTTGATGATGCGATCAAATGGCAACCAGCATAGAGTGAGAGGCAGCGTCACGCAGCTCACGCTTTATGAATCCAGCAAACATGTCGTCAGTGTGGAAGCATTTTAGAGTCTCAGAGAAAGAAATTACAGCAGTGTGTATGTGTGTGTATGTGTCAGTTAGTCAGTTTACTGTATTACCGGTAGATCCAAGCATTTGGTCTTAAAATTACAGCAGCCTTAAATACCTGTCTGTGTCATATTCATGTTAATCATCAACAAAAGATGCACTTTTTTGTTGTAAGCATACAAACATTAAATTCTTGCAGCAGTTAGTTATAGGCCTAATACAAGCTCAAAGATGGTCAAATAAAAAATATTAAAAATATAAACTACTGAATAAAATAAAATACATTATTATCCTATGTTAACAAGTAAATGCTAACTCGGCTATTACTTTATTGCAGTTATGTTGTCAATGCATGTGTGGTACCAAAAACAAAAAACACAAATAAATTAATCTCATGAGATGCGCTGGGACCCCGCTAAAAGGTTCACACTTCACCCCCCCAATATCGCCGGCGATACCAGCTGACTTTTTTCCTTATCAGTGCAAAAGAGACTCAAATTACTCTGTCGATTTTGATCTTACATATAAGTGTTATACATCATTCGATCCTGTTAAGTTTGTATTTTTTTTGTGGATACTCACAATAAAATCAAAGTGCTGTGCTTTTCGCCAAATAAAGAAAAATAAACATGATGCGCGTTCTGCGTTCTCTCTGTCAGTGAAGTCCATTCTGAAACGCGTCCTAAGATTAACTGTAACTCCGCTAATACTCAGTCAAACAGGTATACAGGCACACAGGCATGAAGCCTGAATTCTCTTCTTTTAAATGAAGTAATTTATATAAAAAAACAATTTTCTCATTTTATGTAATCTGTACGAAAAGAGAGAGATGATAGTCGTTCTCGTCTCAGCTCATTAAAGTTAATTTGACCACGCCCACGGAGCGCGCGCTCTATTCAAACACAAATGCTCTGAGGAGATCCACGCCCGCATCAGCTGGATAACCCACCGAAAGAGACTCATATTTACGACGCTGTGAGGAATAATACTATCTTAATAATAATCTTGGAAATAATTACCTCAGAAGTGCAGGTAGTTTCATTTTGAGGAGCAATTCGGATCCATCTGAGGAATAGGTAGGCCTACATTCTTTATTCTCAAGTGCAGATGGGGACAGTGCTGCATTCAGGCAGGTGGTATCCCTCAACCCATACCCTGGGCATGAGGTGGTGAAATTAGAATGCATCAACCATGCCCATAAGCGTATGGGCACAGCGCTACGAAAATTGAGTGCTGAACGCAAATTGGGGGGGAAGGGGCTGGGAAAATTAACGGCCAAAAAATGTAAAACATTACAAAATTATTACAGGGGGGCAATTCTAAATAACCAGGGTTCCCTAGAGAAAATGAAGAATGAGATCTGGGCTGGTCTCCTCCACAGCATGTCCTGTGA
Organism: Semotilus atromaculatus; assembly: GCA_031834385.1. Taxonomy (NCBI): domain Eukaryota; kingdom Metazoa; phylum Chordata; class Actinopteri; order Cypriniformes; family Leuciscidae; genus Semotilus; species Semotilus atromaculatus. The sequence goes on along the minus strand of JAULUF010000005.1, from coordinate 3,681,372 downwards.
CGAAGTCCCCTTGCACACCAGGTGCAACCTGTCCTGGTGTTGGTATAGGAGAGCGGAGGAAAATGGAGAAACTCCAGAGAGCCACAGGCTCCATGCAGGAAGCTTTTTGTCTCGGGAGGTGGGCCAGAAGCTGGTACCTGTCTACCACCGCATGTCAAGTGACAGTCTGCTGCAGCGCATGCAGCATGGTGGCACTCAAAATGCGAATGAGTGCCTCAACTCAGTAATTTGGGCCCGCTGTCCAAAAACAGTGTTTGTGGGTAAGAGTAGGGTTGAGGCAGCAGCAAGTATGGCCATTTCAACTTTTAATGAGGGGGCCTCTGCCATGCTTGCCATTGTGGATAAGCTTTGGCTGGAAAGCACTGTCGTTACCGTCAGCACCATCAGGGAAACCGACATGCTGAGGATCACAAAAGCCGAATCCATCCAGTCTGAGCGTGCAAAACGTTGCAGAAAGACTCTGAGCACAGCTAAAAAGCTGAAAAGGCATCAGCAAGAGAGGGGTGAGGGGCCTACATATGGTGCAGGCATGGAGAGCTAGGCTTTCAACCCTCATGGGTGAACTTTGTGTTCTGTGTGGACATTGTGTGTTCCGATGGACATAGAAGAGAGTTGCAGTTCTGATGATAAGTTTGTGTCTGTATTTGTGGTTCTCAGTGGTTAGTTGAAGGTCTTATTTGGCAATGTTGTTTTATTCAGTTGTCATTGTTCATGTACATTGTTATAAACAATAACTTGGCCAGTTGTTTTGCTTGTTAGCAATGTTTTCATGTAGAAATGTGTGGAAATTTACAATATAAATCTTTAAAGCCCGTTTTCTCAAAATGACTTTTTTCTCATACTCCAAGTCTGAAATCTCCACTTCAGTAGCACATATATACACCATACTTTCCAGTCTTGTACCTAGTTATATTATGAAGACATTTACAGAGGGATTTGTAAATATATTATTCCTAGCCTGATTTATGTAACATTTTATTCCAAAAAACATGGCGAAAATCATTTTTTTAAGGCTATTGACAGTATATTCTGATTTACAGGATAACAAAAGTAGATATCCATAAATCCTTCTGTAATTTTTTTCCCATCTAATATATGAACACAATGAAAAAATAATTTTGAACCTGGCTTTATCCAATACTCAGATTTCGTTTTTTTTAAGATATGCAAATTAATGCATATTTAATTAGATAATGCCTCATTTGCATATTTAAACATTAAATTACAGAAAACTTGTAATACATTTTTTTCTCATCTTAATGTAGGTAATCAACTGGGAAAGTTTCATGGTGATATCTGCTAGTTTCAAATTTTAACCTATTCACCTGTAGTGTCTCGCCTTAATAGGGCCAATGGCCGAGCCAATGCAATGTTGACAGGAATAATATTTATTGAATTTATACCCAAATGCGTTGATATAATAATTATGAGCGCTGGATACTCAGATGTACTGTGTTTTCAATCCATACTGGCAGCCTGAGGGCACCTGCAAGATAAATTTTTATTTTAATCATATATTAATCATATGTGTTTTGAAACAATATACAGTATATATGTGTGTGTTTTTTAAAGTATAGATGTGTTAAAGAAACTCCAAGATGCATTATCTCCTATACAAATAGGTCACTGGGACGTGTGCAGAAGGACAGAATGTTCTGTTCTTCGATAAGCTTGCTTGCACCAAGAACAAACCATATTTAGTTGTTTTTAGGAAGTGTAGAATGACATATGTGTGGCTATGTGTGTGTGTGTTGTAATGGAAATTTTACATTTAAATGTGTTTTCTACTTTTTAGATGTGTTCTTTTATTTCTACTTTTAGATGTGTTCTTTTATCTTTTAGATGTGTGCAACTTGTATTAACGTTGAGGATTTATGTACTCATAAGCATTTAAAGGACATTATTAAAGATATAACCCATTATTAAAGATATAACCAAGCTGTTAGAAATGCATAAGTTAAGATAAGCTTTCTGGAACAAAATGTTTCTGGGTGATAGAAAACCAAGTAGCAAAGGAACTATGTGTACTCCAAGTGACCTATTGTGTACTTCAAGTGTGAAATGTATGTGTGCAGCTTCTGATCAAACCAGAGATAGGCAAAAGGTGTGAATTCGAACAGTAGCTAAAAACAGGAAACCTTAAAGGTATACTATGCAGAAATTGTGTTTTTGTCAAACAGCGACCCCCAGAGTCGCTGTGCAATACTTGCATTGTCGTAAATACACCCCCCACCCTGTACACCGGTACCTGTTCGGTAGCAGGGATGGAAATGAACGTTTTTGTCCACTGGCCACTGTGACTGGTGGATTTCAAAATCTACCAGCCACTCAATGTTTTTACCAGACACTTTCTTGTTTTTAACCGACAATGTGTAACTGCATGTGAAAATTAATACTACAAGATCTACAATACTTAAGCAGTTTATTTAATCTCAAGTCTCAATGAAATACTGGCATTTTCTCTTTCTCTCTTATAGCCTACACACACAAACCATGAACTGATATTCATTTCAGTTCCCATATGAGGAAAAAACAATGTTACAGACGTGACCACTGTGAAAGCGGCACTAAAAGATGCTTAAAACTTTCACAGAGACAGAAAGCACAAAACCTTTCTTTAAAGTGAATTTCGTTTTGTATTAATTGTATCTTAATTGTAATCAATGTTTCATCAACCAATTGCCTGGATTTAATACATAATAATTAAATATAGCAGACAGTAGATAATCACGAAACGGAGGCGACGGCGCGTGAACTGGAGCAGCAACTGGAGTGAAACTCAGCGTATAAGGTAGCCTTGCCTCACAGACAGACATGTCTACTTTTAAACAGAACTATTAAAAAAGAAAGAAAACAGACACAGACTGCTCTCTGCTTATGCAATTCGTATGAAATGTGCATTTCTCTCTTGCGCGTTCACTACTGCGATGATCACGATCAGCATCGTTAACTTCATCTTTGCAACTGACACGGACAAAGAAAATACTTGTTTATTAATAAATAATTAAATTATCTCCTTGCTATAGTTTACATATGCATATTCATTACTTTTGCCTGTTAGCCTATTTGTGACAGATTTTAGGAGCTTTCTTGGCAGCGCCACCCTTACATGAACGCGTCACCACAGCATCACCGCACCCACCAGAATAGCCCTGTTTTTTTTTTTGTTAAGGATTTGTTTACTGTGTGTGAGATTCATTTAATGGAAAGCACATTCACTGCTAGTTGTCTTGCTAATCCGTGTCTGCTCGTTTATTCAAACTAATTTGTCCTAACAGACGAACGTTGCATGATGTTATTTTTATTTACCCGCCACGGTGGCCGGTAGGTGCGGCGAGTTTACCCGCAACAACACAAAATCACCCACAGTTGGCTGGTGGCCGGTGCTAATTTCCCTCCCTGTTCGGTAGGATAGTAGCGTTGGTCATGGAACAGGCACAAGACACCGAAGATATTGACCAGGTAATGTTTCACGATTTCATAAAAAGATTGGGCTATTGCATATACTGCATAGTCTACTGAAATAATGATGATGTTCAAAATCGGATAATATGTCTTATAATATAATATAAGTGTTAGACTACTTTATAATAATAAAGTACCATATCGCGTTTGGCAGCTTATAACGTTTTTACATGATTGCAGCTAAATCACAAGTAAATAGCCTATAGTCTAGGCCTAATGTATAATTTCATTTTATGTTTTTTGATTGTAATGTAAACATTCCAAAATGCCTGATGACATCAATAAAGTTAAATGTACGTCGCATTATTTCATATTGGCCGTTATGATGTCATTAGACATGATTATTGCACTTTATCATAATAGTTTGCAAAGTGTGCTCGTTTACACTAGATAATTATGTGAGATATTGACAACTGTTCTCATGATAATCGCTGGAATCAACGTCAACAGCGTTGTGCGGCAAGCTAGGCAATAAAACATATATAACGCAAAATATGATAATCGAAATCTAGCTAAACATATGTGGAAATTATTGGACTGGTCTAATTATCACCAATGAATGAATGAACAGCATCATAAAAACAATGGCATACTACAAGCAAGCGCAAGTTGCGCAACAACATACAACATATGACGCAAACAAGTTTACAAGTAAGATATCTACTTACTAGTCCATCAACAAGATCGCCAGGTCAGCATCTCTGTTGCATCCAGTGCTACTTTTTAACTTGCGCCAACAAGTGAAAGCTTTCCTTTTCCTACTTTCTTCCTACCGCGTTTTCTTTGCTTTTTCCATCATCTGAAATGAGCGCAATTCGTGCTTCATATGTTGTTGTTGTGTGTGACGTCGTTGCCGTAAAGCAAGTCGCGATTCTCGCGAGATTTGTCAGGGGCGCCCCTCTCAGACTTGCATTGCTGGTATTTCCAGCGGCGACCCCCCCAAGCTTTACTACCAGGATGATTCGCCCTATTATGAGTTTGTTTACCACCGAAATTACTTTGAAGCTGTTATATTAAGGTAAAATTCCTGCATAGTATGCCTTTAACGAAGATGTCATTGTTCTGTCTAGACGAATTTATGTCCGACAAGAGATCTTGAACAAACACGTTTCCTTTTAAGGCAACAAAGGCAATCTTCTGAAACAGATGCAGCCTACACAGGATGTGCTTAGGGTATATAACTGGGCAGAGGGATCAGCCCTTCGCCTTCTCATATAGATGCTGTCTGTATGTGAATGCCAATTCAATTTTACTTCTTGCAAGAAATGAACATTTGATACTTTGACTTTTCAAAGGTTTCCACTTGTCTCCTTCCTCCTAACTTTTCGAATATAATTATTTCCACGACAGTGTGTATAAGTGTTAGAATATGGGGAACCAAAAACTGTGTACGTGCAAGGGCCTTAGGTTAGGAAAAACACAAGCTCTTGTACAAAGATAAGCAAGGGAGGGGTATGTTTTGGAGGATGTTCTTTTGTATATAAGCTGTGAAAAATTAGAAGACTTTTGCCCTTCTCATATCAGACTGTCTGTGTGTGAACTGCCTTTCTTGCAAGAAATACATACTAATACTTTATAACTTTCGAGATCTTCATTTGTTCTTCAACTGTTATTTAAGGTGTAGAAAAATAATTTCCATGACACGCCTTATGCACATGCATATATGGATCACACGAAGAAGAGCCATAATCATGTGACATTCCAGGAAGTCCCTGACACAAACAAAGCTAACAGAGATCGCTGTAACGTGCAGATAAAGATGTTTTGAAGACAATAAACTAGGGCTGCACGATTAATCGCACGATGTTGTTATGCGCATCTAATCAGTAAAGCCGGTTCCTTGATTAGTAGTAAATCACCTTCACCTGCTTTCAGATGGACGATATGATGCAGATATGAGTGTTAAATTAACACTCAAGAGTGTTAAAGTTAATGAGATAATTAAGTGATTAATTTAGTGATCATTGAGCATTATTGAAGACACCTGACGTTAACAAGCAGAATCACTGAAGGAGAAAATCACAAATTGTAAGCCACCGTTATGGCGATCAGTGTTTGCTTTAGGTGGGCTCTTGATCCTTATACTTTAAGTTTAAATTTTGTTTGTCTGCGTTTATTGATTTATTACAGTCAAATGAACAAAGACAAGTGTGATCTGATAGTGTTGGTTATGTTTTGAAATAATCATGCTGTGATCTGAAAAATGAAACTCATTCAGATGATCTGGTTTAACTTGATAGCAACAGTTTAGTGGTTCTACAGCATATGACAATTGAATTTTTCTTATAATCCAAATATTTTAATAAAAATTGTTCTGATTAAATCACTTTCAAATGCATTTATTTAGAAACACAGACATCAATAATCAGCCTGTGAATCTCAACCGTGGTGACAATAATAATCCTTGTTGCCACCAATCACAACTCATTAATGGCTCCCATCATGCATTGCGGTATGAATAAATTATGATCTGAATTGTCTATGTAATTTACTTTTCCTAATTGAATATTCTGCTCGTCACCATTGTTGAGATGCATTGACTGAATCTTGATATCTGTGTGTGCCTAAAAGAAAGATTTTTTTTTTGTTTACAACTTTTAAGAAATTCTTGATATTATATCTCAAATTCTGGATATTTATGCAGATTCTCAGTTATGCTGTAACCAACAGCATAAATCACAAACAATTAGTTCAAATGATGAATGTCATAATATACTATTACCATCATTCTAACACCATTAGATCATTTTTTTTCGTTTGTTCATCTGGCAGGTATAACTCAGATACAACAGCTGAACAAAGTCTAAAGTTAATAATATAAGGGTCAAGAGCCCAACTAAAGCAAACACTCATCTCCATAATGGTGACCTGAAATTCCGGTTTTCTCCTTCAGTGATTCTGCTTTAGGTGTCTTCAATAATGCTCAATCATCACTCAAATAATCACTTAATTATCTCATTAACTTTAACACTCTTGAGTGTGGACTCAAATACACTCCCAGGTGTGTTAATTTAACACTGAGTTTTTGCTGTGTACAAAGAGCCGTAGTTAACTGACAAGCTGAGCCAAATCGCGTTAAAATCGAGGCCTCGATTTTAACGCGATTTGGCTCAGCTTGTCAGTTAACTACGGCTCTTTGTAGTAAATGCCGCTCCATCTGAAAGCAGGTGAAGGTGATTTACTACTAATCAAGGAACCGGCTTTACTGATTAGATGCGCATAACAACATCGTGCGATTAATCGTGCAGCCCTACAATAAACATGATTGCAATGATATTTGATTTACCTGTGTTCTTCGAGCCATGTCAGGTATTTTCATAATAATAGATTATATTTATAATGTAATGCTAATCGATGTAGACTTTATCCAGTCCTTCCAGAAAAACGCGGAGTTTTTTTGTGATTGTTGCGGGCAAAAATCCTTAATTATGCGGCCCGTTTTCTTAAAAGATGCTATGGAATATGCGGGATATTTATGCAATTTTGCAAAAACTGCGGTTTGGTGAAAAAGAGAAAATAAAGTTATTCCCCCAACACCCTGTTCTCACTAGGCTACTACCTTAATGTAAAGAGTAATTTCTTATTATTTCCTATATACATCACAGAAAGTGCTGGGAATATTTAATTTCTCATCTTGTTTTATTTCAGACTGTAACGAGTGGAAATAAGGTGTGGCCCCTTTAAGAGCTGCTGCTCCCTTGTTGAACTGTCTGCAGTAACGTTTAGTGGTGGAAATTTTGATTCTTTCCAGAGACTCGTTCATTTTTAGTTCGTTCACCAAAATGATTCGTTCAGATTCGTTCACTGATTCGTTCAGTTTTTTTTTTTTCCATATTACACATACGTCAGCAGCAGGTGCGGCAAAATGTGTTGTTCAACTAACGTATTTACTTGTTACAAAATAAAAACTGATTTGACTTTATTAAAAATGGTGCCCTACTCATTAAATGGATAAAATAAGTCTAAATAAGCGATCAAAGTCTTTACACTCTTTTTATCTTTTAAATTACACTCTTTTCGGATGACCAAATCACAAGTGTTTTTTAATTTGTTTGCATACTAGGCAGGCTAGTTAACATTTTATTTGTTTGGTCAGAACGAGTTAAACGAGGAGTTATGTTCTGTATGTAAGATATGAATTGCGCGTGCACAGTACGGATACCTGCGCTTTGCATTCACTTTCTGCTGATTGATGAACTAGATTGACAGAATGGCCGACCTGGTACACGAACTGGGTATAGCAACCAGTTCGTTCAATTCGTTCACGAACGGGAGATCTCTCTCTCGTTCAGACTCAAAACAGAGCAATATAATATTCATTCAGCAGAGTAGATCCAACCAATTACATGCCCCTTCTAAGCCCGAGCTGAAATGCTATTAGCTGACGTGAGTCACGTGACGCAAATGAGATGGAATGACGTGACGCAAATAATCAATACTCAAATTTTTTTTTATGTTTTACAGTTTTTAAACAAACAAAAGTGCATATTAAAACATCAGCTTGCACTGTTAACTTCGTCGTCATTATTATCTTGACGTTCGAACAACTGGTTCTTTCATTCACGAACGAGATGTATGTAACAGTTCATTTGACTCGTTCAAACTCAAAGCAACTCAATAAAGGGCGTATTCGTTCACTAGATTCAACAAATCACATGCTCCGTCCTCATATCATACTCGAAGGCTATTGGCTCGAGGTTTAGTCACTCTTTGTCTTTGACAGATGAAACGGTCCACAGAGCTACACGGTTCATTGAGCTGCGCATGCGCGCAATAGCGGCGCGCAGTGGTGGAGGGAGGAATTTCAGTGAACGAGAAATATGAGTCAATGGATAACGTGAACGAGAATGATTCGTTCACCTAAAAGATTCGTTCAAAAAGAACGATTCGTTCACGAACGTAACATCACTAGTAACGTTATTATATTGTATGTGCCATGCGCCTCGAACACCCCATGTGTGCGGGTAATTTCTGTTTGATGCTAACTTACTTCTTTTATCTTATTTTGTTTATTAAGTAACGATGTGGACGGTAGAACGTGTGACAGACAGTTATACGAGTTCGATTTGGGAATAAAGTGCGAGTTGTGAGATGCCAATCGCCTCCGTGAGTCTGTCTGGCCTCTGCAATAACTTCAGCTGTGAGCTATCCCTATTTTTCTTCCCGACACAACGCGTTACAAGACCTTAATAAACACATCAAACTTACAAAACATTGATGAGTCAAACAAGTTCTGTAGCTTTACAAAAGGAATATGCAATAACTTCTGTAAAAATGAATAAATGAAATATAAAAAAATAAAGTGTGCTCCTGTTTTACAGCTTTGCAACACAAAACAATAGATGCTTAGAAGATGACAATAAACATCAGTTTGCATTTTAGAGTCTAGCCTAATCAAAATAAAGTCATATGACATGGTCTTGAAAAACCTTAAGTAAATACAGACAATAGATAAAACAATAGAGACAGTAGACTGAATAGATGCTTAGAAGATGACAATAAACATCAGTTTGCATTTTAGAGTCTAATCAAAATGAAGTCATATGACATGATCTTGAAAAACCTTTAACTAAATGCAGAGTTTTGTCATCTTGTCATCTTCAGATTTGAAATATAACATGGTCAGACATGTGGTTTTAGCTGCAGTGCATTTCTACATTGATAGAATGCCAACTTCAATTTTATTTTCAAGAAGATGTTTCATAAAAATACAGTTATAATAACTTTACAAAACTTTGAAGCTATTTATAGGGAATGTGGAGGTACGTCACGCCGTGTTGCATTATGGGACGTGGGCGCCATCTTTACAGGCACAATCTCTGTTTACCTTCGGTAAAATAGTGGGTGTTTGGCTAAAACGAGGTAAAATTAAAGAAGAATGGAAGAAATGGAGTTGTTTAAAGAAAAAGAGAAGGGACCCTACCGGGATAAACTAAATGCCACTGCCAAAAAACGTTATTTGGACAAACTATCCGCGATAAACAACGTCGATACATCTGATTTAGTTTTGGTGTTCGAAGCCTATGCTAAGTTGATTACTATTGTACATAAAGTTAAAGCTATTTTACCTGTAAAGCAGCTCTCATAGTTAATGCTAGCTTGCTATGTTTAGCATATGTTAAGTTTTCATAGGTTGTGCAGGAAAAAAAAAGTACGTTACTTTATAATGCCACAAGATGTGGTAACTTGTTAAATAGCCTACAACTGTGCCTTGTTGTCATTATTTAATGTTAACACGTGTAAAAATTAGGGTATTTGGTCGTTTTTTAAAAATAGTTTGATGTATCTTTGCCTAGTTAATATATGTGTACTTAAAGGGTATTTGTGGATGCAATCAGTACAGAAACGGAGTCACTTAATGTATTTATTAAGCAGATATATAAAAACATGATTCACAAACATTTTTAAAAAGGCATGTAAAAAGATGTACAGAATATCAAAGCAAATTGTTAATTGAAAACAAAATAAATATAATTTGATTCATGCAATGTGTCCTGGCTTTATCATCTGCTAACATGAACCATAAATTCAACATCATTCATCAACTATCTTCCTAACTGTTAGTCATCGAGGACTATACAATACACAACCTCTGACTTTGTACAACTTTTAACAAACGTAGTATGCAGTGGAGGACAGTAAGTAAAGTTTTTCCTCATGATTGCGGCAACCCACGCTTCTCGTCAGCTCCTCGACCTGCTTCCCTTGTTGTTTTTTTCCAAGAAAGAAAGGTGAAAAAACGTATTCCGGTGTTCAGTTTCCTCCCTGAACGATCGTGTGACCTGCTATGGCAGTTGAACTGAACAACCATATCGACGTTTATTAAAATCTCGACAGAAAATCCAAACACAGCCTCCAACACATACAGCGGTATTGGGCGCGATCCTGTAAATATGGCGACGGAACCCATAATGCAACACGGCGTGACGTCATCTCCACATTCCCTATATAACTTTTTCTTGATAATTTATTCTACATTTACAATCAACTGCCAGGTGTCAGCTTTCAAATGAGATCCTACTTGTGCTTTTAGTGCAAAGGGTTCATGATCAGTTTGGATATCTGGGGATTTTCCAAAAGTGGGGTTGCAGCCTAACAGGTTAATGTACCACAGCAGTAAAGATGAATGTAGAATAGACACCAACCTGCTTGTTTCTCGTGTTTTATTCTCCAGGGTTCTGGTTCACTCGAGTCCTCCTCAATCTCCTCTTTAGCAAACACCATCTTCTCAGTTCAGTTGCAGCAACTCCAGATATTCCTGCTCGATTCAAAACTTCTAGGCTCGTCTATGACAGGGAATTAGTGATGTGACATTTGACGTCGGAGCTTGTGTCGAGAAAAAAATGGGCGTGCCAGTTGAAGCCGCGATTCGAGGCTTGTGTTGTTAACGTGGAAATCACGTGACTAATGACAAACGAGAGGCTTGTTCGACTTCATGCAGCTCTGCGCAGAACGATCGGCGGCTGACTTGAAGCAGTGCATGCCGGTTAGAAATTTTGTCCGACTTGATACAGCGCCGACGCCACGTGACTGTGACGTATGCCATCAAAGTAACGCGAGAGCGATTCGAGAGTAGCCGGAGGACTCAGCCAGCGCAGCTTCTGAAGAGCGGCTTTTTTTTTTATATTTTTTATTTTTTATTTTTTTTTATTATTATTCAAAATCAGAACATACAGCAGGAAAACAACATCTTCTGTACATCAATAAAGTCTATAGACAAATCACACGTATGCCAGGGAGGTCAAGGGGTAATCACAAAAAAAACTAAAAAAACTAAAATTCTAAATAAATATCTTGTAACGCTTACAGAGGTCATATGTCTTAACAGCTTTTTTGTTTGTACACTCAGATATTGAGATAAGATAGTGCTTAATGTTAGCAGTAAGCTCCAAAAAGCTTGGTTTTTTTTTTAAGAATTTTGATTTGTGCAAATAAAATTTGGTCAAAAAAATAAGCACATTAACCACATAATACTCAGAACATAAATTTTTGTCATATTGAATGAATCCAAACAATACATTTTCCCACCGCAATTCAAATTGAGGGTAAATATGGACAACAATAAATTGAGACACTTTGCTCCAAAGTTTCTTGGTATGTGGGCAAGACTATATATTGCAGGTAATAGTTAGTGGGGTAAAACCTGTGAAGCATTTTGAATGAAATCTCTTTTATTTTGTTGGTTAAGAAAAACTTGTGTGGCAAAAGCCACACTTTCTCCCAACAAATATCTCCAACAAATGAGGACCAATATGATACAGCAGCGGGAGCAGTCCTAATATCCTGTTGAAAAAGTTCACGAACTGCCTTGTTCTTACTCGTAGGTTGCAGTGAAAAACAGATCTTTCCAACAGTCGTTTCCTTCACATCCACCAGTGTAGGGGGATCAACAAGTCCAATAGTACCTTTAAAAAGTGTGATGACAGATGAAGGTATCGCATCGAAGACGATAGAGAAGTCCTTTGGTGAAATAGGGATCCCATAGTGATGAATAAATTCACTATAGTTATAGAGTTGACCACGTTGGTTGAATAATTGAGTTACAAGCAAAATATTATTGTCATACAACTGTTGAAAGAAGATGGATTTGTTTTTATACAAAATATATCTGTTGTTCCAAATATAAAACCTATGAGGAGTGAAGTTGTGCTTGTAGATTAGGAACCAAGACAGTAGCATTTGCTTATGAAATGAAGAAAGTTTGAGAGGAAGTTTTTCAATACTGTAAGTGCATACCAACAAGAACTGGAGCCCACCAACTAAAGAGAAGACATAATGGGGAATAAAATTCCACAGACTGGTTGGGCACTTTAAATACCGCTTAATCCAATTAATCTTGAACGTGTAATTTAAAGTAGTAAAATCAAGAAAACTAAGGCCACCTTTACTGTACTCATTCATCATAACAGACTTTTTCAGATAATGATTACGATTTTTCCATACAAAATCATAAAGGATTTTATCTATGGTTTTACACATGTGTTGATCTATATATAAAGATAGAGCAGCGTATGTTACCCTTGATATTCCTTCCGCTTTCGAAAGTAAAATCCTGCCTTTCAAAGATAAGTCACGTAATAGCCACATGTTAAATTTCTTCTTCATTTTTTCAACAATGGGAGTGAGGTTATTCTTGCTTCTTTGGGATTCACTTTTATCAATTACAATACCCAAGTAAGAAATAGAGCTTTTCACAGGAATATTAGCAATTAAATCAACATCACAATCTTTAAGAGCCAGCAATTCACATTTTTTAAGGTTTAAACGGAGACCAGAGGCTTTACTAAAGACTTCTATTATTTCAATAGCAAGAGGAACCTGGGAGCTGTCTTTTAAAAACAGTGTTGTGTCATCTGCCAAATGACTAATAATAATCGTCTTCCCAGCAATGGAAATGCCCTGCAAACTACTATTTTTAATATGTTCACATAAAAGTTGGGCTGAAAGTAAGAAAAGATAGGGAGAAATAGGGCATCCCTGTCGAATTCCACGCCTGATTTCAAATCTAGGAGAGGACCCATTTTTAAGCTTAATTGAGCCATTTGCATTACTATATAAAGTTTTGATTGCATCACAAAAGAAATTCCCAAAGCCAAATTTCTTGAGAGAAGAGTAAAGAAAATTATGTTCGACAGTATCAAACGCCTTAAAAAAGTCTAAGAAAAATATAAAGCTGTCATCAGAAATTAAATATGAATAATCAACTAAGTCTAAAACTAATCTAATGTTATTGGAGATATGCCTCTTAGGCATAAAGCCTGATTGGGTTTCATCAATTAAAGTATCTAATACTTTTTTTATTCTTCTAGCAAATATCAAAGCCAAAATTTTATAATCATTGTTCAAGAGGCTAATAGGACGCCAATTATCAATATATAACAAATCTTTGCGAGGCTTAGGGAGTAACGTAATCAAACCCTGAGTCATACTCCATGGTAAGGTTTTGGCTATTATACTTTCATTAAACACCTGCAGTAAGAAGGGCGCCATCTGCTGGGAAAACAACTTGTAAAACTCAGACGACAGACCATCTGTCCCAGGTGACTTGTTGTCTTTTAACAGATCTAAACACTGACTGACTTCTGTCAGGGATAAGGGAAGGTCACATAACTCCCTTTCCGAGTTGTCGAGCTTAGGGGTATTATGTAGAGAATCAAGGAATACCGAAGAACAATCGTCATCATATTCTGAGGTATATAAGTTTTTATAATTCTGAAGAGCGGCTGCTCTGGGCTGCACGAGCGCTGATGACGACACGGCAGTTCCACGATTGGCCGGATTCACCGCATGACAACGATCACGTGTGTTTCGTGTTTATTCGACCACCTTTAGTTCCTCTACAGCTCACAAATCATTTTTTATAACAGTAAGCACTCTTTTCATGTAGTCGCAATGTTATATTGTGTCATGTTTATCCAAATAAAACTGATTAAAAAACGTCGATTCCACTTCATTGATAGTAGGCTAGCTGTAGGCTTATGGTGAACTTTATTCTTGTTCAAACAGACGCTGTATGAAGCAGTACATAAAGTATTGAATGAAAATGTCTCTGAAACATCTGTGTATTTTGCAAATATTGCATTTATTTAACTTCAGCTGTGATAAAGTATGCAAACACCACGTGAGCGGTCACTACGGGAACCAGAAGTGTCCGACTTCACGTCTCCGTTTGCAGCTCCTCCCCGGCTGCACGCGGCTAGCCGGCTACTCTCGCCGATCGCTTACATCCAGCCGCAGCCGATGTCGAACACACCTACTGCCTCGGTTTGTGTGGATACGTCATCGGTTCGGTCTGAGTGTCGCTTCCGGATAAAGGGGGTTCGAAACGCGCGCCACCTTCTGGGTGTTGCAGGAGTAGTAGAAGCAGGTGTAGTAGAGTCAGAGAGTCAGAGAACTCTCATTGTCGTTATTGTGTCATAACTTATATGTGTTAGGGCTGTATATTATTACACTAGGCCTATATCAGGTTAGAATAGTTATTAATAAAAATTAATAATTGTTATTATCAATTATAGTAGCTATATATAGTCGTGATATATTAATTAGATACGATTATTTCGATTGCTTTGGATTTTTGGATCTGGACTGGACTGCTTTTTTATTTGGATTGCCCTTTTGGATTTGTTTGCTTTTTATGACATCTTCCTTTTTCCTGGTAATGGAGCCAGCAAGAAAGAGGAGATCCTCCCCCATCTGGGCACAACAGAAGCATCAGTATCTTCATTGATACCCGCTGGCACTGACATCCTCTGTTCCTTTTGAAAATATATTTTTCCAAGGCTAAAGAGCTTTTGTCCAAGAAGAGGAATTGTCTAAACCTCAACACACTTAAAAAAATTCATTTTCTCAATAAAAATCTATTGCCTTCCTTCATCCACCCCTTACTTTATTACTCCCTCGAGTCCCTCCACCATAAGCACTGCACTCAACACAGTCACTTTTGTTGTTCATACTGTCACACACACAATTAATTAATTATTCAAAAAAAAAATTGGATAGTGACAGTTGTCTCTGTACAAGTAAATGCAGACAGAGAAAGATACACGTTTTATTACCCAGGCAATGGACAAATGTCTGCACAGATATCTTTATTATTGCAAATGAAAGGTTACAGAGACATTATCAGTGAGAAGAAGATAAATAAATAAAACAGAGCGGGAGGGGGGCGGGTCATTTGTTCAGAATGAATTAATTTGCCTGCTATTTCTTTGCACAGTAGCTAGGTGTCACTAGTGAGCAATGCTGAATGAAGCTTCGAGTAATGAACCTTTGTGTGAAACAATGGCCTGCGAGGTCTCAGTGGTTCAGCAAGCCTCATCTTGCCATCACTACAAGCAAGACCAAATCAAGCATAACAGAAAATATCAAACGCGCAAGTTGAAGTTCACAAACAAAAGGCCGCCCGCCTCTAATGCGTTCGCGTGTCCTTTTATAGTTCCCGGATTTCCGGTAGCCATATGACTGGATCTCGCTTCCAGACGTCAGCACGCCAAAACCCTCCTCTCAGATGATTGACAGCAGAGACGAACCAATCAGCACGTCACCTGCAAAAGAGAAAGTAAAAACGGACAGCGGCAGAAACAATACGAAAGAACCCAGAGTCGCACATCTTGGGGTCACATATTATCGTAACATTAGTGTTATCCAAAAGGACACATGATATTGCTACAAAGTGCACCAGTGACCGATAAGGTCAAAATATCAACATTTTAAGAGAGGTTTACTGACCTTTGCACATGTTCTGTTGCTCCTTCAGGGTCTTCTTTTTGATACAATATTATGTCACATGACCTACTAAAATATATTATGTTCTAAAATGGTCATTGGAATCTGTTATCCAGGAATGACATTAGAGAAATCACAATTTGGAGACAAAAGTCTTTCTGTCATAAAAATTTAAATAAGCTTATTATTATCACTATATTTGTAGGTATTGTTGAAAACACCAATACTATTATGCCCAAGTAGATTTTAAATACTTTTATTTATATTTTTTTTATTTTTGTCATATTTTTGTATTCAGATTTTAAGCCGGGACAGTTACCCAGAATGACATTTTGGGACAATAATTTATGATGTCTAAACTAGGGATGTTAACGATTAATCGACGATCCATTAATTGTCGATAATACGTTTAATGGATAAATCTTATCGATCATCGATTAAGCAGGTTTATGCGCGTGCGTGCTGCTCAACCGCGAAACATGTAAGCGAGCGCGCCGGAGTTATGTTTGGGACCATTTTACACCTTCATCATGACTATACATTTGCGTGTGCATTCGCAGCCTTTTGTTTTGTGCAACTGTAAGTTGTAATAGTTTATTTTGTGTACACCTATCTATATTTATCTCATATTGGATGCATATGGTTAAGAATTAACGCTAAAGCGTGATCTTTAGCGCGCGCAGCTCAAACGGCAACGCACGACTAATAATGACTAATTTTGGGACTGTCATATTACATAACACTATAAAGAGAACAATATTGTAATAAAATCGTGAATTATTTGGGTTTAGTTGCCGTGTCGCGTTGCTCCAGGAAGAGCGCGTCCACAACATGAGTAATTCTGAATATCACGTAACTTAAGTTCAAGTTCACTTGTGCATTTGCATCATTTTGTGCCGATATAATTTGTAATATTATATTTTGTTATATATCTGATTAATCTCATATAAGATGCGTTTCTTTGAGTTAACGCGCTAGCAATGTGCTCCAGTTAAACGGTAGGCCTATTCATTCAGCGTGCGCAGCTCAAACAGCAATGCACGACTAATAATAACGATGATTAATTTGGGACTGTCATATTACATAACATGAGAACACTATTTTATTAAATAGTTGTGAATTGATTGGGTTTAGTTGCCGTTTTCAGTGCGTTGTTCCAGGAAGAGCACGTCCACAACAGTCACACATTCTGACAAGCATCTGAGGCGGCGTTGGTGATGACACGTTGTAGGCTATTAGTCGTTATATTTGATTATTAAATCATTAATTTAATTAAATGATCAATCACATCGAAAATGTTTACAATCCTACTAGCCCTTTATTTAGATTAAAAACCATTCTCATTAATTTGGTGAGGAACATAGCGTTTTGAGCAGCATTTGCAAACCCTGTCATGCTGTTGGCCAAATTGCGGTATAAAGTCTAACGATTAATTGATTAATTGATCGTTCATTGAAACGACGATCGATCATGGGGGTTTTTGCCCAACACTGGGCATGATCTCATCAACCCTGGACATGTATGATCTCATCAACACTGGATGTGATCTCATCAACACTGGACATGATCTCATCAACACTGGATATTATCTCATCAACACTGGACGTGATCTCATCAACACTGGACATGATCTCATCAACCCTGGACATGTATGATCTCATCAACCCTGGACATGTATGATCTCATCAACACTGGACATGATCTCATCAACACTGGACATGATCTCATCAACACTGGGCATGATCTCATCAACACTGGACGTGATCTCATCAACACTGGACGTGATCTCATCAACACTGGACGTGATCTCATCAACACTGGACGTGATCTCATCAACACTGGGCGTGATCTCATCAACACTGGACGTGATCTCATCAACACTGGACGTGATCTCATCAACACTGGACGTGATCTCATCAACACTGGACATGATCTCATCAACACTGGGCGTGATCTCATCAACACTGGACATGATCTCATCAACACTGGACATGATCTCATCAACACTGGACGTGATCTCATCAACACTGGACATGATCTCATCAACACTGGACGTGATCTCATCAACACTGGACATGATCTCATCAACACTGGACGTGATCTCATCAACACTGGACATGATCTCATCAACACTGGATGTGATCTCATCAACCCTGGACATGTATGATCTCATCAACACTGGACATGATCTCATCAACACTGGACATGATCTCATCAACACTGGACATGATCTCATCAACACTGGGCATGATCTCATCAACACTGGACATGATCTCATCAACACTGGACGTGATCTCATCAACACTGGATGTGATCTCATCAACACTGGACATGATATTTGTAGTCATCAAATACATATTTGTAGTGCTATCGTAGAGTAATAATATGTTTGGTTGTAAATTGTATTACCTGACTGAAATGAACTCGAATGTATATCGTCCTGTGGAATCATTCATTCACAGACATCATACGAAGATGTCTCGATCTTCATCGCTGGCAAAAATATGATGCATTTACAGATTTGCTTTCACTAGACTAGACTGTAGGTCCACGGCCACTTCATCCAACGCTCTTGATGTTCTTAAATTTTCCTGTTAGACTCCGAGTCGAGACTTGAAAGCGCTTCAGACGATTCAGTGCGCGAGGAACTGAACAGATCAACTGATTCGCGAACCGATTTAGACAGATCTGCCAACTTGTTTGATGAAGTCTTTGAACAGAATCGACTCAAAAGAGTGATTCATTCGTGAATGGAGCATCGCTCATGCCCATACAAAAGATACAGCGCGCTTGGAATAAACTACGCATTTAACAACATGTAGGCCTATTGCATTAAAATAAAGTAACGAGAGGAATGTCGCCCAACTGAAGTAAATGTAGCCTACTTTTTACTAGCCTACCATAGACGATATAGACAGTAAAGGTTAGTCTACTACCCACCTCTGTTGGGTGCAGAGTTAACGGTCACTCACGACAATGCTCTCCTTCTGTTGTTTGTTTACAGTATAAAATGCTGGTATCCTAGATCGCGCAAGAGGGGGTTTCACTCATGTTAGTGACACCTTGTGTCCCCGACAGGAAGAAACCCTGCTGCGCGATCTGTGACAGTAGGCGCGCCGTCAATTATGTTACATTGGAATTGCGCGAAAATATAACGATTTTCGAATAAGCAATTTTGTGATCGAATTTCGAACGCAATTCGACTAATCGACTATTCGAAGATCGCGACTCATCCCTAGTCCACACTCAAGAGTGTTAAAGTTAATGAGATAATTAAGTGATTAATTGAGTGATGATTGAGCATTATTGACACCTAAAGCAGAATCACTGAAGGAGAAAATCTAAAATTGTAAGCCACCGTTATGGTGATCAGTGTTTGCTTTAGTTGGGCTCTTGACCCTTAGATTAATAACTTTAGATTTTGTTCAGCTGTTGTATCTGAGTTATAACTGCCAGATCAACACAGAAAAAAAGTGATCTAATGGTGTTAGTTATCTTATGACATCATTTGATCTTTATGTTTGTGATTTATGCTGTTGATTATAGCATAACTGTGATTCTGCATAAATATCCAGAATTTTAGATATAAAGGATTTCTTAAGAGTTGTTTAAAAAAAATCTTTCTATTAGGCACACACAGACCTCAAGATTCAGTCAATGCATCTCAACAATGGTGACGAGCAGAATATTCAATTAGGAAAAGTCAATTACATAGACAATTCAGATCATAATTTATTCATACCGCAATGCATGATGGGAGCCATTAATGAGTTGTGATTGGTGGCAGCCACTGCAACATGCATTATTATTGTCACCATTGTTGAGATTCACAGGCTGATTATTGATGTCTGTGTTTCTAAATAAATTCATTTGAAAGTGTTTTGATCAGAACAATGTTTATTAAATATTTTGGATTATAAGAAAATTACTGATAATCATATGCTACAGAATCACAAAGCTGTTGATAGCAAGTTAAACCATACTATCTCAATAAATTTCATTTTTCAGATCACAGCATGATAATGCCAAAACATAGCCAACACTATCAGATCACACTTTTCTTTGTTCATTTGACTGTTATAAATCAATAACAGCAGACAAACAAAATTTAAAGATGAAAGTATAAGGGTCAAGAGTCCAACTAAAGCAATCACTGATCGCCATAACGGTGGCTTACAATTTGTGATTTTCTCCTTCTAGTGATTCTGCTTGTTAACATCAGGTGTCTTCAATAATGCTCAATCATCACTCAATTATTCACTTAATTATCTCATTAACTTTAACACTCTTGAGTGTTAATTGAACACTCATATCTGCATCATATCTTCCATCTGAAAGCAGGTGAAGGTGATTTACTACTAATCAAGGAACCGGCTTTACTGAAGAGATGCGCATAACAATGTCATGCGATATATCGCCCAGCCCTAGGTATTGTGACCCCAGTTTGGAACCCATTCCAAACAGAAGACTGTAACAGGATTCCTCTCTGAATTTTTTTATATAGTCTACATGGATAAGAGTAATGAAGGCTCGCAAAGGAAAGGAGTGTACAAGGAGTGCACAAGAGAGTGACCCATGTACACTTGAAGAATAAGTTTACGGTAAGTCTCTGCAATGACACTGGGGTTCACACACCACATTCATCTGCCTTTTCAGGCAATGGGATGAAGCCATGCTTTATGGCTGTGTTTTAAACACTGGTTTAAGGGACCATTTCTTTATTAAAGCCTTACTTTCCAGTTAGACTAACGTCTAGCTATCCTTGAGAGAAAGAACGCATTATCTTGATGTTTTGAGACGACTCTCCTGTTTATAGTTAGAAATTCAACTTTGGAAAAGCTGTGTGTCGGTGTGTGTGTGTTAGTCTTCTGGTTTGCAGGTTAAGGAACCACTGGCATTATTGGAGAATGACTGAGTTGTTGTTCTGGACATGTTGGTGCCCAGCAACCTAAATCTGCGCCCTGGAAGGTCACGACGTGCCTAACTTCAGGGTCCGAGTGTCAGCTGCATAATCCATGGAGATATGCTTCAGTCTATCTGTATATGTGTGGAAAATGACTATGTTTATCTATTTCTAAGCCAATGAGAATCATTCAACCTGAAGCAATGACGTAGCTTAGACCTTGGTGAAGGGTATAACTGCTGTGATCTGTGTGACTGTAAGCGGGGCGGCCTACGAACTTCGAGTCTTGAAGCTGACTTCTGCTGATGAAACTGCAAACTATCTTCAGTAAAACTTTTCTTTAATTTATTATAATGCTGACTCCGAGTCTTCTTTCTAATATCTGGTTCTGGGTCTTTGACTGTATTACCCCTTACAATTGAAACCACAACAATAGCAATAATAAATAACAAGTGTATTTTCATAATATCTCTAGTACAGACAGCAGAACCAGTTATTATCGAAACTGCAGTCTTTAATAATTTAGCCCTAGGTCACGTTTAATAGCGGGTTTCGGTACCCATCAGCCATCACTACTTAAGACTAAAATTTTACTCTGAGCGGCTTTATACTAGTGTTGTCAAAATATTTGGTACTTCGGTGGTACCGAGTACCCGGTCAAACCCGGTTCTGGATGCGCATGCACGCATGAATAGCGTGAAGTAGCGTCGTCTTCATGAAAGCGCTGAGACATGGCGACCGGCGGCGCTGCTGATGTGGTGGCTGTAAATCCACTTGTTGATAAGAAAGGAGGAAAGAGGAAGATGTGTG
Organism: Semotilus atromaculatus; assembly: GCA_031834385.1. Lineage (NCBI taxonomy): Eukaryota > Metazoa > Chordata > Actinopteri > Cypriniformes > Leuciscidae > Semotilus > Semotilus atromaculatus. The sequence continues at coordinate 3,659,969 of JAULUF010000005.1, read as the reverse complement.
GAAATATTTTGGATTTGCGGCTGATTTCTCCGCTTCGCGTCGGGGTCCTGATCAGCCTGTCGGGGTTGTATTCGCTATAACAACCGCCTCGCTCTACATTATCCCTTACATATTCTGCTTGTCTCTGTGTGAATGAATGGCACAGACGCGCGGTTTCATTTTCATTTAATGTTAATGATATGATGACATGATTCATGATTCAATTCATATCCAGAGCCACTCTGAGAGTCACTTAATGTGCATTTTACCGTTTCATTTGAGAAAAACTATCGTCATAACATACACACAGAAACTCAAAGGTCTTCACGGCAATCCGTCAAAATAAAAGTTCGATTTAGCTACGTCTCCATTCATTAAAAATACTACTACTAATAATAATAATAATAATGTGTGCATAGAAGGTCATTTTATAAGCAATATTTCTCAATATCATCAATATTTTCGTTTAAACAGCATGTAGGTAGCCTTCAGTGCTTTCATAAATTTACCGTCATAAATAATAAAGTAATTGAATTGAATTTAATATTTTGTTTTCAAATAGTTAAAAAAATTGTAAAAACAGTTCAAACTGATTTTGCTGTGGTACCGAAATTGGTACCGAGAACCATAAAATTGTAATGGTATCGGTACCGACTACTGGAATTTTGGTACCGTGACATCCCTACTTTATACATTCGGCCCCAGGTTTTATTTAAGTTATGCTTACAATCCTGTCGGATATTTTGGAAAGTTAATTTACTAGATACAGTCTGGTGTTTATATTGTTAAAAAAAATAACAATCACAATGTTGTAAACTGTCAAAAATGAAAAAGCTAAAAGAATATTTAGTTTGACCTAAAGTTGAAAATCAAGATGAAAGTTTCTAAAATCTCCCTTTACTGATAATTTCTTAAAAACAAACAAACATGACATTTTGTACCCATTTCATAGTTTAACTGTTTATCTAAAAGTGATGAAGTGCTTGAATGTTTCTAACATGAATGTTCTTCAGCATCATGAATGAATGAAGAATAAACACCAACCTCTTTGTTCTTCAGGATCTTCAGTGTGTTTCATTCTGCAGGGTTCTGGATCACTCATGTTCCCACTGTCCTCTTTAATAAACTCAGTCTATGCAGATTTCAGCTCTTCCTGATGCTCGTCTTTACTTGTAGCCAATAGTAATCTTTGGGATGTGGTGGAACGGGAGCTTCGTGCCCTGGATGTGCATCCCACAAATCTCCATCAACTGCAAGATGCTATCCTATCAATATGGGCCAACATTTCTAAAGAATGCTTTCAGCACCTTGTTGAATCAATGCCACGTAGAATTAAGGCAGTTCTGAAGGCGAAAGGGGGTCAAACACAGTATTAGTATGGTGTTCCTAATAATCCTTTAGGTGAGTGTATATATATATAAATAATTTTAAGATAATTTGCTTCACTTGGTTAACACTTAACACTCCTGTCCAGTTGGGGCGGTAAATGCACCATTTAGCTGGTTTGCCAACCGAAAGAAGAAGAAGAAGAAGAAGAAGAAGGGGACCAGGGCGGAGAAGGCATAGACAGTATAAGAAGTGGACAGAGTCATCTCATTGGAACTCAGTTGAGACAGTTGAAGCCCACTTTTAGCGATTTTTTAGCACTTCCGTTCCTGACGCGCAGACTCAGACCGACTCAAACTAAGCTTGATGACGTGAGCACCCCGTCTGACAGATGTAAATCTTCTAGTAGCTGTGCGTGAAAACTGCCAACGTTAATCTTGCAGAGACGGCGAGCTTGAGCAAAGAGTTCTTTGGCGTGAGTGAGCAGAAGTAAGTATTTTGTATAGTATTTATTTTAAAATGTAACGCCAGTACGTTGTCTATGGGCTTCTCCCTTGACGTCCCCCCGATTGCCTGCGAGCTTCTCCTCCTGTCTGTACGGTAATTTCTGTACTGTGCGACGGAGAGTCGAGTGATTATGACGCAATCGTTAGCCTATTTTTACAAAAAAACGTTTCTACGGGACCATAATGTAACATAGAAGGTAATGGAGCCCTTTATACATTGTCGTGTTTCTTTACAAATAAATAATGGACAAATGGAGTCTTTAAACGCCTCAGATGTAAAGTTATTCGCTGTCAAAGTGACACCAAAATGAATGGGAGTCAATGGAAATGCTAACGCAAGTGAAGTTCTGCTACAAGATGGCGGCACCCGGCCGGCTTCAACTTCTGGTCGATGGATTACCCCCTTGAGAAAAACACCCGTAGTGTTTGGGTGCACCCCCATCCTTCATGTTGGCCGAGCTTTTAATGTTGTTATGGAAAGGGTGAATCTGATGGTTGGTTATCACATGAACTGCGGTGCGCTTGCGCCATTCTGAAAAGTTGAGGTGTTTTCATCTCGTTGCGCCTGGAGAAAATGAGCGCGTCGCTTCAATTATGAGAAGGCCCTTCGGGCGGCCACGGCGGAGCCTGATGCTCACACTAAATTATTCAGGAAACAACCAACTTGCAATATCAAGCAGATGCAATGGCGCGACTGTCTGCAACCTCCACCAACATCTGTTGATTCAAGGCAAACTCCACTGGATAATAACAGCATCACGCTTCCGTCTACCTCAGCGCGTGCAAAGAAGATAACAGAGTCGGTGGTGCATTTCATTTGTAAGGATTTACAGCCGTATATAGTGTGGTTGAAAACCCCGGCTTAAGGCATATGGTGAACACTATGGATGCGCTATGTGATCTCGACTCGCAGATGAGTTATCAAAATATCAAATATCAAAAAATTAGAGCATGCATAGTCAAGTCACCTTTATTTATATAGCGCTTTTTACCAAACAGATTTTTTTTAAAGCAGCTTTACAGTGATTACAGGAAATTAATGCAACAAAGTTTGTTTTACAGCAGCTCTAGAAGAAAATAGTGTCACAGTTTGAGATCCAACAGCAATATGAACAATTTTGAAAATACTTTGTGCACAGAAGCTACTGCTGACTGGTGTATCTAGAAAAACAAATTGCATTTAAAATTGCAATTGTTTCTAACAGAAGTGATTTTGACGGAGGTCAGCTGTTAATTTAGTACACATCATATACAATTAGAATAAGAATTTAATTTACAGCAAAGATAAACAATGTTACAATAAATAAATAAATTAAAATGTTTGTGACCGCGTATCGTGTGTGTGTGTGTGTGTGTGTGTGTGTGTGTGTGTGTGTGTGTAGTAGAGTGACATCAGAGGAGACGTGACCATCCGTGTGTGTGTGTGTGTGTGTGTGTATGTGTGTAGATGTAGAGTGACATCAGAGACGTGACCATCGGTGTGTGTGTGTGTGTGTGTGTGTGCGTGCGTGCGTGCGCGCGCGCGCGCGTTAATGAATACTGGCTATCGGCAGCGGCACTCGTATGGGAAAATGCAATTACGCAATTGAGCTCATTGGGCTCATATTCTGGTCTCATCTGCTTGTGGGTATATAGTATCATCAAATCTTTCAAAACAGTTTAGTTTTTACTGAGCAAACAGCAGAAACAGCGACAAACTCCGGCGACACCTGTCAGAGACACCTGACACTCTGACAGCTGACGGTTTCCCTGCTGCGTAAATAACTACAAAACCATAATAGCCCACATATGAATCTAAATATAGGCCTACTTCTAATAACTGCATTTATTGTAAGAAAGTAATGTAAATAAAACATGCTACACAGTTTTGTAGAAACCGTGATCATAAAACCTTTAAAATAAAGAGCAGCACAAAGCAATAATTTAATGTTTCCCGTGTCAAATATTTATTTTAACATTTATGTTTAGATTTAAAAGGTCTCACGTGGCTCATTACGGGCTAGTATTTAACAGAATCAATTCCAGACATGTGTTTTAACTTGTTTTATGGTGTCTGCTTTAATCTTAACACCTTTAACCTTATTATTTATTATCCTCAGGTTAGGTCGAGTAAGTCAAATCTGCCCTAAATCATAAGCATTCGAATGGTACTTACAATTTGTTCAGAAGACTTCTCTGTGGTCAGTTCTTGCTTAAGGTTTATTAACAACAACACTGGTAGACAATTACTTGCAATTAGTATAATAGTTATTTATTAATGTAAATATTCCAGAAATAAAAGTTAAACCTAAAACTAATAGCAAAGTTACAATATAAAGCAAAGTCTAAATCAAAGGTGCAATCAGCTGGGTTTCTGGCGTCGAGAGATACTGCGTGATCAGTATCTACTGGTCAGTCTTCTCCTCAGTCTTTTATACTCAAACAGTTCACTGCCAAAGTCAGACTCTCTTCTGCTGTCATCAGTTGGAGAGCTGCCAAATCTTCCATGACCCTTATAAGGTGTTTCCGTCGTAGCCTGCCAGCTCTCTTCTTGGCCCTTTTTCTCTTCATCCTTCTTTTTCTCGTCTGTAAAATATACCTTATCTACAGCATTACATTTTCTTTAAAAGCAATTGTTATCTAATACATAAATGCTCTCTACTTTAAGTTACTTAATATATTCTCATATCTTAACATACATATATTAGTAAAACATTTGTACTCTTATTATATGGTTAAGTATACATGCATATTATCATAGTAATTGGTGTTGCTTTTTGTATACAATTTTCCAATACATTTTATGCAGCATTTCTACTTTGGTTACATAAAGATACTACTAAGCAAAACAAAAGTTAGACAAGACAGAGTAATTGACCCTTCGCGTGGAGCTTGATTGACAGGTAATCTGACCAATCATACTTCGCCATCCGCCATTTTGTCCGACAAAGCAGTCAGGAGAGATAGTAGATTAACATAGGAGGATTTGAACTTGAAAAACGGATTGTACAGACGAATTTCCGCGGTTAAAACAACATTCCTTCTTATGTTCATTCATGTTTATTTAATGCTATAAATGAACTAGAAGGAAGAGATGATCGGATCACGAGCAGCTTTAACTGATGCTCTACATCGATCTGTCACGACACATTAAAGAGCCACATAACGGTATTTATTGTTTAAATTTCTTTTAAAAAATAACCAAATTTGAAAAGTGAGACTTTGTTTAATATGTTTAAAATAAAAAATAACCGAAAAGTAACCTGGTCTGTCCTGTCTGTCAGCATGTCTTCAGTCTCCTCTCTGCACCGCGATGTATTTTTCACTGCGTGAGAACATGAGAGCGGCGTAGCTTGTCGGACATAGCGACAGTAACTAAGGGGGGCGGGTCTTTGCGAAGGGTCAATTGCATAATCACCATCTTCATCAACAAAACAAAGTCTTGAGATTCACATGAGAGTTCACACTGGAGAGAAAACGTTCACATGTGATCACTGCGGCAAAACCTTTCTTAGGGCATCAGAGCTGAAAGCACACCTGACAGTTCATATGAAGGAGAAGCCGCATTCATGTTCTGTGTGTGGAAAGAGTTTTTCACTGCGGTGTAGTTTACAAGTACATCAAAGAATTCATACTGGTGTGAGAGAGTACATGTGCTTTGAGTGTGAGAAGACTTTTACTACAGGAAGCGATTTAAAACAACACCAGAGAATTCACACTGGAGAAAAACCTTACAAGTGTTCACACTGTGACAAGAGATTCAGTCTGTCATCAACTCTGAAAAAACATGAGAGGATTCACACTGGAGAAAAACCTTACAAGTGTTCACACTGTGATAAGATATTCAGTCAGTTATCAACTCTGAAAAAACATGAGATTAACCACACTGGAGAAAAACCTTACAAGTGTTCACACTGTGATAAGATATTCAGTCTGTCAGAAAATCTGAAAACACATGAGAGAGTCCACACTGGAGAAAAACCTTACAAGTGTGATCAGTGTGACAAGAGATTCAGTCAGTCATCATCTCTGAAAACACATGAGAAGATCCACACTGGAGAAAAACCTTACATGTGTTCACACTGTGACAAGAGATTCAGTCAGTCATCATCTCTGAAAACACATGAGAGGATCCACACCGGAGAGAAACTGCATACGTGTGATCAGTGCGGGAAGAGTTTCTCCATTAAAACTCACCTGAAGCAACACATGAAGATCCATACAGTGGAGAAACCACATCACCACAGTCTGAGATCATAGGAAGTAGTAGGGCTGCACGATTTCAGCATCGACATCGCGATGTGCGCATCCACAAGATGTGAAATATGTATCGAAGTTGATCCGTGATTCATGATCCGTACGGGTCAGCTGCTTCCTGGCCCGAAACGCTTGTGATTCACGGATTAATTGCAAAGTTTACCCATCATAGAGTGAAAGTTTATCATTTACATGTGTTTAAGTCCTGTCAGTTTAAACATCAAGCGCAAGAAGTGTAGCTACGCACACAGAGCCGGGCAGACACAAAGTTCACTGCTCTTTCTCTCTGAGCTTGACGGACATGATCATTCAAAATTAAGTCAGAATGCCCGTCTCGGTTAGCCTGGGAAAACCCATTCAAGCCCATTTCCAATCCGTAGAAATCGAGGCACCAATCAGAAACGTTGGGGCGGGCTTTACACGATGATGACAGCGCTGGGATTTTGAAGCAGATTTTGTACACTACAAAGATGGATGCCGCCGTGGAACATCAATCGTTCGGGAATCAGCTATCGTGTCTGTTTTAAGCGATTTGAACGTTTCCTTTTTGTTAAAAACCGAGCAAAGAACAACACTCGGAGATGTTTCTCCGTCGCTCTGCACACGTCATCTCATTCATCGCTCTGATTGGTTTTAGGTCTATCCAGAGGTATTTGAGCGACGTCCGTTGGTGACGCCCCTCTGGAAATGATTTTTCTATGACGCTTTGCCAGACCATAACTCAGTTACAACGGAGAATGGTCTGGTTTTAACCAGGCTACGTCTCGGGGAATGTCCTCATAAACACAGTCGGTTATTAAAACATTAAATTTTTTTGCCACACACTTACCTAACCGTGGACCATGATGGAAGAATGTGTGTAGTGACATCACTACTCAGGATTGGTCACTTGTCTGTTGCCTGGTCCAAACGTAGCTTCGAGGCCAACTTCGCTTGATATTGCCCCAAATTTGTAAAGGATTCCTGTGTAAAATGTTTAGCGCAGACACCTAACGTTGAGCCAGTCGGTTATTAAAACATTTTATTTTTTTGCCACACACTTACCTAACCGTGGACCATGATGGAAGAATGTGTGTAGTGACATCACTACTCAGGATTGTTCACTTGTCTTTTGCCTGGTCCAAACGTAGCTTCGAGGCCAACTTCGCTTGATATTGCCCCAAATTTGTAAAGGATTCCTGTGTAAAATGTTTAGCGCAGACACCTAACGTTGAGCCAGTTGATAGGGTTGTTGGAACAGCGTCATTAAAAACGAATTTCATCCACTGGTCCCTGGTAGTTTGGTCCGTTTTTGGTAGAGAAAACACATTTGAATGTTGATTCTGGCAGTCAACCACAGAGCAACTCACGTGTGCACTACATTTCTGCATCTTTCTTGACTGAATATAAGGGGGAGAGGGGCAGGGCGGGCTTCCTGCAGCATGCCTGCGGTGTCCATATATGGTATATCCTGCCCCGTCTTGACGTCAAGTCGGGGGAGAAATTAAAATCTCGTATTTGAGTGCGTGTGCACGTGGGCTGGTTTACGAACCCTGGGGTAAACAAACGCTTCACTTTTGAATATCGGCTTCCCGGCCAATGTTTAATCGTTAGGCAATCATAACATACATTGATTCTCGTGGAATGCTCAAACATGTCCTTAAAACAACCCTTAACGTTCGTTTTCAAAACTGTGCAACTCACCGAGTGGTTAGTGGTGTTTGTTATTAGTATTATTTATTTATACTAGCATAATACATTTCAAACAATCCGAGAAAATTATATATTTGGTATCGTATCACCAAAACATATTATGTTTATATAATAATGTGAAAAATATACGTTCATGTATATTTTTGCAAATTACACTGGCTACATCATTATACTGCCTTGCAACACTATAGTTTTCATCATGTAGACAGTCATTGCACATGTTTCTTGATGTTTATTTTTCCAGGTACAGTTTAAATAAAACATCTTCGATTAGTTTTAATAAATCATCCCAAACTGAATGCATCAGTATATGTAACTCATGTCCTGTGGGCCAAACTATAGCATTATTAATGGGATGCTGAGCTGTAGTGTAGTTTCATTAAGTCATAATGAAATTCCATTACTGTAAATATAGGCATGGGCGTAATTTCCTATGGGGACAGGGGGGACATGTCCCCCCCACTTTTCAAAATCCCGTTTGTGTCCCCCCCACTTTCAAATTCGTTTGTTATGATTTTTTAACCGCACGCACGCCGTCTTCGCCACGGAGGAGCAGGACACAGAAAGCCTGTGCCGATGCGCGCGTCAGCGTCCAGCAATGTCGCGTTCACACTGTAAAAATAGCTCACTGAAAGTTCTAATGAGCAGGTATCGTAGGGAAACGAGGTACAACACATTACTATGGGATATCGCGCTCTAGCGCCATCTGCTGAAGACACCTTTATTCACGCCTAAAAGGCCAATGACGCATGACGACGTGGGCGGGGCTACCTGCCCACAGCATATAAATGCAGTCGTATGCGTCATTCCCTTTGTTCAGTCCAGCTCTTCACCGGGATCCCGACTGCGCGGGGCCCAGAGGTGTTGTACCTCGTTTCCCTCCTTCTGGGAACAGTAGTTATATGCATAACTCAACATTCCCATTCAGTCGGTCAACTCGGTACAACACATTACTATGGGACCTATATTCACGCCCCGCCAAGTCGCTGAACTAAACGTAAGGGACCAGCACCGCCACATTACCCTTTTTCCAAAAGAGCGAACGGCCCTGGTTAAAGAATCCCTGCGGTGAGCATGGCATAAGTTACCATCGCCGCAGTGAGATCTCGCCGGTACACCGCACAAACGTGCAAAATCTTAACCCAAACCTCTCCTTAACCCAACACCCCTCCAGGCAGAACCAACTCTTTATCTGCTATAGACAGCTTTCTACAATCCCATGTGATTTCAAACCATGACGTCTTAGTGTATTACCAACAGTAACCTTGGAAACGGTGGTCCCAGCTCTTTTCAGGTCATTGACCAGCTCCTCCCGTGTAGTTCTGGGCTGATTTCTCAGCTTTCTTAGGATCATTGAGACCCCACGAGGTGAGATCTTGCATGGAGCCCCAGTCCGAGGGAGATTGACAGTCATGTTTAGCTTCTTCCATTTTCTAATGATTGCTCCAACAGTGGACCTTTTTTCACCAAGCTGCTTGGCAATTTCCCCATAGCCCTTTCCAGCTTTGTGGAGGTGTACAATTTTGTCTCTAGTGTCTTTGGACAGCTCTTTGGTCTTGGTCATGTTAGTAGTTGGATTCTTACTGATTGTATGGGGTGGACAGGGGTCTTTATGCAGCTAACGACCTCAAACAGTAGCATATAATAAATGGAGTGGAGGTGGACATTTTAAAGGCAGACTAACAGGTCTTTGAGGGTCAGAATTCTAGCTGATAGACAGGTGGTCAAATACTTATTTGCAGCTGTATCATTCAAATAAATAGTTAAAATATCATATATTGTGATTTCTGGATTTTTTTTTATTTTTTATTATGTCTCTCACAGTGGACATGCACCTACAATGACAATTTCACACCCCTCCATGATTTCCAAGTGGGAGAACTTGCGAAATAGCAGGGTGTTCAAATACTTATTTTCCTCACTGTAGATGACAAAAGCCTATAAAACTGCTATACTGAAAAAGTACTTTGTGATTAATGTCATAAAATCAAACTATATTTAGATTCATGTGGACGTATTGTAAGGCTGGAAAAGCTGTTTGAAGCTGACCACTGTTCGAGGAAACAAAGGACCTTGTTGGAAATTAACATTTGTCTTCACCCTCTTCCCTTGAGACAAAAGTCTCACCTTATCCACATTCCATTCTCTCCCTCAGAGACAATTAAAACTCACACAAGAATATATATGGTTTTAATGCGAATGAATATCACTGAGTATCATGTGTAGTATCATTTAAACAGTCTCAGGGTGACTGGCACAACGGTCTCATTCCCAAAGAGTAAAACACAAGGTAATAAGGTTTTTAGAAGTTTAGAGAAACTGCAAAAAGCTTTTCTTATTTAGTATATGTGTGTGTCTATTTAATGGCATGCAGCGAGAAGTTTGGGGCCTTTTCTGTTCTCAGATTAGCCCGTGTGGTTGAGAGTCTCGCGACTCTCAGCTCATGTAGCCATAACATGGTGGGTTTGTATCTTTCTCTTATTCTAGAGCATTCGATGTTATTGTATTGATTATCTTTGAACTGATTGTAAAATTGGCATGATACTTTACCTGACGTAATAAATTGTAAACATTTGATTTTATTCTAACTTCCTTTGTTATTATTTTCCTTAAAGAGTTAAAAGGAATAGTCAAACATTCACTAACGTTTAATGATGCACGGGTATTATTAAAACCTTTCATTCATGGAGTCAGATGAAATAACGAGTTAATACATGAGAAAATGTATTGCATTTAATCAAAAATCCCTTTACCAAGAGAAAAGACGGAACACGCATGAGACCTTCCCCGCTAATCGAATGCCGCCATTGGATTGATATTTTGCCGGGCCTTACATATTATGCTGCTGTAATTATTTACCTGTAGTGGTTGATGAAGATGAGTGTCATTAGTGAAGTTTTTTGTGTGTTATTGAGGTTTTATTCATGTCACATTGTGAGAAATTACAGTATTTTCTTTTCTTTCAGTAGAGCAACACACAAAACAACACACTTCAGGTTAACGAATCATTAACACACTTGAAGTACACTAAATTATTCTGGCTGCAAGTATACTTAACATATTTTTAGTCACCAGAGTAGAGCAGTTTTACAGGCTTTTATCATCTTTCCTGACTCAAATAACGTGTTTCTAACAGCAAACACTCAGAATAAAGTGAGATGATCTGCTGATGATCCTGAATGGCTTGTTGAATGAGTGTTGATAGTCTGAGGCTCATCAATATTAACAGATCTGCTGAAAACACTCTTTATTTCATGACAATAGTTCCTGTTTTCCCCTAATTTATTATGCTGATGTCTTCAGATCTCCTGTACATTGACACTTAATGCTCATTTGATTGGTGTCAACAGACTGAGGGGATTTGATGGCTACTATATGTACATTTATTTCTGAGTTTTAATATTTTTTCTCATCATTATTTGTATTTGGAAGAATTTACATTAAGATATTAATGTTTTTCTTTATTTCTCTATATTGTAGAATATTTGTATTGGTTATTAACTGGATTAAGGGAAATCTATGAGAATATTATCAAAGACATTATACTATTATATCTGACTCAGGGCAGAAGCATCAGAGAAGCAAAGCATGCGACTGGATGGAAATGCTCATAGATGGTGAATTCCCATGTTCACTGCTTAAAATAAAAGTATATGGAATGTATTGATTACCTTTGAGGTGTATATATGTTCAATACTGGACTCGAGTTGCTTTTGCAAATGCACTCTACTTTGTTAGATAAAATATATGTGTATATATATATATATATATATATATATATATATATATATATATATATATTATATATATATATATATATATATATATATATATATATATATTGGATAGTAAAGTTTATTCTCTGGCATCAAAACCCCAAGACTTCAATATTGATGTTTAATGAAGTGAGAGACTCCACAACAATATTTGAATGAAGAATGAGAATCATTTTTGGATTTGAATGAGCATCAGTAACTTTATGGTACAGACAGACATGATGTACACGATTTTACAGATGTGTCATTTAGTTAAAAAAATAAAAATAACTGATAGATTTTTTTATTTAGGCAGATAAGCTCCTCCCACACAATCACATCATCAGTAAAGCTCCTCCCACACAATCACATCATCAGTGAAGCTCCTCCCACACAATCACATCATCAGTGAAGCTCCTCCCACACAATTACATTATCAGTGAAGCTCCTCCCATAACAATCATATCATCTGTGAAGCTCCACCTACATTAATTCCCCAATAAATGCTGTAAATTCCCATCAGCTACAAGTGAAGACGAGCATCAGGAAGAGCTGAAATCTGTAAAGACTGAGTTTATTAAAGAGGACAGAGAGAACATGAGTGATCCAGAACCCTGCAGAATGAAACACACTGAAGATCCTGAAGAACAAAGAGGTTGGTGTTTATTCTTCATTCATTCATGCTGAAGATCATTCATGTTAGAAACATTCAAGCACTTCATCACTTTTAGGCAAACAGTTCAACTATGAAATGGTCAGAATGTTCTGGGTTTTATTTTCAATAAATGGTCAGTAAAGAGAGGCTTGAGACATTTTTATATCTTATTAAACTGTCTGTACACTTACAAAGTTCTCAATGCTTCGATTTGCATGTAGGGACCCTCATTATGCTACTGTGTTAGTGTGAGGCTATTTTGAGCCTTGTTAATGGTATTAACTAGCGATTTACTTTTACTTATTCTATGCCCCATATACTAGCGTTATAAGCTAATCTGTTTTTAGAGATAAAACTCTTTACATTCGATTATCATGAAAACGCATCCCAGAGAACGATCGACTCGGTAACCATGTGTTAATTCAGCCCGTTCTCATCCCAAGGCGTAATATAATGACGCTTTTGCCAAAGCGTCTATATCGAATGCGCATGGCACCCTTTAGCGTCAATATGAGACGCCGATATATATGGGTCAGAAGGCGCCTCCTAGCGGTCTAACCCTAACCCTACACCATACCTAAACCTACCCATCTCTCTGCGTGATATATTGACGCTAAAGGGTTCCATGGGCGTTGGATTTAGACGCTTTGTCAAAGTGTCAGAATATGACGCCTTGGGATGAGGATGCGTTGGTTAATTACCCCTAGGTTCATTTTTCACCTGAATTGTCCTTTAAAAGCACATAAATAAGGCCATGTTTACACGGAAACGATCTGAAGAGAAAACGCAAAAGTGGCGTTGCGTTTTCACTTTTTATTCTGCGTTTAGACGAGCGTTATGAAGGGGAAATCTGCGTGCATATGGTGACGCAAAAGTGTGTGAAATTTGATGTAGTGTGCACTCCAGGCGGCTAGGTGGCAACGAAGCACTGCCACACAACAACACCAATATCTGAGAATATTTTGTGCAACTGCTGAAAAGACTCTTGTATGTTTATCAGAGCTGCTGTGGTGGCAACTTGAAGGTCCGACGTATGGAAATAATCCGACATGTTAGTTATTATTTTCCTGTACTGGCGAATGCCTGTGACGTAAACGCGCACGTGATCAAGGGCAGTTTTGCGTTTTTACCGGTTTTTACCCTTTACACGGGAACGCGACGGTGGAGCGTTTTTAAGTTTTCCACTCTGGAGGGTGGTTTCACTTTTTTGCGTTTTTAAGCCATAAAAACGGCGTCACCGTGTAAACAAAAGGCACATCCGATAAAATATTTTTACGTTTTCACTCGGAATCGTTCTCGTGTAAACAGGGCCTAAGAGTGACTTGACTTAACTAACGTATCAGTTAAAAAAGCAAACATTAATCAAAGTGCCATGGTAGGTCAAACTAACTTTACTTAACATTTTCTTATATTGAAAATGTTAATTTCCTGTCATCTCTTTGAATATCTGAAAGCCAGGTTTTTGCTAATATGTGTCATTATTAGCAGAACACATTTTGGGGAATTTATGTTGGTGCAGGATGATGTTTTCCCCTCTTTTCATCAGTCTTTTTAGTTTATGTGGCTGTTTTACATCATGTTTGACATTCTCCATTGTGTTTTAAAGCGGTAAATTCTCAATAGAATTCAAATAGCACATTTTATCATCTGTGTCGATAGGAACGGCTCACGCAAACCTTATCACACTTTTATAGCGCTCCGAGTAGCGGTGATTCACGCGCGTCACTCATTCACGTTGCTTGTTTTGTTATTCGGGGGGATTATCCATATCACCCCCACAAACTATGCCCCTAGAGGAGGTGTGTGTGTGTGTGTGTGTGCTGTGTAAACAAACATGATGGTTATTTTAGTCCTAAACTAAATGTGAACATTTACTCATCTCACTTTCACGACAACATTCGGTATTCCTCTAAATGAATACAAACAGTAAAATGTAATCTCAGAATTTTAGATTTTTCAAATTGAGATTTTTTTATCATTTTATTGGTACATAAACTGGTACAGTTGAAAAGAAGTTGGATAAATTTGGGGACATCATTTACGCATATGGAAGTGAGAGGTTTGGTGTGGAAAAAAGGAAGGAAAAAGTACAAACTGCTCCTGGAATGTCTAGACGGCAGCAGAAAATTGAAGGGTTAGTTAGAAAAAGGAGACAGCTGAGGAAGCAATGGAAAAGAGCAGAACAAAGTCAGAAGGAGGGACTCAATCTCTTACAAAGGGACATAAAAGATAAGCTGGCAACATTACGCAGAGCTGAGCGTCTACGGAAACGCTACAAAAAGAAGGAACGTGCGAGGGCTAATTTCTATAAAGACCCATTCAAATTCGTAAAGAAGTTATTCACCAGTGAGAAGAATGGCACTTTAAAAGCATCTAGAGTTGAGCTAGAGAGATATTTGGAGGAAACGCATACAGATGCAAAAAGGCATGAGCATATGTCAATTCCATCAGACATACCACCTATTAACCCACCAGAATACCAAATGGAGGTCTGTGCACCTAAGTGGAAAGAGGTAGAGCAGGCTGTGAGAAAGGCAAGGGCTTCATCATCTCCAGGGCCTAATGGAGTTCCGTACAGAGTGTACAAGAGTGCTTCAGGAGTTCTGCGAATTCTGTGGAAATTGTTAAAAGTGGCATGGGAAAAACAGGTTGTACCTAGAGCATGGCGCAGAGCAGGTGGAGTCTTTATACCTAAAGAAAAAGATGCTACAAGCATCAGTCAGTTTCGTCCTATTTCACTATTAAACGTTGAAGGTAAGATTTTCTTCAGCATTATTGCCCAGAGATTGTCCACCTACCTATTAAAGAATGGCTTCATTGACACTTCAGTTCAAAAAGCGGGCATTCCAGGGTTCTCAGGATGCTTAGAACACATCAATGTTATCTGGCAACGAATTCAGTCAGCAAAAAAGGAGAGGAAGGAGCTCCATGTGACATTCCTGGATTTGGCCAATGCATATGGTTCAGTGCCACATGAGCTTCTTTGGGCAGCATTTGATTTTTTCAGAGTACCAATGTCAATAACAAATTTAGTGAAAGCCTATTTTGGAGATTTGCAATTTAGTTTCTCAACTCCAAAATTCAGCACTGCATGGCAATGCTTAGAGGTTGGAATAATGGCAGGATGCACAATTTCTCCACTGGCTTTTACCATGGCAATGGAAGTAATCATTAGGGCATCAAGATGGGTAGTAGGAGGAGAGCGCTTGGCTTCTGGGATGCGTCTACCACCAATCAGAGCATACATGGACGACATGACAACCATGACTACAACAGTAGCCTGCACTAATCGGTTATTGGGGAAGTTAACAGATAATATTGAATGGGCACGAATGCAATTTAAGCCCTCTAAATCAAGGAGCATCTCCATAGTTAAAGGAAAGATAGTAGATAAAACATTCTTCATTAATGGTGAGGCAATACCAACAGTTTCTGAGAAGCCAGTGAAAAGTCTTGGGAGATGGTACGATGGAGATCTAAAGGACACAGTTCGAGTGGGAGAAGTTAGACGACAAGCAGTGGAAGGGTTGAAGAGCATAAACAGCTGTGCTCTACCAGGCAAACTAAAACTCTGGTGCTTTCAGTTTGGTCTACTGCCGAGGTTGCTGTGGCCACTGACTGTGTACGAGGTTTCTTTGACAACAGTGGATAAGCTGGAAGCGTTAATAAGTTCATACATCAGGAAATGGTTGGGAGTTCCACGCTGCCTCAGCAGAGTGGGACTTTATAGTAAAGGAATATTGCAGCTGCCAGTCTCTGCTTTAACCGAGGAGTTTAAGTGTGCCAAGGTCAGACTGGAAATGACATTAGTAGAGTCACGTGACAAATGTGTAAGGGAGGCAGCCCCTGTGTTAAAAACTGGTAGAAAGTGGTCAGCAAAGAAATCTGTAGTAGAGGCAAAGGCTGACCTTCAAGTAGGGGATATCGTGGGACAGGTACAGCATGGAAGAGGGGGTTTTGGGCTCAGTTTAGCTCCTCCTAAATGGCACAAGGCAGGCCCAGCTCAAAGGAGGAAGCTGGTAGTCAACGAGGTGCGAAAGCAGGAGGAGAGGATGAGGAGTATAAAGGCCATTTCCCAGGCCAAGCAGGGAGAGTGGATGAGATGGGAGAGTGTGGAACAACGCAAAATGGGCTGGCAAGACCTTTGGTCAATGGAAGAGAGTAGGATCAGTTTCCTTATTAGGTCAACATATGATGTTCTCCCATCACCGCAGAACCTAAACCTCTGGGTAGGAGAGGATCCCTCTTGTCCTTTGTGTTCATCACCTGCCACATTAAGGCACATTTTGACAGGATGTAAGGTGGCTCTTAGCCAAGGTCGGTTTACTTGGCGCCATGACCAAGTACTGAGATGTTTGGCTTTAGCATTGGAAGGCAAGCGTAGTATGACCAATAAGTTGCCGCCTGTTCTAGCAAAACATTACACGCAGAAGACAACATTCCTCCGCCCAGGCGAGCAACCACCAAGAAAAGGTGTTAACACCAATTCTCGGCCAGGACAACTGGAAGCTGCTAGGGACTGGAAGATGCTGGCTGATCTTGATCAACGGCTTATTTTTCCACCTGAGATTGCCACCACTAACCTACGACCAGACATTGTTTTGTGGTCTGGATCAGCACGCATTGTTCAACTGATAGAGTTGACAGTACCATGGGAGGATGCTGTAGATGAGGCATATGAGAGGAAGAAACTGCGGTATGCTCATTTGGCCACTGAAGCAGAACAGCGAGGATGGAGAGTCCAGGTTTATCCAGTGGAAGTGGGTTGTCGAGGTTTTGTGGCACACTCTACAACCCGGTTCCTCAGAGACGTCGGATTCAGCGGCCAAGAGTTGCGTCGCACAGTAAAGAACTTATCTGAAGCAGCAGAAAGGAGCAGCAACTGGCTGTGGTTGAGACGGAAAGATTCTAACTGGCAAGGTACAGGCCACCACGCTACGGTTTCGTAGAATTCTTGAAAAACTTGAAGAGTCTGTTGGTTTATTTGTATAGGTTGTAGAGTATAGTATGGGTTGTATAGTATACTATACAATTTGTATAGGTTGTATAGTATAGAATGACGGGTGGTTGGGCAGATATTGTGTTTTGCGGTAGGTGGTATGCCATACGGAACCGTTGCCACTGAAACTGCTTTAACGCACCAGTGGGGCTCGACAGCCTTAGTCAATCGGGTTGGCGCGTATGGTTGGGTTGCGGAGAGATAGTGAGATTGTGGTTAGGTCTCAGCAGCAGGAGGGAAGTAGAGGTCAGTAAGCTGGGCTAAGTTGAGTGGGGGACGGAGGGGGGTGACTCTGGGACGCCAGAGTCACTGTCGAGCCCTCTTGAGGTGTCGTGGGCTAGTCGACGAAACACTGAGGACGGAAGGTGCCCACTTGAAGACCCTAGAGATGTCTCCTACTCGGCTCAATCCAGACGGTTGTCGTGCTGGTCCACTAGGGAGACCACACTGTAGTTGCAGCCGTCGTGTGTGCTGACGCGCCAAGTACACTGCAGCCGTTAACGCCGGACAGAAGGGGAGTCACACCCTCATATGGAAAGAAGCGTAAATGGATGGAGAAGCATAGTTTACTGTAAAGCTACGTCTTAGTGTTGCTTATCTTGGCGAAAGCCGAGTACAAATCAGCATGAAGTTTTAACATCTACTCTCGTGTAATGGAAATCATTATAATTCACTATATAAATTACACAAATATACATTATGTACTTAATCTCACTTTGTTAACCAATGTCTTTGCTGCTGACCTTCAATGATCTAATTCAACCATATTAAAAAGCAAAATTGCTTTAGATCAGATTTAGAAATAAGAGTGTTTTCTCCTGTCTCCTATTGTTCTTTAATCCAGAAGGGCAGCAGCTGAAAGGCTTGTTTGAGCCGACGCCCTCTACTGTAATAATGCATATTTGCTCCAATACAGTAATCTAGTCTAGAGGTCAGGAAAGCATCATAAACAGAGAGCATCTTCCAGAGTTTAGTGATGTTTCTGAGGTGGAAAGATAAGTTGCTCTCTAATATAATGCAGGTCTTTAGAGGAGGAAGTTTCAGTGCATCCTTCCAAATGCTAATTGTATTCTACGAGATTCTTTGTACAGGTTTTTGGTCCAATAAGTAATACCTCTGTCTCTGCTGAATTTAATAGAATAAAATTACAGGTCATCCAATATTTTATATCTTGAACACATTCTGTTAAGTTAGACAATTTAGAGAATTGTTGATATTTTCGGCCAAATAATTTTGGTTGTCGAACATTCAGTGCGTCCTTAGAAAATACAATCAAACTTTTCTCTTTGATTTCAGACCTGATGGAAGTGAAGGAGGAGAGTGAAGAACTGGTGGAAGTGAAGGAGGAGAGAGAAGAACTGAGTGAAGTGAAGGAGGAGAGTGAAGTGAAGGAGGAGAATGAAGAACTGAGAGAAGTGAAGGAGGAGAATGAAGAACTGAGAGAAGTGAAGGAGGAGAGAGAAGAACTGAGTGAAGAGGAGGAGAGAGAAGAACTGAGTGAAGAGGAGGAGAGAGAAGAACCGAGTGAAGTGAAGGAGGAGAGAGAAGAACTGAGTGAAGAGGAGGAGAGTGAAGAACTGAGAGAAGTGAAGGAGGAGAGAGAAGAACTGAGTGAAGAGGAGGAGAGAGAAGAACTGAGTGAAGTGGAGGAGGAACATCATGTCAAACCTGGAGAAAAACCCTTGAGTCGCTCAAAGACTAAACAGACATTTTTACAGAAAAGACGAACCAAGAAATCTTTCACCTGCACTCAGTGTGGAAGGAGTTTCACAACCAAACGAAATCTTGAGATTCACATAAGAGTTCACACTGGAGAGAAGCCGTTCACATGTGATCAATGAGGGAAGAGTTTCACACAAAAACCAAATCTCAGAAAGCACATGAGGGTCCACACTGGAGAGAAACCACACACATGTGATCAATGTGGAAAGATATTCCCACACAAACAAAGTCTTCAGATTCACATGAGAGCTCACACAGGAGATAAACTGTTCACATGTGATCAGTGTGGGAAGAGTTTCACACACAAACCTAATCTTGATGCGCATAGGAGAGTTCACATGTGAAGCCGTTCACATGTAATCAATGTGGCAAAACATTTATTAGGGCATCAGACCTGAAGAGACACCTGACAGTTCATACGAAGGAGAAGCCACATTCATGTTCTGTGTGTGGAAAGAGTTTTTCATGGCTGCCAACTTTACATAGACATGAGAAAATTCATACTGGTGTGAGAGAGTACATGTGCTTTGAGTGTGAGAAGACTTTTGCTACAGGGATAGATTTAAAACGACACCAGAGAATTCACACTGGAGAAAAACCTTACAAGTGTTCACACTGTGACAAGAGATTCAATCAGTCTTCATCTCTGAAAACACATGAGAGGACTCACACTGGAGAGAAGCCGCACACATGTGATCAGTGTGGGAAGAGTTTCTCTATTAAAAGTGACTTGAAGCGACACATGAAGATCCATACAGTTGAGAAACCACATATGCAGTAACTCTTCATCTCGTCTCTCTCTGCTGTGATCATGAGATACTGCATTATGATGATAATCAACAGAAGAAGACAAACCAGCCCGAGACTCACTGTTATTAAAACCATCACCACACACCAGCTATAAGTGGAGATCAGTGTTGCCAGACGTACGATAATTATCGTATTTGTACGATAAATTTGACCTTTGTTCGATTTACTATCAATAATGAAAAAAATCCCATCATGTACGATAATTTCAGAATTGTGTGACACTTCAAATGATGGGGGATGTAATCATAGGCCTTCTATACTCATTGAACTGTGGATTCTACGTCTAACATGAGAAGAACCTGAACGTGGCGATACGCGTGTCTTTCATCTCATCTCACGTTATGTCTTCTCGGCCAATCATCGTAGAGAATGACTCTCTCATGAGCATAATTTAATGTTCTTTTTGTATATTGTATACAAAGTTGTATATCATTAACATGTCATCTCTGTATGTTTTGCAAGAAGAAAAAAGTAAAAAAAAAAAAAAAAAACTTCTTCCGCTTAGGTCAGTTTTTTCCAAGCTGAGATTGATAGTTTAGCAAAGTCATTTTCATGTCGTATCAAAAAGTTGTTGTTCAATAAATAGCTGTATCCTGTGACTTAATCTCCAATGTGTGCAAACATTTTCTTCCAAATACGATAATTTTGAGATTCTGGTACAATACTTGGACATTTCCAATCTGGTAACACTGGTGGAGGACTACCTTTCCCAATATAATGAACACAGAATAACAGACGATTCAAAAAGTATATAAATGAAAACTGTCCTTGTATAAAAAAGACTTGGCAGGTTGACTTAATGCATTGATACATTCAACTGATTTAACTAATCAAATATATCAGATAAATAGGCCAGTTTTGCACAAAATTGATCATCAGTGAGGGAGCGTTGCTCTTCCAGAAATGTGTGCACTTCTTTTCTCAGTTCAAAAGCACGATTGAGCACACGTCATCTTGAAAGCCACCTTATTTCACTGTGGTACAAGAGCTGCAAATGGTCAGCATTCACACAGAGCTGCAAAACACCTTTTGAGTTGAGAGCATTTTTCTTAAGATAGTGAACCGTTTTTACAGCAATGTTCATGACCTCATGCAGTTCTGGTGACATGTTTCGTTGCAAGACTTTCCCTGTGCAAGAAACAGTGCGTCCACTTTGCTTCTGGCGCTCGCTCTTGGATTTGTTTAACAACACCGAAATATTTTCCTGTCATAGCAGCCGCGCGGTCTGAGCAAATACCGTTTCTGAAAATTCCTCTCAGCCAGAACCTTGTACTGTGTGTACGGATGTGGAAGATGTGATCCCTGTTCATGAGTCACATGCTGTTGATGACCATAAGACTGATAATGATTCTATGTCAGAAAGTCCATTTATCTGTGATGACCATGTTAACACGTTCTTATTCTTTATCTCTGCTTTGTAGTGTGACTCGAGATGACCTTATCAAAGCACAGCTGTCGGATGATACTCTTCTCTTATCTCATGAAGTAGGATGCAAGACTTCATCTCCCTTCTATTTTCTTCAAGATGGATTGATTCATACAACAACCTATAAGCTCTGACTTTTCACTCGATCCTAGGATCCAAATCGTGCTTCCATTTAATTTCCGTCAAGACCTCCTACAGCTTTCACACCAGGGCATGGCTGGTCATATGGGGGTACGAAAGACCTATGAGAGAGTTCGAAGGAAATTGTATTGGCCTAGATGTAAGCGAGATGTGATTAACTATATACGGTCCTGCTTGTCAAATGACTGGAAAGCCAAATCAAAAAGTTCCATTGGCTCCTTTACAGCCTATTGATGCAGTTACCACTCCTTTTACACACTTGGCTATTGATTACGGTAGTCCTTTACCACGATCTAAGGCTGGACATGCTTATTTACTCACTGTAATGTGTCAGACTACACGTTACCCTGCAGCTTATCCTCTGAGATCAATTACTTCTAAAGCTATTTTAATGCTTTAACAAGTTTCATGTCTATTTTTGGCATCCCAAAAACCATTCAGTCTGACCAGGGCTTGAATTTTATGTGCCGAAACTTCTCTAAGGTCATGCGACAAATTAAAGTTAAACATAATATCTCAAGTGCTTATCACCCTCAAAGTCTGGAAGAGGAAAGGTCTGGAAAGATTCCATCAGTTTTGAGGTCTTATTGTGTCCTGGCAGATGAGTGGACAACTTTTGACCCTCCTGAGAATGTTTTAGAGTATGTAAGTAATTTCCGTTATCGACTCTACAAAGCTAGAGCTATTGCTCTACGAAAGTTAGCCAAGTCTCAGGGAAAGATACAGAGGTTGTTTGATCGCAAAGTCAAGTCCAGATTCTTTCAAGCAGGTGATCAAGTGTTGGCGTTGTTACCTGTTTTGACTAGTCCTTTTCAGGCTAGGTTTGCTGGACCTTATAAGATTTGAAGTGTTTTCCGAATATCAACTATTTATGATTGCTGAGTGTTCTCCACCCATGTTAATTATCTGAACGAGCTCCTCCCGAACTTTGTTAATAAAACATAATTAAAAGACATTGTTGAGTTGTTATCCAGCTCCTCATTCACAACAGAAACCCTATGCTAACTGCAAGCCAAAATCTCTGACCATCGACAGTTGCTTTTAGAAGTTTTTCCATGTACAAAATTGCGTACTAAACATCGTTATTTGGAACATTATCCTATGTTAATCCAAAAAATTGGTCCCCTAATTGAGTTTTGGACAGGGGTAAGGCAAAACATTTTTGGATTTGAGGCAAAACATTCTTTCTTTAAAAAGGTGGTCCATGATGCTGGCAACTTCACAAATATTCTGCACACATTGGCCACAAGACATCAACTAATGTTGGCATACTATCTGGAGATGCCAAGTGTTTTTAAACCAAGCATTGAAACTGGTCATGTATCTGTGGACATCTTGGATGCTGCTATCAGGGTGGCAATATGGAACAAGTTTAAAGGTCTGGACACTGTTTCATTCACATCCACTGTGTATTTAAATGGGACAAAATATTCCAAAGGAATGGTGATCTCAGTTGGGCACACAAGTGGACTACCAGATTTTGCGAAAGTACTCGAGATCTGTAAAGTGGATGGTCGCATACTTTTCATTATTGAACAGCTGGCTTCTTGGAACATCTAAGGTGTTACCAGCTCGCCAAAAAAGACCCTGCAGTAAGTATGTCACTGTGTGGGTTCGTGTCTTGTTCTTGTCTGTCTTGTGTTCCCCCCGTTATTATGTATTTGGTTCAGTCCTGTTCCAGTTTTCCCACTCCTCGTTTGTTTATGTTTACCACCTGTGTTCTTAGTTAATGTGCCCAGCTGTGTCCTGTTTCACTTATCTGTTCCTCTGTATTTAAGCCCTTTGTTTTAGTTCAGTCCTTGTGAGTTCTTGATGTTGTAATGTTTGCTGTTGTCCCCTTGTTCCCGTTCTGAGTTCCTTGTTCCTGTTCTGAGTGTTCTGTCGTGTACTCTGGATTACCTGTTTGTTTGATTATTAAAGTGCTTGCGATTGGATTCACTCTCCGTTTCATTCCTGCCACCATGTTACACCAAGGACATTCATGTTACAATAAGGTATAGTAAACATATAAATCTTTAAGATCTTTAAAATCTTGCTGTTTAATTTGTTTACTCACTGCAAGCCTAATGGTGCGTTCACACCGGACGCGAATAGCGCGTCAGGCGCGAGTGATTTCAATGTTAAGTCAATGCAAAGACGCGTTACGCGCATAAAAAAATCCTGCGGCGCGAATGAGGCGTAGAGCGCGGTGCGGTAGACGCGAATATGCCTCATTCGCTTGTCAAGTTCGTGCGAATTAAGCGTCTGGCGCGTTAAGCGCGTTACGAGCGAATGATTTAGTTAGTGCTATTTGTGCATTCACGCGTTTGACGCGAATTCGCGTCTGCCGCCCGAGTTGAAAAATCTGAACTTCTGCGTCAATTCGCGCCGCGTTAACCAATCAGGAGCCTGCTTGCTGTCACGTGGTGAAGTATCTGGATGCTGGATGCCTCAATACATTATTTTGTAATATGACAAAATGGAATAAAATGACTATTTTATTCTATTTTGTTCTAATGCACATCAAAGCAAATATTTTATCACATAAAAACTTGATTTAAATATATGAGACATATTCATTTTTTATTGAATGCTTTTTATTCCATTTCTAGATTATATGAAACATTATTATTCTAATGTAAAGACAACCAACATAGTACATAAGAACATAGTTTGTGTCTGGACAGTGTTGTGTGAGAGAGAGAAAAATCACAGGACAGGTTAATCACTTTTGGAGGCTGGCTCCATTTATCATCAAAACAAAAATAAGTGACAGATCATCAGACCAATAGTATATTATGTTGGTTTTGTTACTGCATATATTATTCTAGACCCGATGGTGTCCGATCTGTATATATATTTGACAGATTATGTTGGTGAGGGCGAGGGTGATCCTCGCTCCGATGCGGGACAACAGGTCATCAAACTGGGCGCGGGACAGGCGGAAGTACCGCTGAAAGCGGACGTCATCCAGGCGCTGCTCCTGGAGCGAGGAAATGGTGAAACTCGCCAAACTGAGTTCGCCTCCGAATGGTCTGGTGGACCCAAATACTGCGACGATGATTTCAGAGCAAATACAGAGCAAATACAGAGCGGTGACTCTCTCGATAAATGCTTGATCAACATAAAAAAGATGGCCGCCAACGGGTTTCAAATCTGACGCGCTTAAATTTCGCTTCAAACTTTTGTTTTTACGTGCATCAGATTTGAAACCCGTTGGCGGACATCTTTTTTATGTTGATCGAGCATTTATCGAGAGAGTCACCGCTTTTGCTAGTATTAATATCTAAACTACAATAAAATAAAGATATTTCTAGGGAAAAAATAACTCTAAAACTTATTTACACCAAATAATGGTTTTATTTTACTTTAAAAAGTTTCAGAATAATACAAAGACAATAATTCAAAAAGGAAACGTAAAAGATAGTCCATAAATATCTTAATTTTATCTGTTACTTTTTGGACATATAGGACATTTAGGACAGATCTAATTTCTATGGATGTATCAGAATTCTTCACTTCTGGACCTCGTGCCAATACGACAGGATCCACACCGGAGAGAGACCTCAATGCGGGGAGAGTTTCACTCAGGCTTTCTCTCTGAAATCACTTCTGCTTCTCATTATAAAGAAATACCATTTAACTGTGATCAGTGCGGTAAACAGTTTCATTAGTCTTCAGTCCTGAAGAAACACCTGAAGATTCACACAAAGGAGAAGATTCATTTGTAATATTACAGCAGAAAAGACACGGGCGGTGTGTGTTTCAGTGCTGAAGTCCTTCACTACAGAAGATGAACTGAAAAGAGTGCCGGAAAATGCACACTGAAAAAAAAAAACAACCTTTGGAGGCAAAGTTCTGGAGCTGAAGAAGAAGGCCATAACACTTTTAAGAGAGACATGAATCTAGCACACAAAAGTACACTAAATACACCTAAAGTTGTGCTTTACAATTTAACTCAAATATACTTAGTACAAAATTAGTTGTTCCAAAACAACACACTTCAGGTTAACGAATCATTAACACACTTGAAGTACACTAAATTATTCTGGCTGCAAGTATACTTAACATATTTTTAGTCACCAGAGTAGAGCAGTTTTACAGGCTTTTATCATCTTTCCTGACTCAAATAATGTGTTTCTATCAGCAAACACTCAGAATAAAGTGAGATGATCTGCTGATGATCCTGAATGGCTTGTTGAATTAGTGTTGATAGTCTGAGGATCATCAATATTAACAGATCTGCTGAAAACACTCTTTATTTCATGACAACAGTTCCTGTTTTCACCTCATTTATTATGCTGATGTCTTCACATCTCCTGTAAATTGACACTTAAAGCTCATTTCATTGGTGTCAGCAGACTGAGGGGATTTGTTGAGTATAAGTTTATTTCTGTCTTTTATGCTGTTTTTTTTTCTTACAGTTGTTTACTACCTTTCTAGATATCTTCCATTATTTTAACAAAGAAACAGAATAATGTTAGAATTAGAAATACAAATTGCTTTACGGTTGACAGACATATATAAATGCTTAAATTAGTATATGGATCAAAAACAAAAAGGTTTTTTTTTTAAAAAAAAACAACAACAATCTCTCTGTCTCTCTCTCTCATATGTATATATGAAGAGTTCAGATGCAAAAGCCTCTAAGTGCCATCTGAAATTTTCTTCTAGAATTATCATTTTTATCAAGCTCGTATATTTAAGTTCAGTAATTTCACTTAAATGGCAATGAAGATTACCTATTAATTGTCATTTAAGTGAAATTATTTAACTTAAATAAACAAGCTTAATAAAAATTATCATTATAAAATTATCAAGTTTTTATAATTAAAAAAATAATTAAATTTAGTATGATCTTTTATACGTCTTTTAAAAAGTCCAAATAATTATGTTGTTTCATTTTTACATACATACCTGTTACTTTAGTAATAGCACTTTTGTTAATTTAATATCAATCAGACGTTAAAATTAAACATCTGGTCTTTGACCCTATAAAACTCACAACTCAAACTCAGTAATTTATATATTTTTGATTTTTGGCAGATCAGCTCCTCCCACAGCAATTACATCATCAGTGAAGCTCCTCCCACACAATTTACATCACCAGTGAAACTCCTCCCACACAATTTACATAATCAGTGAAGCTCCTCCCACTGTAATTCATCATCAGTGAAGCTCCTCCCACTGTAATTCTCCTATAAATGCTGTAAATTCCCATCATCTACAAGTGAAGACGAGCATCAGAGCATCAGGAAGAGCTGAAATCTGTAAAGACTGAGTTTATTAAAGAGGACAGAGAGAACATGAGTGATCCAGAACCCTGCAGAATGAAACACACTGAAGATCCTGAAGAACAAAGAGGTTGGTGTTTATTCTTCATTCATTTATGATGCTGAAGAACATTCATGTTAGAAACATTCGAGCACTTCATCACATTTAGATCATCTCAGGAGCTTTGAGAGTTTTATTTACTATAATAAATAAAACGTTTTGGTTTTATACAAATGGTCAGTAAAACGAGGTTTAAGAAATGTTCATATTGATTGTCAACATCAGATCAAACTGAATAATATTATAGCTCTTCTATTTCACATTTATATCACCATTTTCTGCAACCATGTCACCAAAATGTTGGAGATTTCTCAATATAGTTTATAACATTGTAATTTTTTTAAAATATAAAACGTATGTACATGAGCCTCAAATGAGACACAGCTTTAATGTATTCTTTGTTCAGGGAGAAACACAGTTTCAGGAAACCATTCCAATTAATAAGAGAAACTGGCACAGAATAACAAAAGTGTCCAATTGACTAATGAGTGCAGAAAACAAAGTAGTAAGAGTCTTACAAAGCAAAAACAAAAGGTGTTTTCACATTGATAATGTCAAAAATGAGTGGCCTGTATGTGCCTAATGAAAGAAATAAAACACAGCATCCATGAGAAATCTGCACATTTCACCACATGAATACATTACAATTCACAGTTTAAATCAATCAGTAACTCAAGGAAATAGTATACACTTGATACAGGGTACAAATATTCTTCATAACTTATACATAAACTTTAGGAAAATAAAATAAGCAAAACTTTGAGACTCTGAAGCGCACAGAAAAAGCTCACGTGGAAGCGCGCACAATATCACGTATTGTTTTTCTCCCCGGCTCTAACATGGCATAAAGAACAATAATTACGGCATGTTCGATTAATGTATGAAATAAATAGCGTCATTTAACCCTTTAACAGCTTGCATAACATATTTTAGATTAACTCACGCTCAATCTCCGTCAACGTTGTCCGAATTCCCCTTCCCTACGGAAGATCTCTCACGTGCAGGAACACCACACTCGATACTGTCACACGACTGTTATCACCACAGATATGGCAAGCCATTTTAACATTTAATCATTTTAACCTACTAGTCTTTATTTTCATGCTACTAGTACTTCTTTTTTAGATATTCAATTCAATTCAAATGTATTTGTATAGCGCTTTTCACAATACATATTGTTTCAAAGCAGCTTTACAGAAAGTGCATTTCAGAAATGTACATATAAAAATACAGTTAGTTAATCATGTATTAATTTAGGGCATAACATATCGCCGGCGTTGAGTCGTCTCTTCACAGGCGTCGAGTCGTCTCTCCACAGGCGTTTAGTCGTCTCTCCACAGGCGTTTAGTCGTCTCATCGCAGGTGTTGGGGCATCTGAAGTCTCCGTGAGAGGCTGGATACAAACTGGAGCTGATGAACGCTATTTACCTCGGGACTAGCGTCCCGAGATTACAGCAGAAAAGCAGATGGGAAATAATTAGCATAGCTGCTGTTCATAATATTAATGCATTCGATCTGATTCAACAGTGGTGTAAAAGGTAAGCATTATGTGAATGCTTGGCTAAAGAGATGCGTCTTTAATCTCGTTTTAAACTGGGAGAGTGATTCTGAGCCTCGAACGATATTAGGAAGGCTATTCCAGAGTTTAGGAGCTAAATGTGAGAACGCCCTCCCTCCTTTAGTGGACTTAGATATCCTAGGAATGACCAGAAGCCTTGAATTTAGTGATCTTAAAGAGCGCAATGGATTAGAGGGCGATAGAAGGTCCGTTAAATACACAGGAGCTAAACCATTTAGGGCTTTATAGGTCAGCAGTAATACTTTGTAATTGATACGGAACTTAATAGGTAACCAATGTAGAGATGATAAAATCTGTGTTATATGATCATATTTTCTTGATCTAGTAAGAACTCTAGCGGCTGCATTTTGCACTAACTGTAGCTTGTTTATTGAGGATACAGGACAACCAGCTAATAGAGCATTACAGTAATCTAGTCTCGAGGTCATGAATGCATGAACTAACTTTTCTGCATCAGAAATTGATAGCATATTACGTAGTTTAGCAATGTTTCTAAGGTGGAAAAAGGCTGTTCTTGTAACATATGAAATATGATTTTTGAAAGACAAGTTGCGGTCTAGTATAACACCCAGGTCTTTTACTGTAGTGGATAAAGTAACAGGACATCCTTCTAAATTAAAGTTGTATTGTAAGGTGTTTTGTGGGTAGTTTTTTGGACCAATAAGTAATACCTCCGTTTTATCTGAATTTAATAGCAGGAAATTACACGTCATCCAGCATTTTATATCTTTAAGACACTCTGTCAATTTAGATGAGTTAGTGTTTTCATCTGGTCGTGATGAAATAAATAATTGAGTGTCATCAGCATAACAGTGGAAATTAATTACATGTTTTCTTAAAATATTACCAAGTGGCAGCATATTTATTGAGAATAGCAGAGGGCCTAAAACCGATCCTTGCGGCACTCCATAGTCTACTGACGTTATCTTAGATGTTGTCTCATTTAAACAGATAAAATGGTAACGGTCTGACAAGTATGATCTAAACCAGCTTAATGCCTGTCCCTGAATCCCAGTGTAGTTTTGTAGTCGATCCAAGAGTATTTTATGATCTATAGTGTCGAACGCAGCACTAAGATCGAGTAGAACTAGTATTGAGATACAGCCTTGGTCAGAAGCTAAAAGTAAATCATTTGTAATTTTAACTAGCGCAGTTTCTGTGCTGTGATGCGGTCTGAATCCTGACTGAAATTTTTCATAGATATCATTTTCTTGCAAGAAAGAGCACAATTGAACAGACAGAACTTTTTCTAGTATTTTAGACATTATTGGAAGATTAGAAATGGGTCTGTAATTTGCTAGGTTATTTGGATCTAATTGCGGTTTCTTAATGAGAGGTTTTATTACTGCCAGCTTGAATATTCTTGGAACATGACCTAATAATAAGGACGAGTTACGATTCTAAAGACCTCTAAATTAGTTTGTTTCCATTTACGCTCTAAGTTACGAGTTTCTCTCTTGATAACATGCGTAGTACTGTTGTACCATGGTGCTTTAGTTTTCTCTCTAACCTTTTTTAATCTAATTGGTGCAACAATTTCTAATGTACTAGAGAAAATGGTGCTCAAACTGCTAGTCATTTCCTCTAGGTCATCTGTTTGTTTGGGTTCACTGAGCAGCTGAGATAGATCAGGTAAGCTATTTGAGAATCTATCTATAGTGGTTGGAAGGATTGTTCTGCCTGGTCGATAACGCGGCACAACATGACAAATTTCAGCAGTACGTAGTATGCAAGTTACCATGTAATGATCAGTGAGATCATCACTTTGTGGAATGATATCTATATCGGTTGGATTGGTTCCATATGATATAATTAAATCTAGTGTATGATTTAGACGATTTAGACAGTGGGACCACTGACGTTTTGCTTGAGCCCAAATGAGTTTAATAAATCTGTAAACGCAGCCCCTAACGCATCATTTGTGTTATCTACGTGTATGTTAAAATCTCCAACAATTAATGCTTTATCGACGTTGACCAATAGATCTGAGAGAAAATCTGCAAACTCTTTTAGGAAATCAGCGTAAGGCCCTGGCGGTCTATATACAGTAGCTAAGGCTAGAGATAATATGGATTTCTTTCTTATATCTAAGAGCGCAACATTTAGCACAAGTACTTCAAACGAATTAAACCTGTCACCTGTTTTCTGAGTAATATTAAGAATCGTTAATATTCTGATCGATCAGACGGGGCACATGCTTATAACAGTATCCTGGTGGAGTAGACTCATTTAGACCGAAATAATCATTTGGTTTAATCCAGGTTTCAGTTAGGCAAAGTACATCAAAACTATTATCTGTGACCATTTCATTTACAATAACCGCCTTAGGTGTGAGCGATCTAATGTTTAGAAGACCTAGCTTCAGAGATTGTTTTTGTTCACTGATATTGAGATTTTCTGGTTTAATTACAATTAGATTTTTCTTAGATCCTACAGTAGATTTATTGTTTGGCCTCAGTAAACGAGGAATAGACACAGTTTCTATATAATGTTCTACACTACTTATGATATCAATTAAGTTGGGACAGCAAAGACTGTGATTTGGACTGAGCTGAGTCAGTGGTAGATTTGTAGGCAAGTGTCAAAGCCTTGAATTTGATGCGAGCAGCAAGTGGTAGCCAGTGCAGTGAGATGAACAGAGAGTGATGTGGGCCCTTTTGGGCTTGTTGAAGACAAGACGGGCTGCAGCATTCTGGATCATCTGTAGAGGTTTAGTTGCACATGATGGAAGTCCAGCCAGAAGAGCATTGCAGTAATCAAGCCTAGAGATCACCAGGGCCTGGACGAGAAGTTGTGTTGCATGCTCAGGTAGGAAAGGCCTGATCTTCCTGATGTTGTGCAGTGCAAATCTGCATGATCGAGCTGTCTTTGTAATGTGGTCTGTGAAGGTCAGCTGGTCATCAAAGGTTACTCCAAGATTTCTGACCAATCTTGATGGGGTGATTGAGGATGAATCTAGCTGGATTGTGAAGTCGTGATGTAGAGACTGATTGGCAGGGAGGACGAAAAGCTCTGTCTTTGAGCTGCAGGTGATGTTCCTTCATCCATGCCGAGATGTCCGCCAGACAACTTGAGATCCGTGCAGATACTGTGGGATCATCTGGTTGAAATGAGAGGTAGAGCTGGGTGTCATCAGCATAACAAATGGTAAGAGAAACCATGTGTCTGTATGATGGGTCCCAGTGATGTAGTGTAGATGGAGAAGAGGAGCGGTCCAAGAACTGAACCCTGAGGAACCCCTGTGGTCAGTTGATGTGCTTTGGATACCTCGCCTCTCCATGCGACCCTGAAGGACCTACCTATGAGATAGGACTCAAACCAGAGGAGGTAAGTTCCAGTGATGCCCAGTGATGAAAGGGGTGGACAGAAGGATCTCGGGCCTCATTTATAACCGTTGCATACGCACGAAACAGGCCCTGAAAGAGGCGTACGCCACTTCCGACGCATAAGTTGTGATTTATAAAAACAAACTTGACGGAAAAATGTGCGCACCTGCACGAAAACTCTGAGCCATGCGTACGAACGTTTTGGAGATGGTGCAGTGCAGTTTGACGACACTGATGGTGAGCTGGAGTTAAATGTCTTTGTGGTCACTTTTAGACAGAAAATCTAAAGAAAATTATACAAATACAGAAAGATATTACAAATATTATTTCACTCACCAAGCATATCACTTGAAGCAAATATCCATCCCTTCTTAAATGTTCGCGCCAGCGAGCGCGTTGGGCCATTTAGTGAAACTAACGCATATCTAACGACAGAGTCCTAATCATAAAAACAGTGCATGTTCACAATGACTAGAATAATTTTTTATATAAATAAAATAATTATTTAAACTATGTTTTACTTCTGATATAAACATTTAGATTAAATATGCCATTGTCATTGATGGAGTTAAACACTTAAACATGAAATCATTACTGAGAAGTTACAACATTTTTTATGTTCAATAAATAGAAATATTTGTTGTGGATGCAATGCGAGAGAGGCATGTATCAACTCGTCTTAGCTAAGGGAATAACATAGTTTAATATGAAAAAACTGTGAGGTGTTCCTTTAAGAAATTTGATCCCTCAATCTGATACACAACTTGCTGCAGAAACTCCCATGCGGGAGCACACTGCTTGGGGTAGTTGATATCAAGAACATAAAATGTCTTGAAGCACACGTCAACTGCTCCAAGCAGTGTGCTCTGAGGGAGTGCCTGACCAGCTCTCCCAGGATCTCCCAGCGCCAGGACAGTGGGGAAAGGCTTTGATTGCTGGAAGAATTCCACCATATTTGTTCTAACCTAAAACAGACAGAGACAGAAAGATAGATAAAAGAAAGTGAATATTGTGTAGAAGGTGAATTGTAAGCAAGATAATAGACTAGCAGTTTGTGTTATAATGCTGATACTAACTGTACAAGGAAGCCAAATGAGCTGTGGTTCTTAATTGGTGTGTTCTTTTTGAGTGGGTCATGAATGTGTAGCTACAAGAAAATGTGGGTTGAGAACCACTGAGTAATAAATCTTAACATCTTTAACTTCACTTTCTAGTCAGATTGCTACCTTGGATGGCATCGCCCAAAACTGAAATACAACTGTGAGGAACCTTGGATTTTTTAAAAATCAGGTTTTACCATTTAGCTTTCACACGAAACATGTCACTTAGATTGCCTTCTTTCACCTGTAAAGTATGGTTAGAATTAAGAATATTCTCTCTCAGAGTGGTGCTGAGAAACTGGTCCATTGTACTTACAAGCATTTGGTGTATGAACGCTGTCCGGTGGACTCTTCAGTGGAGTGCCGGATAGTCTTCTTCCCAACCCTGTAGACGGCCTATGGCACCATGGTGGGTAGCAGTGTTAGAGCTAGTTCCCCTTTGGCATCTGTAGGTTAACAATATCCTAGGTATCAGTATGTGTGTGGAAAATAAAATGACTGTATAGAAATATGTAAATGAACAGATATTTGTGTCTCAACATACAGACAAATGTGACCAAAAGGAAAGGAATCCCAAGACCCTTGCCATAGAACACACAAAAGGTCAGTTTTAACTTACCCAGTATCATGTCCTCAACAGTAAGTGAAGGGAGTTTACTTGGCCAAGTACAGGACCTTTTCAGCATATTCAGGGAGCCAGGTCTCAAATAATTTAGGTGCAGCCTCACCATGCAGCACCTGGAAGTCCTGAGCAATCTAAAAAAAACACAGGAAACAAAGGAAAAAATTTGATATCCGCTCCTTTGATACAAAATGTAATAAGGTATTGCTACTATGTGTTCCAGTTGAACCATACCATGCCCGGACTGGTGAGATGAGGGTACTTTGTTAGTTCTTTTGCAGCATTACCCATTTTGTGTGAATGACAGTCTATACTGTCCATCATTTCTTTCATTAACAAGTGTAATGACATTAATGCAGAGGTGAATATCTGGCCCATTTTTATGCACAACAGCTTAAAGATAAGGCACAAGTATCTAGGCAATATCTGGCCCATTTTTATGCATAACAGCTTAAAGATAAGGCACAAGTATCTAGGCAGTAAGAGTAAAATGCTCACCTCTAAAATTTTCAATCAGCTCAGACAGCCGCCACTCGGTTAGCTTAACAGCGACAAAGCTGTCCATTGACCTGGAGAAAACTAATTTCATGCTCAAAATCACACATTGTAAACTAAACTCCAACACAAATTTTCAAAATACAATAATACACTAGCAACGATACATTATGTCTACCAAAACACTGCAAACATGTCTCAAAATCAAATAATTTTTCAAAACACTAATATATGTTCTCGTCCAACAGGAAGATCATGGCACAATGTCATAAAAACACTAACATCAGATGGAATTACAGAACTGTTATTTTTTACATGATTAATCATAATTATTGTATACGTGTCAGGTATGCCCTTATACAACAGACAGTATATTGTAGGCCTATTGATCATAGATTATGTTTTGCACTGCAGTTTCTTTTGAAGCCTCTCTACATTTTTTCCATCGTGATGGCTGACAGACATCACGATGTTAAGCCGGCATTGCGATTTTGACAGGGATTGTTGACAGGTATGGATGCCAAATTGGTAGACATCGCCCAACCCTTGTTGGGTTTAGGTCTTTTGCTCAAGAAATTCAATAAAGTGGTCTCTCACCTGTCCCCTTTCTACCTCTGGCAAAAGTCTTTCGTGCAGGTGTTATTTCATTAGTTACCATAGCTCTGGCTCTTCGTTGAGCGCTACCACGCATTATAACTCCCCTCCCTCGCCCTTGCCCTTTTCCCACTCCTCTCCCTTGTCCTGGTACATGTCTTCCTCTGCCTAGTGCAGACATTTTTCTTTCTTTCTTTTGTTGCTCTATATTGTTCCCTTTCGACAAAAGATCAGCGCAAAAGGTCCTCTTTTATACCATATGGTCATGCGATTGAAAGAACCTCAACACCTGAGTGTGTTTCCTAGATGGAAATCGATTCAATCAGCTGTTTCTCCACCCCCTGTCGGTGATTGGTTGGAACACTGTTTATTTTGGTTTAGAGTGGTTGGTGAAACCAATTGTTTTTGTGTGCAGATCTCAGAGCTTAGGCTGCCTACAGAGACGCGTTTTTTGGACGGCATGCTTATGGGGCGGATCGTTAGGACAAATTAGATGAATGTGATCATTTATGTTTCAGCCTTTTTTTGGGCCTGAAATCGCTGATAGCACCTTTAAGTTTGGGCCACAAAGGCACGTATGCGCAGTAACGTTTGTTTATGTTGATGCCGTTGAAACCGTCCATTTAAATGCATGACTTTAAAAAATATATATTTTATGTCATTTCACTTGATCTTCAAATTATTTTGATGTATTGAAAATGCAATTAACTTTTTTTTTTCTTTCATGTCAGATCTGATGGAAGAGAGCGAGGAGAGTGAAGAACTGAGTGGAGGGGAGGAGGAACATCATGTCCAACCTGGAGAAAAACCTTTGAGTCGCTCAAAGACTAAAAAGACATTTTTAAAGAAAACAAGAGCCAAGAAATCTTTCACCTGCACTCAGTGTGGAAAGAGTTTCACAAGCAAACATAGTCTTGAGATTCACATGAGGTTCCACACCGGAGAGAAGCCGTTCTCATGTGATCAATGTGGGAAGAGATTCTCAATAAAAAATCATCTTAAGATTCACTTGAGAGTTCATACTGGAGAAAAGCCGTTCACATGTGATCAGTGCGGGAAGAGTTTCACAGGAAAATCATACCTTAAATGTCACATGAGAATTCACACTGGAGAAAAGCCGTACGCATGCGATCAGTGTGGGAAGAGCTTCAATCAATCAGCACACCTCAAGATTCACATGAGGATCCACACTGGAGAGAAGCCGTATGCATGTGATCAATGCAGCGAAACATTTCTTGATGCATCAAACATGAAGAAACACCTGACACTTCATAAGAAG
Source organism: Semotilus atromaculatus (assembly GCA_031834385.1). Classification (NCBI taxonomy): domain Eukaryota; kingdom Metazoa; phylum Chordata; class Actinopteri; order Cypriniformes; family Leuciscidae; genus Semotilus; species Semotilus atromaculatus. The sequence goes on along the minus strand of JAULUF010000005.1, from coordinate 3,624,414 downwards.
GAGAAGCCACATTCATGTTTTGAATGTGGAAAGAGTTTTTCAACACAGGAATATTTACATAAACATCAGAAAATTCATGGTGTAAAAGCTCACATGTGCTTTCAGTGTGAGAAGACTTTTACTACAGCTAACTGTTTAAAATGCACCAGAGGATTCACACTGGAGAAAAACCTTACATGTGTTCACACTGTGATAAGAGATTCAGTCAGTTATCATCTCGGAAATTACATGAGAGGATCCACACTGGAGAGAAGCCGCACACGTGTGATCAGTGTGGAACGGCTTTCAGATACAAATCAACTCTTAAGCGTCACATGAGAATTCACAGCAGAGAGAAACCACACAATTGTGATTAGTGTGGAGCGAGTTTCCTAACCGCCATCATGACTGAAAGGACATTTTTCTGACTGCTTGGTATCTGAATGTTTATCAGTTATGTTAAGTCATTAGTGGTTTTCACGCCACATAGACATTTTTCCACGGACCATTTTCCCAGTTGCATTCTCACTGGCAGTAGGAAGTCTGAAATGGCAGACAACGGCGTCTTTAAGCGTAACATTTACAAACATCAACAACCTGTGGATGGAGGACGCCGTGATCAGAGCTTGTTTGTTGAATGTTGTCGGTTTCTTGTTAAAGGAGATGGACTTTAAATGCATAATTTACATGAGTAAAATTTGGGCTAAATGACTAAATCTCTTATGACAACATGCAGTGTTACACATCATCCAGGCCTAGCAGACATGGTCGCAAGTCCCTGAGGTCCAAATCAAGTCTTAAATCAAGCCTTTGTTCTATTTTAGTAATAATTCTTTCAGCTAGTTTTTTTTAAATTGTAATTAACAGTGTATTGAATTATCAATAATACATAGTTTTCCTTCTAAGTAAAAGTCACGATCCCTGTATCATGGTTCCTTGTTGTGGACTATTATTTTGAAATGTATTTTCTGTTCTCCTTAATCATTAATTCCCTTTTCCTGTTTAGTTCCTGTTTGACTTTTTTGTTACCATAGTGATTAATCAGTTGCAGGTGTGCCTTGTTAACCTCTTGTCATCCTGTGCATAGACATAATAAATACATAGACGCCCTATTGGCCACTTTGAAACGTTGCTGCGATACGTCAACGCGTCCGCCATTTTGCGGAGGGCAAGACTGCACTGTTATCAAATGCAAGTAAACGGGTGAGCTGCGGGTTTTCTGGATTAAAACATTTTTTTTTTACATTAATCAACCAATTTCAGTGGTTTGTATGTGGTGTACAAAAAGTTCCATCTTAAAACATTTCCATCATAAAACATTTTCATATGAAAAGAGGCAGAGTGGTGTTTTATAACATATTTCGTTTTATAGTTGCCTAAAATATACATAAAGAGATAACCGGAGTAGCCAGAGCGAGCTGAGTGACGCGATCAAGAACGTTGCTGTTCCATTTGCAGAATAACCGGACTCGCGTCCTCTCGTCCTCGGGAGTTCGTTCTCCTGAGTCGAACTTGCCAAGTCCGAACTACCAAGGACCAGTGTTGGGCAAGTTACTTAAAAAAAGTAATTAGTTATAGTTACTAGTTACTTCTGACAAAAAGTAACTGAGTTAGGAACTGAGTTACATTATTACAAAAGTAACTAATTACCTGGGAAAGTAACTATTGCGTTCCTTTATAAAACATTTTTTAAATATGTGAAATCAATTGGATACCCCCAATATTAAATATGTTAAATGAATGAAATGGACACTAAATAGAAAAAAATATTATTATAAAACATTGTACACTAATCTACACTATTTTAATGTTGCTATGGGACAATGTGAGAAACACCTATTAACTTAAATATTAAAATAGTATCATTACTATAGTGGAACAACAAAACACAATAGATGGTTTAGAACTTTTAATATTATTGCACACCACAACTGGCCAACAAAGGATTAACTAAGGATTCTTAAGAAATTTACCAAAAATAAATAAATAGTAATAAAAAATATACATACACATAAACTCTTTGTAGTGCAAATTAAGATTATAAAACTCACACACCTTTACAACTGGAGGACATACTGTATAGCCTATTGAAGTATTTTCTTCCTCACAAAAGTAAAGAGTTTAACAAAAAGTGCTCTCAATATAATACTGAACAATGTACCAACATAAATATTAATAATAAAATATAATATTTTTGGGTTTTATTTTTATAACCTACAGAGAACGTCATCATCAGAGGTTATTTATAAGCCAAATTCTAGTCGTGTCTGCCGCACGTGTTCACAACCGGTCAAACAAAGATGTTTTCTGGGAACGTTCCCTGCAGGTTATTCTTGTGTTTTATTTTATAACCATGCAAACAAATTAAAACGTTGCAGATGACCAATATGCTACAGAGATTATTCTAATGCTGAAATGTGTAGCCTACTTTATTTATAAACAATTAAGCTCAGACACACCCGGTCTCTCTCGCGCACTATCGAGCGCGCTCTCGGACACGGTCTCTCTCGCGCACTATCGAGCGCGCTCTCAGACACGGTCTCTCTCGCGCACTATCAAGCGCGCTCGCGGCGTTCGCCTCGCTTTAGTCCAGTCCGGCGCCTCATAAACACACGCACACCACCAGAGAAAAAACGTTGCAGGTCCAATGGCGGAGAGAGAGCCTACTCGGATGAAAACCATGACAAGAGATTCAGTGATTCCTCATCTATGAACATGAGAGGATCCACACTAGAGAAAAACCTTACAAGTGCTCACACTGCAAAAAGAGATTCAGTCGATCATCATCTCTGAAAACACATGAGAGGATCCACACTGGAGAGAAGCCGCACACGTGTGATCAGTGTGGGAAGAGTTTCTCTAAGTCAGCTGAAGCGACACATGAAAATCCATGCAGTGGAGAAACCACATCACATAGTCTGAGATCATGGTAACTAGTTTATTATCATGTGCTGAGCAACAAAGTCTCTACTGTGTAAGTTAGACACACATAGCCCAATAGCCAAAACTCCCCTCTCCACCTATAGCCGGTGTGTGGTGACACAGGACACTTTGTTGATTGATTGGTACATTAACTCCTAGGTGTATATGACATTCTTCTTTCAGACAAATACAGTCAGAGTTATATTAAAAATGTCCTGGCTCTTCCAAGCTTTATAATGCAGTGAATTGCTGTTTCTGTTTTGAAGTCCATAAAAGTGCATCTATCCATGATAAAAGTGCATCTATCCATGATAAAAGTGCTCCACACGTCTCCACGGGGTTAATAAAGGCCTTCTGAAGTGAAGCGATTTGAAGAATGTCAGAAACCACACAGTTGACAGTAGCCATTGACTTGTGTAGTATTTTTTTTTCTACTATGGAATTCAATGGGTTCCGTTAACCATCTGGTTTCTGACATTCTTCAAAACATCTTCCTTTGTGTTCAGCAGAAGAAAGAAACTCATACACGTTTAAAACAACTTGAGGGTGAGTCAATTATGTCAGAATTTTCATTTTTGGGTGAACTATACCTTTTTTCACCCAAATCTGTTTACCAACCTGTTTACACACATTGAAACATGTTGTTTGGCAAATTAACCATTCAATTTAAAGTGATTTTTGTGTTGTGGTTGCTTTCTAATAAATATTGCCTTGAATTGAGTATATCATTCAGTCTCATTATTAAGTTGTTTGAAATAATATACTTTACCCCCACTTTTACTATTTAACTCTTAATAAACTTAGAAATATGTTGCCAAAGCTTTTTAGTAAATGGAAAGACCAAAAAAAGATGAACAACTGGTTCATCTGATTCACCACGAAAGGAGCAACTGAGGTAAATCTCACTTTTTGAGTGAGAATTGTTTACTTGAGGGCAATACTTGTGGATTCTTTTGAAAGAAATCTTTCAATCTTTACTTTGTTGGTTAATAGAGAGGCGAAGGGAAGGAAAAGATGTGGTAGAAAAAAGTGTACCAGCAATAGGGATAGCCGCACCCTGGAGAGGATTGTGAAACAAAACCCATTCAAAAAAGTGGGGGAGATTTTCAAAGAGTGGACTGCAGCTGGAGTCAGTGCTTCAAGAACCACCACACACAGACGTATGCAAGACATGGGTTTCAGCTGTCGCATTCCTTGTGTCAAGCCACTCTTGAACAAGAGACAGCGTCAGAAGCGTCTGACTGCTGCTGAGTGGTCCAAAGTATGTTCTCTGATGAAAGTAAATTTGGCATTTCCTTTGGAAATAAAGGTCCCAGAGTCTGGAGGAAGAGAGGAGAGGCACAGAATCCACGTTGCTTGAAGTCCAGTGTAAAGTTTCCACAGTCAGTGATGGTTTGGGGTGCCATGTCATCTGCTGGCGTTGGTCCACTGTGTTTTCTGAGGTCCAAGGTCAACGCAGCCGTCTACCAGGAAGTTTCCTGCTGCTGACCAACTTTATGGAGATGCAGATTTCATTTTCCAACAGGACTTGGCGCCTGCACACAGTGCCAAAGCTACCAGTACCTGGTTTAAGGACCATGGTATCCCTGTTCTTAATTGGTCATGTGATACGCCAGACCCAACAATGCAGAAGAGCTGAAGGCCACTATCAGAGCAACCTGGGCTCTCATAACACCTGAGCAGTGCCACAGACTGATCGACTCCATGCCACGCTGCATTGCTGCAGTAATTCAGGCAAAAGGAGCCCCAACTAAGTATTGAGTGCTGTACATGCTCATACTTTTTCATGTTCATACTTTTCAGTTGGCCAATATTTCTAAAAATTCTCTTTTTTTGTGTGTTGGTCTTAAGTAATATTCTAATTTTCGAGATACTGAATATTTGGGATTTTCATTAGTTGTCAGTTTTAATCATCACAATTAAATGAAATAAACATTTGAAATATATCAGTCTGTGTGTAATGAATGAATATAATATCCAAGTTTTACTTTTTGTATGCAATTACTGAAATAAATCAACTTTTTGATGATATTCTAATTATATGACCAGGACCTGTATATCTCAATGAGACTAACCTGGTTAAATAAAGGTTAAAAAATAAAAAATCAAGACAGGAGTCTTCTCTTTCTGCTGACCTACTGTAAAGTATACTGACTTTGAGTTTGTTCCAGTTCTGTGTCATTGCTCGACAGACTGCCTATGTTTATTGTTCATTAAAGACTTTTGCAAGAACTTGACTTTGCACGTGGATCCTCTGTTTCATCTGACAATGTAGGCAATATGAATTCAAAACTATATAAAATATCCTAAAATATGATCAAAAATAAACGAACCTACGTCAAAGTTTGCGTTCTCAAGCCACCAAACACCAAAGGCCAGAGCACATTTTAAGTTTTCTGTTTTCAGTTAAAACTGTGTCGTGTAAGTGGCCCCTAAGTTAATAACTAATGATCTTTGCAACAGAAGTGAATAAATCAAAAACTAACTTTAGCTGGACAATGACTTAGGCTGCTGTACAACCAAAACAATCTCTGTTGCTTTAATTTCCTATTATCACTAAAGCTGCTTTGAAACAATCTGTATTGTTAAAAGCGCTATATAAATGAATCAGTGCATCTCTATAAAATAACAAACGAAAATTACCTTTATTTATTTCAGTTCAGACTTTACACTGCAAAACATGTGACAGTGGTTAACTTATCCATTCTGTCAAGTAATCATGACCACCTGACATGAAATATAAATAATTTTAATCAGAGGATCTATCACATGCATAGTAAAGCTATCAACAACAACAAAAAAAAAGATATGGTCAAACCATCGAATCTGTTGCATTAAGACTTGCAGTATAAACGCAGCCTAAGTGGTTTCTCCACTGTATGGATCTTCATGTGTAGCTTCAGTTGACTTTTAAAAGATAAACTCGTTACACACGGATCACATGTGCAGCTTTTCTCCAGTGTGGATCCTCTCATGTGTTTTCAGAGATGATGATCTACTGAATCTCTTGTCACAGTGTGAACACTTGTAAGGTTTTTCTCCAGTCTGGATTCTCTGGTGCCGTTTTAAATTGCTTGCTGTAATAAAAGTCTTCTCACACTCAAAGCACATGTACTCTCTCACACCAGTATGGATGTTCTCATGTATATGTAAATATTGCAGCCATGAAAAACTCTTTCCACACACAGAACATGGGGGAAAGAAACAACCCACGCGTAGCAGCACAAACAGCCTTCTTCAGGGTTTGTTTTCCAATCAAACAATTTCCTCTTTTATAGATGCTAATTAGAAACACCTGAATGACAAATTACATGCACATACAGAGAAGGTCCACTAGGGGGTTACATAACAACAACAACAAAAAAAAACGTACGGCCTACATAAAAGCATCCACATTTGCATGATAACCTGTATACTACAAAAGTGGTGTTGCAATTAATGAATGCCTTTACGTTGTACCTTTTATCTGTCATAAAATTACAGAATTCTTTGCATTCTTTAATACTAGAACAATGGTTACAAGACCCACATTTATAAGTACCTTTTAATTGTCTGTTAAGCCAAGTGGTCTGTTTTTTGGCAGGAACTATCTCATAGAGTTGGAGCCCTCTTGAAACGTATTTTTGGAGAAGCAGAAAACACTTCACTAAGAACAGGATCGCTCTTGATAAGATTCCAGTTTGAGTGTATAATCCTTTTTATGGGATTGGCCAAAGAGCTATATTCTGTCACAAAATAGGCCTGATTCTGTAAACAGGATCGTTTTGTCTTCTTCTGGAATAGCTCTGGTCTAGGAATAGACTGGGCTTTCTTATAAGCATTTTGTACAATTTCTGTGTGATAGCCCCTTTCTAAAAATCAGTTGGACAGGACATTATTATGCTTGTTCAGAGCAAAGTAGTGAGATTAATTGTCGATCCTAATAAGCATAAACACAATTTAGCTTTGTAAAAAAAGTTTCAAGAAATTTGCACTTATAATTGTTATATTAAATAAACTAAACCTTTAAAATGTTATGCACGTGACAGGGCCCTGATGTATCGAGACCTCTGTTATGACAAAATGAGTGTATTTATTTATCAGGCATGCCTCCATCTTTCTGCAAAATGCTTACTGTTGAAATAAAGTTTAAAAAAGGGGGGTCTTTGATACCTCTTCTGAAAGCATGAAATATGGCTGGTTAAAAATGTTATTTAAGCATTGTTGCTCACCTCATATCTGGTGGATAAACAAGGCAATTTTCTTAATTTTCGTTTAAAACATGAATACAGTATATTACAGACCTAAATGGACAACTTAAAAAGGGTTTTGTTCTTTTGGTAAAAACTTTATTTTTTCATGGTAAGGATGACCTTTACAGTATCTTGGTATTTAGGTATCTTGCTACCATACTCATCATCCAAGCATTATTAGTCCCACTGGGTGATTTATCTGAGCTCGAGTTGAAGCTGCTTCCATAGAAAAACATTTCTATGGACAAAACGCAGTTGAAAATGAATGGTGCATGGTGAGAACACAAACCATGTTCTTGGAACAGGTTGTTGTCATTATTGAACTTTGCACACGGTTATCCAAGTGTGCTGAGAGTTCAGGGCCGAGAACGGTTTGTAATTGAGCCGTGCCGTACCAGGCTCAAGTGGAAACACAACTGGAACCTTTTCCGAAGGTGGAAAAGCAGCTTTTGTTTCTCAGCACATAAAGATGAACTACCTACCGTGATATCAGACTGTGTTGATGTGGTTTCTCCACTGCATGGATCTTCATGTGTCGCTTCAGGACACTTTTAATAGTGAAACTCTTTCCACACTGATCACACGTGTGTGGCTTCTCTCTGCTGTGGATCCTCTCATGTGTTTTCAGATATGATGAAACACTGAATCTCTTGTCACAGTGTGAACACTTGTAAGGCTTCTCTCCAGTGTGGATCCCCTCATGTTTTTTCAGAGATGATGAAACACTGAATCTCTTGTCACAGTGTGAACACTTGTAAGGTTTTTCTCCAGTGTGGATCCTCTCATGTGTTTTCAGATTTGATGAAAGACTGAATCTCTTGTCACAGTGTGAACACTTGTAAGGTTTTTCTCCAGTGTGAATTCTCTGGTGCAGGTTTAAATGGCTTGCTAAAGAAAAAGTCTTCCCACACTCAAAGCACATGTACTCTCTCACACCAGTATGAGTTTTCTCATGTCTTTGTAAAGTGTGCCGCAGTGAAAAACTCTTTCCACACACAGAACATGAATGCGGCTTCTCCTTCGTATGAACTCTCAGGTGTGTCTTCAGGTCTGATGCCCTGAGAAATGTTTTTCCACACTGATCACATGTGAACGGCTTCTCTCCGGTATGGATCATCATGTGAACATTAAGGTATGATGATCGACTGAAACTCTTCCCACATTGATGGCATGAGAACGGCTTCTCTCCAGTGTGGATCCTCATGTGTTTCTTAAGGGATGATGACTGACTGAAACTATTCCCACATTGATTGCATACATGTGGCTTCTCTCCTGTATGAACTCTCATGTGAATCTTAAGATACTGTGTGTCTGAGAATCTATTCCCGCACTGATCACACTTAAACGGCTTCTCTCCGGTATGAACTCTCATGTGAATTTCAAGACTTTGTTTGGTTGTTAAACTCTTCCCACACTGAGTGCAGGTGAAAGATTTCTTGGCTCTTCTTTTCTTTGAAAATGTCTGTTTAGTCTTTGAGCGACTCGAGGGTTTTCCTCCAGGTTTGACATGATGTTCCTCCACTTCACTCAGTTCTTCTCTCTCCTCGCTCTCTTCCATCGGGTCTGACATGAAAGAAAAACTTTCATTTTAAAATGTTCTAAATAATCAAAATAATTCAAAGAAAGAAATATGGAGTGAATGGAGATTAAATTATCACAGATGTAACAGACAACTGCAATAAAATAGTACAATATTTTTTGTATTTTTCTAAATTAATTATACGTCCCTGAAACTTTCCATGAATGAGGTACACTGATCTTCCAGTTATTATTTTTAAAACATTATAGGCACAAATCCCATGTTTCTGTAGTGAGTACTATTAAATATGTTTGATCAATGACACACTTATCTAACATGATATGAACATTAAAATACACAATACTGCCATATTTTAACACCAACTTTTAGATTGATATTTAATTATGTTAAAAACTACTAAATCGTTTTAATTAAGGGCCGTTCACACTGAACTTCTTCTTCCGTTGACTTCACATGCATGTGAAAGTGGGACACAAGAAACACAAGATCAAGTGAATTCACTGCGACAAATGTTTGCAGTAAAGCAGAGTAGATTGAAAATTTTACATTTTGGAATTATTATTATTTGTTATACATGTTTGTAAAAATACGCACAAAATTGAGGTAAAAATTCGGGTAAAATTGTTACAAATTGTAAACCATATATCAAATAAATGTAAAACAGTTAAAATGTTTAGATTTAGTTTGACCTGATGTTGACAATGTGAATCCTCCCTTTACTGACCATTTGTTTAAAAAAAACACAGAACATTCTGTACCATTTCATAGTTGAACTGTTTATCTAAATGTGATGAAGTGCTTGAATGTTTCTAACATGAATGTTCTTCAGCATCATGAATGAATGAAGAATAAACACCAACCTCTTTGTTCTTCAGGATCTTCAGTGTGTTTCATTCTGCAGGGTTCTGGATCACTCATGTTCTCACTGTCCTCTTTAATAAACTCAGTCTTTACAGATTTCAGCTCTTCCTGATGCTCTGATGCTCGTCTTCACTTGTAGCTGATGGGAATTTAGAGCATTTATTGGGGAATTGATGTGGGAGGAGCTTTACTGATGATGAATTATAGTGGGAGGAGCTTCACTGATGATGAATTACAGTGGGAGGAGCTTCACTGATGATGTGACTGCTGTGGGAGGAGCTGATCTTTCCAAATCTAAAATATATAAGTTACTGAGTTTGTACATTCTTTCAAATATATATAATAGTAAGAAAAACAGTTGAAGGCATAAACAGAAATATACATAGGGTTAGGGCTGCACGATTAATCGTACGATGTTGTTATGCGCATCTAATCAGTAAAGCCGGTTCCTTGATTAGTAGTAAATCACCTTCACCTGCTTTCAGATGGACGATATGATGCAGATATGAGTGTTAAATTAACACTCAAGAGTGTTAAAGTTAATGAGATAATTAAGTGATTAATTTAGTGATCATTGAGCATTATTGAAGACACCTGATGTTAACAAGCAGAATCACTGAAGGAGAAAATCACAAATTGTAAGCCACCGTTATGGCGATCAGTGTTTGCTTTAGTTGGGCTCTTGATCCTTATACTTTAAGTTTAAATTTTGTTTGTCTGCGTTTATTGATTTATTACAGTCAAATGAACAAAGACAAGTGTGATCTGATAGTGTTGGTTATGTTTTGACATAATCATGCTGTGATCTGAAAAATGAAACTCATTCAGATGATCTGGTTTAACTTGATAGCAACAGTTTAGTGGTTCTACAGCATATGACAATTGAATTTTTCTTATAATCCAAATATTTTAATAAAAATTGTTCTGATCAAATCACTTTCAAATGCATTTATTTAGAAACACAGACATCAATAATCAGCCTGTGAATCTCAACCGTGGTGACAATAAAAATCCTTGTTGCCACCAATCACAACTCATTAATGGCTCCCATCATGCATTGCGGTATGAATAAATTATGATCTGAATTGTCTATGTAATTTACTTTTCCTAATTGAATATTCTGCTCGTCACCATTGTTGAGATGCATTGACTGAATCTTGATATCTGTGTGTGCCTAAAAGAAAGATTTTTTTTTTGTTTACAACTTTTAAGAAATTCTTTATATTATATCTCAAATTCTGGATATTTATGCAGAATCTCAGTTATGCTGTAACCAACAGTATAAATCAACAACTAGTTCAAATGATGAATGTCATAATATACTATTACCACCATTCTAACACCATTAGATCATTTTTTTTGTTTGTTCATCTGGCAGGTATAACTCAGATACAACAGCTGAACAAAATCTAAAGTTAATAATATAAGGGTCAAGAGCCCAACTAAAGCAAACACTCATCTCCATAATGGTGACCTGAAATTCCGGTTTTCTCCTTCAGTGATTCTGCTTTAGGTGTCTTCAATAATGCTCAATCATCACTCAAATAATCACTTAATTATCTCATTAACTTTAACACTCTTGAGTGTGGACTCAAATACACTCCCAGGTGTGTTAATTTAACACTGAGTTTTTGCTGTGTACAAAGAGCCGTAGTTAACTGACAAGCTGAGCCAAATCGCGTTAAAATCGAGGCCTCGATTTTAACGCGATTTGGCTCAGCTTGTCAGTTAACTACGGCTCTTTGTAGTAAATGCCGCTCCATCTGAAAGCAGGTGAAGGTGATTTACTACTAATCAAGGAACCGGCTTTACTGATTAGATGCGCATAACAACATCGTGCGATTAATCGTGCAGCCCTACATAGGGTACATATAGTAGCCAACAAACCCCCTCAGTCTGCTGACACAAATGAAATGAGCTTTAAGTGACAATTTACAGGAGATCTGAAGATATCAGCATAATAAATGAGGTGAAAACAGGAACTATTGTCATGAAATAATGAGTGTTTTCATCAGATCTGTTAATATTGATGAGCCTCAGACTATCAACACTCATTCAACAAGCCATTCAGGATCAAGGACCTTACCTTGAAGGACAACATTTTGAGGTTATCACTGACCATGCAGCTTTATCTTGGGTCTTCAACTATCATATGAACATATGGGACATATGTTTTGTTGCAAGACTTTCCCTGTGCAAGAAACAGTGCGTCCACTTTGCTTCTGGCGCTCGCTCTTGGATTTGTTTAGCAACACCGCAATATTTTCCCGTCATAGCAGCCGCGCGGTCTGAGCAAATACAGTTTCTGAAAATTCCTCTCAGCCAGAACCTTGTACTGTGTGTACGGATGTGGAAGATGTGATCCCTGTTCATGAGTCACATGCTGTTGATGACCATAAGACTGATAAGTCTGATTCTATGTCAGAAAGTCCATTTATCTGTGATGACCATGTTAACACGTCTTGTTCTTTATCTCTGCTTTGTAGTGTGACTCGAGATGACCTTATCAAAGCACAGCTGTCGGATGATACTCTTCTCTTATCTCATGAAGTAGGATGCAAGACTTCATCTCCCTTCTATTTTCTTCAAGATGGATTGATTCATTAATAACAACCTATGAGCTCTGACTTTTCATTCGATCCTAGGATCCAAATCGTGGTTCCATTTAATTTCCGTCAAGACCTCCTACAGCTTTCACACCAGGGGCACGTTCAAGATCACAACAGTGCGCAACGTTTTGCTACGGTTTCCGAGTTGAACGTCATGTTTCCTGGAAACGGCTTGCAACGGTGTGCAACGGGGTTTACATGAACACAGTATGTTTGTTTAACGAAACATAGTTATGTGGAACCGGTGGAACCTGTTTACAAAAAAAAGTTAAGTAAAGCCAACATATCATTTTTTTGAGTGTACTTTCAAAATACATAAAAAAATAAATAAAAAAAATTTATATTAAGTTCAATTTTAGAGAAGCTTCTTCACGCTTTGGAATTCACTTCATTACTTGGACATAAATTGCTTTCAGAAAGTATAAAAAAGCATTGGATATATGCATTGAAAGCCCATTTAAAACATTTTTAAATAAAGTGTATGCAATATATAAGTAATATTTGTATATTAATCTGCATTTGTAATTGAAGACAAAGTGAACAATTTGAATTTGAAATAAGCCAAAGGTATCATTGAGCATATACTTTTTACTCAAAAATAATACACTTATGCTATATTGCTTGAATGCTTTGAAGACACTCGTAATGAATTAGTAATGTAACACAAATAAAGTGCACTTTAATATCACTAATCAAGCATGTAATTAGTCTCTACAGGCATATACTTACAGTATATATTACTTAAAGTATACTTTTTACATAAGAGTAAGCTGAAAGTTGTTTCAATTTAGCACACACACATATGTACACTAAATACACTTAAAGTTATGCTTTACTACAATTTAATTAGAACTAAAATATACTTAGTAAAAAAATAGTTGTTCCAAAATAGCACACTTCAAGTTAACGAATCATTAACACACTTGAAGTATGCTAAATTAGTCTGGCTGCAAGAATACTGGCATTTTCGCCAGAGTAGAGCAGTTTTACAGGCTTTTATCATCTATCATGAATCAAATAATGTGTTTCTAACAGCAAACACTCAGAATAAAGTGAGATGATCTGCTGATGATCCTGAATGTCTTGTTGAATGAGTGTTGATAGTCTGAGGATCATCAATATTAACAGATCTGCTGAAAACACTCTTTATTTCATGACAATAGTTCCTGTTTTCACCTCATTTATTATGCTGATGTATTCAGATCTCCTGTAAATTGACACTTAATGCTCATTTGATTGGTGTCAACAGACTGAGGGGATTTGTATCTTACTATATTCGTGTTTATTTCTGTCTTTTATGCTTTTAAATGTTTTTCTTACAGGTCTTTACTACTTTTCTAGATATATGTCATTATTTTTTTATAAAGAAATAGAATGTTAGAATTATAAATACAAATTGCTTTACGATAAACACACACATATATACACACACACATATATACACACATATTCATATATATATATATATATATGTGTGTGTGTGTGTGTCTGTCTGTCTGTCTGTCTGTCTATCGTAAAGACATTTTTATTTCTAATTCTAACATTATTCTATTTCTCTGTGCGTGTGTGTGTGTGTGCGTGTATATGTGTGTGCTTAAATGTGTCGATTAGTTTTATTTTATTTCCAGGTATTATGAAGAATATTTTTCAAATACTGTATATTAGGATCATAGTGCAGCTCCAACATACTTATTAATTATCATTTTAATACTTTACCACTCTCCTTCAAAGCACTTTTTTGTCAGCAAGAAGTTTTTAATCATTTAAAAATGATTAAATTTAGGATGATCTCTTATTCTTTTATAAGTTTTAAAAAAGTCAGAATAATTATGTTGTTTCATTTTTACATACATATGTTATGCTGAATGAATCCAACATTATTTCACCTATTTTTCTGACATTTTGTTTTCACAAAAGTTATTTCAAACATTACACTTGCATTTACTGGGTTTTCTATTGTAAATTCAATATCAATCAGACACTAAAATTAAACATCTGGTCTTTGACCCTATTAAAACAAACTCAAAATTATATATTTTTGATTTTGGTAGATCAGCTCCTCCCACAGCAATTACATCATCAGTGAAGCTCCTCCCATAGTAGTCACATGGTCAGTGAAGCTCCTCCCACTGCAATTCCCCTATAAATGCTGTAAATTCCCATCAGCTACAAGTGAAGACGAGCATCAGAGCATCAGGAAGAGCTGAAATCTGTAAAGACTGAGTTTATTAAAGAGGACCGTGAGAACATGAGTGATCCAGAACCCTGCAGAATGAAACACACTGAAGATCCTGAAGAACAAAGAGGTTGGTGTTTAATCTTCATTCATTCATGATGCTGAAGAACATTCATGTTAGAAACATTCAGGGGTGTACACCTGAGACGTGTCTCTCTGTAGGCAAGGAGTGGTTAGCTGGAATAAATGAAATGCATATTTGGCGTGCTGTCAACGTATCTCAGAAGATCAAAGTATCTGAGGTTATATCAGCCTTACACTTTCTGAGCTTTAATATTCACAGTCATTAGTCCGTATCTATATCTGATTATTTGTACAGCCCTACTTTTGATTTATTCATCCCACAATTCTGTGACGTCCAGTTTTATACAGTAAGTTCCATTAGTGACTGGATTCTGTGATTCCACCCTGTTTTCTGCATCTCGGTAATCAAATGCTCTACATGCTATTTGTAGTATTAAAGAGAGTTAGTTTTGTGAGTTACTATTAGTGCAAGAAGGGTATGTATTTAACCCTTTCACACGTACGATCACACCGGTGTGATCAGTGTTGGCTGGTCCCTGGATCGTACGATCACACCGGTGTGATTAGAATGGTCAGTGCATCACGTGACCAACTGCTAAATTCAAACGTGCTTTCGCGCGTTGCTGGCGCTGAGCCAGAGACAGACCTGCTCAGTGCTGTCATATATCACAACTATTCAGTGTTTTCAACCACATAATGTTTATTTTAGGTTTCAGACATTTAAACACACATAAGTACTAGCAAAACAATGATTTTGAGTTTGTAAAATACACACTGTTGTCCATGGAAGCGGCAATAATAATCCTTTCAATTATAATAAGACGACACGTTTTATTCATATCAGATACACATTGTGTAAGTCTTCTCCCAGTTCACCGGCCACTTTCATGTATTTCGTGAGAAGTGGACGAATTGACGTGTTGTAAATCCATTCTCTGAACTGTGTCTGCGGCACAAACTAACATGGCGGCGCCCATCACGCATACAGCTCAACTAACGCGATTGTTATAAAGGTGTTTAAACAACAAAACACATCCACTTGCACATATTTGACAATCGGAATATCAGTGTTTCATGGTATAGCTAATAGATTTGTGAATATTTTTAATAACAAAGGAAAAATGACATAAAAGCAGATCATCATTCATTCAGCGCTGTGTTGTGATTGCGCTGTGTCACGTGACAAGCAATGACACGTGGAAACCATGGAAACATTAAAGTGACGGGTTCTAAATAACGGTCGCCTTGAAAAACTCACGCTGGGGGGTCAGTTATTTTAAACTTATGTGTGAAAGGGTTAATAGCGGTCCGCTCTCTACACACTGACTCTACATAGCGCTCTTCATGGCCATTGAATAGACACAGCAGCTGTTTCATCAACACACTGGTATGAGTGTTTATAGTTTAGTGAAATGGGTGTGTTTTTTGATAAAAGGCATTATGGGTTTGAAATTGTAGTTCCAAAAGCCTGGTTATAGTGTTTAAGCAATTGAGAAAAACTGTGATACACTCTAATGTACAATAGTAAGCGTCTATTTCTGTTATTTCAAGTTAAACCAAACTTTTTATTTTGACATGTTTATGAAAAATACATAATATCGGTTTACCGCCCAGTAGTCATAACCTTCGCTTCGACTAATAATCAGACTGATGAGTTTGTGACCGTGAGATCAGCATTATTGGCCAGAGTGAAACTCAAAGTGACAATCCAAATGAATCAGTAAAATAATGTAAAGAGTTAAATAGAATAGTCAAATATGATTTAAATTATGATATAAATGAACAATAATTAATTGGCGTTCCACTCGTGTTTATGATGTCCCACGCGAATGAATGGGAGTCATTGGAATTAAAGTTCTATTGTGACTGGACTGTAATAATTAAACGGTTTTAAGTAAAATAAATTAAATATCAATCTAAACATTGGTATAGACATTATGACACTATTGTATATGCTATAATGCTAATATTACATTAGATAATTGTGTCATTGATCAAATATATTTAACAGTTCTTGCTACAGAAACATGGGATTTGTGTCTATAACGTTTTAAAAATAATTATTAAAAGATCAGTGTACCTCATTTATGGAAATTACTATTTGTTATTACATCAGAGCTCTTTTTATGTCCTTTAACTTCATATTACTCTTGTTGAATTATTATTTTTTTTGTACTGACAATTAAAATACTTTAATGTCAGACCTGATGGAAGAGAGCGAGGAGAGAGAAGAACTGAGTGAAGTGAAGGAGGAGAGAGAAGAACTGAGAGAAGTGAAGGAGGAACATCATGTCAAACCTGGAGGAAAACCTTTGAGTCGCTCAAAGACTAAAAAGACATTTTTAAAGAAAAGAAGAGCCAAGAAATCTTTCACCTGCACTCAGTGTGGAAACAGTTTCACAACCAAACAACATTTTGAGATTCACATGAGAGTTCACACTGGAGAGAAGCCGTTCACATGTGATCAGTGTGGAAAGAGTTTCGCACAATCATCACACCTTAAGAGTCACATGAGGATCCACACTGGAGTGAAGTTGTTCTCATGTGATCAGTGCCGCAAAACATTTCATTGGGCATCAAACCTGAAGACACACCTGACAGTTCATACGAAGGAGAAGCCGCATTCATGTTCTGTGTGTGGAAAGAGTTTTTCACTGCTGCAAAATTTACATGCACATCAGAAAACTCATACTGGTGTGAGAGAGTACATGTGCTTTGAGTGTGAGAAGACTTTTTCTTTAGCAAGCCATTTAAAACTGCACCAGAGAATTCACACTGGAGAAAAACCTTACAAGTGTTCACACTGTGACAAGAGATTCAGTCAGTCATCACATCTGAAAACACATGAGAGGATTCACACTGGAGAGAAGCCGCAGACGTGTGATCAGTGCGGAAAGAGTTTCTCTATTAAAACTCACCTGAAGCAACACATGAAGATCCATGCAGTGGAGAAATCACATCACTGCAGTCACGGTAAATAGTTCCCCAGCTTACAGACTTTTTTTTTTATAAGAATGTTCTCCAAATATTCAGAATGTTGGTTCTGGGAACGTAAAAAAATTCCAGTTTTCTTGAAGTCATAGGAATGTATTTTAAAAGGTATAATGTTCCTCAAACGTTCTTTCAACTTAATTTCAATATTCTAGGAACATTGATTTGTAACATTCCAAGAACATACAAATGTCCAGTTTCCTAAATGTGAATTTGAACCTTCCTCAAACCAGATTTGATTGGTTTAAAATGACTATTGAACTCATCAGTCATTAACTTTTTTTCACTTTTTTTCTCTCATTTGAAATGTCACATGATTTGATGTTTTTTTTTGGACCTGATGGGAGAACCAGAGAGAAACCTTGCACATGTGATCAATTCGAAAGAGCTTTACAGATAAAGGAAACCTTAAGAGACACATGAGGATCCTCACTTTTTAGCTATAACTCTCTTAAAAATGGTTGCAGCGTGAGTGAACGTGTCTCGGGCTCAAGTCTGCATGTCGCTCTTATCGTAGGCTTGTTAATTCTCCTTTATCGTGATCTATATGCTTTTGACCTAAACCGACTCTTATTAAGTTAGCCATCAACTAATTTATTCTAAATAGCTACGAGATTTGTTTATTTGTTCTCATCTTTGCTACAATGGAAGAGCGCCACATCTTGTGGGACGCCATTCACCAAATCAAGACTGAAATGCTGACACATTTTGATGAAAAAGTTTATCCTATTCAAAGCAGTCTGGGCATCATTCAAAACTCGTTAAATACTTTGGGAGAACAATTCAATTTGCTAGAGCAGCGCATGGGGGTTAATGAAGAAAATGCGCAGGAGTGTGTCACTCGTGTTCAACAGCTGGACAAGGACAACAGTGACCTGATGGATAAAGTTGATGACTTGGAGAACCGAAGCCAATGCTTTAATCTCCGTTTCGTTGGTGTTCCAGAGTCCACTGAAGGCAGCGATATTATTGGTTTCATGTCCCGGCTGATCTCACAGCTTCTGGGTCAAGACCACTTTCCCACTCCGCCGGTCATTGAGAGGGCTCATCGCTCTCCGACTGTCCGGCAAAGCAACAGAGCTAGCCCCAGGTCTATTATGATAAATCTTCTCAACTTCCATCATCTATATCTATCCTGACTTCAGTGCTGACCTGATGATAAGGCGTCAGAGCCTTGATTCTGTCAAACGTAATGTGGCAAGAGAGATGATGTAGGATTATCCATGAACAGGCCATTTAATAAACACAACACCGCATTCCACAGTTCGGAACGATTCCGCATCGCACCATTAGTAAGTCATAAAACGTATTCATGGTGCCAAGATGGCTAAAGGAGATGTCACCCCCCTTTCCCTTTCTGTGCCTGTCTAATCTCACACCAGCATTGCCAGGATAGCACGAAAAGATTTCTCTTTGTTCCCCAAACTAAAGAGCAAATGGCCAAGAAACCCTGTGGTGACCCCAATGCATAAATCCATACCCTTATCCGGAAACGAAGGGTGCTAAGGCATTCCCATGGCCCGGAATCACCACAAACCTTAAACCAGGGACACCTCCTTTCTACAGCTGTAAATTCCATTGACTTTGGTGTCTCCAAAACCAATAGACTGAAATTAACCCACTCGTGGTTTCTAACCAACAACGGTCTCAAAATTGCTTCCAATAAGCTGAATTAATCGCCAGTATTTACCTCACATATATCTTATGTATCATGTGATACATAAGATATATCAGCAGCTCCTCCAGACTCAGAGGAAACTCCGTTGCATAGCAACCCGCAATCCAGGAAACCGGCACACAAAGTGCTACCCGGCAAAGCCAACCAACCATTCACCATCGAGTGCTGTCCCTCAGAACGCATCATCGACCGACTGCCAACCAATCAGTGCCGAAGAGGTTCCCTCCAGCAACTTCGTCACTGAAGGGAACGCACGCGCTCACAGGAGCATCCAAACACAAGTACACAATCTCCTAATTCTTGCTGAACTGGTGCATGTCCTATTAAGCAAACAAACGAAGGTTGAATTACTAGTATATTGATTCTCTCCAGTTTGCGGTCAAGAAATAGTGTCTAACGCTAGACATTTGGGACTACATTCATACTCCGTTAATAACATTACATTTTCTGTCACTGTTTGAATTAATGTTTGTCAGTTTTCGTTAGATTAGTTTGTGTGTATTAGAGTAGTTTAATAAAGTCTTGGTTGATTTTACATACAAGTGTCTTGTGCTGTGTGCTTACAAGTTACTGCCTTAAACTGTAGATTCGTTACCTTGCTCATAATCAGTGATCATAATTGTATAATATTATTACCATAGGCCACGGGAAAATATTATGTCCAGAATTAATAAAATACCCTAATCTCAATTTATCGGTGGACGAATAGCCATGGGTCCTTCTAATGAATGTTAACTGATTTATTGTTATCTACTTTTGTGATAACACTTAATTACAATAAATTTGTTATAATTTATGGTGTTTGGTATTCGTCCTTCCATTCTTTTGGTCTGACGGCCTGCTGGAAGCCTGCCGTATCTTTATTTTTTTATTATTTTTATTGCGTCTTACCCCTACACTCAAAAAAATGATATGTTGGCTTTACTTAACTTTTTTTTGTAAACAGGTTCCACCGGTTCCACATAACTATGTTTCGTTAAACAAACATAATATGTTCATGTAACTTCAACATCATGGAATTTGGTCATTTTAAGAGTCACCGTTATGGAGATAAGTGTGTGTTTTAGTTGGACTCTTGACCCTTAACTCATTAACTTTAGAGTTTGTTTGGCTGCTGTACGTGAGTTGTAACAGCCAAATGAACAATGAACAAAGGTGATCTGATGGTGTTGGTTGTGTTTTAACAATCATTATTTCACAATCATTTGACCTGAATCACTGAGTTTATATTAAACCCAATTACTAAGTTAAGTTTACCTTACGAAAACAGTTGAAAACAGTTTTTTAAATTTTTATTTCATGATGCTATGATGAATAGAAACTAAAAAAGAACAGCATTTATCTGAAATCTAAAGCTTTTGTAACATTAAACTCTACCCTTCAAAAGTTTGGGGTCAGTAAGAATTTAAATTTTATTTTTGGGGGAAAGAAATATAATAAATCAATACTTTTATTCATCAAGGATGAGTTAAACTGATCAAAAGTTACAGTAAAGACATTTATAATGTTAGAAAATATTCTATTTTAAATAAACGCAGTTCTTTTGAACTTTCTATTCATCAAAGAATTTTGAAAAAAAAATTGTACACAACTGTTTTCAACATTGAAAATAATAATGAATGTTTTTTGAGCATCAAATCATCATATTATACTGATTTCTGAAGGATCATGTGACACTGAAGACCGGAGTAATGATGATGAAAATTCAGCTTTGATCACAGGAATAAATTACACTTTACTGTATATTCACATAGAAAACAGCTGTTTTAAATTGTAATAATATTTCACAATATTACTGTTTTTTTTTATTACATTTTTATCAAATAATTGCAGCCTTGGTGAGCAGAAGAGACTTCTTTTAAAAACATAAAAAATCTTACCGATCTAAAACTTTTGCACAGTACTGTATACAGTATTTTTTTTTTCATTCATTCAAAAACAAATGCAACAACAGCATTTAACATGAATGAAAATGAGCAGAAAGAAGTAAAACTTATAATGTCTGCCCCCTATCAACACAGCCGTCTCTTTTTCTAAGACATCAAAACACAAAAATACATCAATAAAGTTGATCTGCTACTCCGCAGTATTATATTTCTGCAACATTGATAATTTAACATACTTCTTAGAAGTTTTAATTTTACAATCAAGACTGTTCCACAAACTGACTCCTTTGATTGTGACACATTTTTCCTTTACAGCCGATTGGAACCTGTTTTTTGTAAAAACCTCAGTACCTTTTAGTTCATATCTACTTTTCCTCTTGGTGAATCTGTTTTGCAAATTGTTTGGTAAACTTTCCAGATAAGCTTTATAAATGGTTTTTAGAAGGTTATACTCTACTAATTCATTAAATTTCAGAGTTTTTAGTTGTATGAGGATTAGTTGAATCTCTGTATCCACTTCCACTGGTAACTCTAATTGCTCTTTTCTGTAAAAGTAAAATTGGATTAATGTATGTTTTGCAGGCACTTCCCCACACTTCAATGCAATAGGTCAGATATGGAACAATCAATGAGTTATACAACAAAAACAATGCATTCTTATTTAGAGAATCTTTAACTTTATGCAGCACACCTATTATTTGGGATACCTTTACTTTGATATTATCAATATGTGATTTCCATGTCAAATGTTCGTCAATCATAATACCTAGAAACTTAATCTCATCTGAAATGCCTCTATTTCAGAATCTTCAGATACTTACTGTGTATGATATTAATATCACTCAAATATGTGTTTTTATTCATAAGGTATATTTTAATTATGAAAATATCCCAGAGCACTTTAAGACTTATTTTAAATTTAACTCACAGGTTCACTCTTATTTAACTCGTCAATCATTAGATCTTCATTTTCCAAATTTTCTTACGTGCAGAGGTCAATTTACTATCAGATTTAGGGGTACCAAATTATGGAACAGTTTTTTCCACTTAGCAATAAACTCCTCCTCATTAAAATGTTATAAAATATATTTAAAAGCCCATTTAACTGCTGTTCTAAATTTTTAATATCGAAATTATTATTATTATTATAATGTTATGATCATATTTTTTGTTTATTATTTTCATTACTGTAATCGTCATTAAAATTTGTTGATGGTATGTGTATGTATACGTATGTGTATGTGCATGTGCATGTGTGTTTTGTGTGTTTTGTTATGGATATATGTATTTCACTAGTTTGTTGTTACTTTTATGTAGTATAATGTTTTTGTTTTTTGTTTTGATTTTATTGTAATTATGTCTATAGGTGGAGGCGTTAAATAAGCCCAGTTGGTTTTTTTTTGCCTCTTCCTGCACATCATTAAATTGATAATATTTTGTCTTATTTTTGATTATATATTTTATTTTTGTTTTTTAGTTTTAGGCTCTTTTATATTTCAGTTTTGTTACTATTATTTTTGTCATTTTGTATTTTAAGGTGCAAATATGAATACAAAATAAAATTGTATTTATGCAAATATAAAATTAAAATAAATAAAATGTGCCCTTTCAATTTCTAATCCATTAATAAACAATGACATTTCGACATATTTCTTTTTACTACAAAATATAATAAATTTAGTTTTGCTGATATTTAGGGATAATCTATTGGCATTGAACCACTTCATATTTTCTGAAATTCATTCTCTACAATTTGTAGGACATCTTTTATATTTTTTCCTGAATAAAGTAGTGTCATCCGGAAACATGCACCTAAGTAACTGAGACACAGACACAATGTAATTTACATATAGAAGAAAAAGTTAAGGTCCTAGGGCCGATCCTTGTGGTACCCCACAAGTTATGTTACAATTTTTAGACTTTATGTTGTCAATTTCAACAAACTGACTTCTGTTTATTAAATAGCTGGTAACCCATTGGTGTGCCACACCTCTGATACCATATTTATATAATTTATGCAACAATATCTTGTGGTCCAGCGTATCAAACGCTTTTTGAAGATCCACAAAGATGCTTACTAAATAGTGCTTTTTGTCTATAGCATTGGTGATTTATTCAGTTAGTTCCTTAATTGCTATAGCAGTTGAGTGATTAGGACAAACCCATATTGGCTGTTACTTAAAATCTTAAATTCATTTAGAAATGTATTCAGTCTAATCGCAAATAGCTTCTCCAGAATATTAGAGAACTGTGGAAGTACTGAGATATTGGTCTAAAATTAGAAAATTCAGATTTATTTCCTTTTTTAAACAGTGGAATTACTTTGGCTATTTTCATGCAGTCTGGAAATATCCCTGAAGTAAATGACAAATTACAGATTTAGGTAAAAGGTTCAATAATTACATCTATAATTTGCTTTATCAATACCATATTCATATCAGTATAATCATTAGATTTTTTTTATTTGCACACTTCTGGACAATTGTCAATATGTCACTCGCTTGTACACTTTCAAGAAAAACACTGTTAACATTATCTGAGGCCTATACCATGAAGCCGGTTTAGGTGGCTAGCCAGCTATGTTTCAGTTTAGTTTCCGCTAACCCTGGGTTTTAGGTACTACGCGGCAGGTTTTACGCTGCACGGCTAGCCTTCTCCAGGGCAGGTTAAGTTCTGGATTCGAGATCTCAGACTGATGTTTGACCAATCAGCTGTGAGCAAAGAAACATATAGATGACGTAACTAATTCCCAGTGTTTGTTGCAATGGCTTTACATTTTCATCCAAATCCTGTGGACATCTCAGCGCAAATTGTTAGACGAGCACATCGTAGAGAAAGTTTTTAGCCAGACAAAATCCCCTTGCCTTTCTTGATAGTTTCTTGTATGAAAGATACAGATTTTTTTGCGGAAGGAATATCTTATCTTTGCGAACTTCTTGAGCCGCACATAAAGAATAACACATCAAATTCATTACTGTACCGCAAATGGTATTGCGTTGCGGTTTTTTGCAAGTGGAACATACTTGCACGATCGGTGATGCACAGAATCTAGGGGTTTGTCAAACTATTCGCAAAGTGGTCCTCGCTCTGCAGGTGTCACGGGTTGTGGTGTGGGTAGAAGACAGGCAGAGGCAAAGGCTCCAATTCACAATCTTTACTTTTAACAAAACAAGAAACTGGTACAGACAGGCAGGACACTCACAAAACACGGTAACATTAACAATAACCGACAAAGACAGACTGAATACAAGCAAACTAAATACAAGTCCAAATGAACACTAACAAGGTGAAGACAGGTGACACAGATGATGATAACGAGGGACAGGTGGATGATTGAGGGAGTGAGTTCAGGTGTGGAGACAAGGAGGATTCTGGGAAGTGTAGTGAAGACGAAGACAGACAGGTGCAGACGAAGACTGTGACAGAACGCCCCCCTCAACAAGGCGCGACCTCGCG